>CM065689.1:5343770-5351917 GCA_017654935.2 Phymorhynchus buccinoides
TTTTGGTTTTGCGGTCTTGTAAAGAAGCGTTACTAAACTTTTGTTGATCTCTGTATGCGTATCATAATTAGACACGAAAACGAGCACAGAGTATAACCAAATGTGTTGTGTTTCAGATGCACCTATATTTTCTTCTGTAGACATCTCAAGGCTTGTGTACTGAGCAATAAAAGATGAGGACCATTTTTGTAAAATCGTGGACTTTTAAACAGCATTCAAAACACTGTCTATTGGGGACACACGATGAAAACGGCCGTCGTCACAGGATCATTTTGTAAACATGATCATGGACTTTTAAACAGCATTCAAAACACTGTCTATTGGGGACACACGATGAAAACGGCCGTCGTCACAGGATCATTTTGTAAACATGATCATGGACTTTTAAACAGCATTCAAAACACTGTCCATTGGGGACACGCTATGAAAACGGCCCTCGTCACATTCAAGGTTAATGCATAAACAATGTTACAGCATTCATCAACCCCACCAACTGTCCATAATGAACAGTACGCTGAATGCATTTCAACAAAGTCCATGATTTTAGTAAACGATCCCTATATTTTATTGCTCAGTACACAAGCCTTCAGATGTGTACAGAAGCAAATATATGCTCATGTGCCGAACAAAACATCTGGTCACACCATGTGCTCATTTGTATGCCTAATTATGATACGCATGCAGAGATCAACAATAGTTAAGTACATCTTCGTTACAATGTTTTATGCGCTTGTGAAAAAGTGGTACTTAACTTTTGTGGAATGGTATAATTTCGTTATGGATGCGGGTCATTGCGAGAGCGAGAACAAGCATTTTGGGTCTGGTTTGCATTTGTAAGGAACTTAAAAGAGGGCCGTTGTAGGGCCGGACCTAAGGGTGGGTTTCTGCCGGGGGTCCAGTGAGCTCCCTTGTGGGGGCCCAGGGGTCTGGAACCCAGAAACCCTGTCAAATGGGCACCCTGACGGATGATCAAATCAAATCAAATCAAATCATCTTCATTATCTCATAACTGAGAAATTGCAGCCAGGTGCACATAAGAAAAACAACAACAATAAACACATTTATCAACAAACAAAAAAAAACCAACAATAAACACATTTATCAACAATTAAAGACTATAAACTAATAACTAATAACACTGCAATATTGTAGTTAACAAACTGGACGAATACGAATACAAATTCAATCCCAAGGAGATGGACAGGCTGCTCAGCAAAACAATCACTCGATGCAGTGCATTAAGAGTTCAACAGATGAATTGATCTTGGTAAGAAAGTTTTCTGTGCTCTTATTTTCAGTTTTAGAGTTCTGTATCGACGGCCCGATGGTAATACTTCATAGTATTTTGCCAGAACATGACTGTTATCATTAAGAATTTTCCTGGCTTTCTTGACTACTTGTCTGTCATACAACTCTTGCATACCACTCTGCCTTGCACCCACAACTTTACTGCACACATTCACCATATCACTCAACACACGCTTACTTTTTACACTCAAGCTTCCATACCAACAGATAAATGACACAGTAAGAACAGATTCAATGCAACATCGGTAGTAGGTTTGAAGAATATCTGAACAGACACCAATATTCCTTAGCCTCTGTAAACAAAAGATCCTGGACTGACTCTTCTTATGTATATGCTCAATGTGTTTATCAAAAGTAAGTTTTTTGTCTAAAACTGTGCCTAGGTATTTGTACTCACCAATTCTTTCAACCGTTTCACCATCAATTTCCAAATGTGGCACTGGCACTGGGTTTCTACGAAAATCTACAAGCAGTTCTTTTGTTTTAACAACATTTAAATCCAGATAATTATCTTTGCACCATGAACAAAACCTTTTGACTTCACTGAAGTACACAGAATCAGAGTTTGACAAATCTTCGATGGCAGAATCATCTGAGTATTTAATGACAGGTGTTTCTTCAGTGCCTCTACAGTCATTTGTGTACAATGTAAAAAGAACTGGGGACAAAACTGTTCCTTGGGGGGCACCTGTAGAAGTCGAACGTTCTGAGGAGATTGCAGATTGAAAGCCGACAGACTGAGTTCTGTTGCGTAGGAAATTGGTTATCCAGAGAATGAGCTTGGGGTTAACATTCAGGTCTAGTAGTTTCTGGGCCAGTAAATGGGGCTGTATTGTATTGAAGGCAGAGGAGAAATCGATGAATAAAATAAGAACAAAAGAGTTGGGGGTATTTAAGTAAAGAAAGGCATTGTGAAGAAGGGTCAGTATGGCATCGTCTGTTCCTCTACACCGTTTGTAGGCAAACTGAAAGGGGTCAAGGAGTAGGTTAGTAAAAGAAAGAAGGCGATGAAGGACGATCTTTTCAAAACATTTCATGGCAATAGACGTTAAGGCAACAGGGTGGTAATCGTTCAGTGTGGCAGGGTTCTTTTTCTTAGGGACAGGAGTAATTGTAGAATTTTTCCAGATACATGGTACAACACAATCACGTAAAGACCAGTTAAATAGAGAGCAAAACACACCACACAATTGAGAACAGCATGCTTTCAACAATGTTCCACACACATTATCTGGTCCCACAGCTTTCCTCACATTTAGTTTCTGAAATATGGACTGAACATCTCTTTCTTGAACCTCAAATTCATGATCTTCATTTGCATTGATAATTGTTTCTGTTAGCTGTGACGTTACCCCGTTTAGATCTCCCTCTAGATCATTTCTTTCAAACCGACAATAAAAGTCATTTAGCTCATTAGAAAAATCCTTCTGTTCTTCTCTTGTCATTTGGAAATTTGCTGTTCGGTTTTTTTGATTGGCCAGTTAGAGTTCGAAGCCCATCCCATGCATCTAAGATTCTGCCTGTCTGAAACTGCTGTTCTACTTTATCCTTATACTCCCTCTGCCCCTTCCTTAACTCCCCTCTAAGTTTAGATTGAACCACTTTTCTTTCTCTTTTATCTCCTGTTTGAAAGGCTACTTTCTTCTCATTTAAAACTGATTTAATAGACTTGGAAATCCACGGTTTGTTGTTGGGAAAAATCTTTATAGTCTTTGATGGAATGATCATATCTTCATAAAAATTAATGTAAGACGTAACAACATCAGCAGCTTCATGCACAGTTTCACAGGAATCAGTCAGCACACTCCAGTCAGTACATTCAAAACAACCCCTCAATTCATCCACACTCTCGGTCGTCCACTCTTTCACGCTCTTTTTCACCACAGGTTCAGTTTGTATTTTGGGTCTGTAGGCAGGGATAAGTTGCACGGTGTCGTGGTCGGAAGCACCCACTGGTGGTATAGGTAGAGATCTATATGCATTGGGAATATTGCCGTAACATAAGTCAATAGTCTTCTTCTGACGAGTAAAACATGTCACATACTGTTTAAAAGAGGGTAGAGTTTTACGCAAGTCACAGTGATTAAAGTCACCAACGATGAAGCAGGGGGCATCAGCAGAAATCAACTGTAGCTCTCTGACGACAGCAGCTATCTCCCTTCCAGCGCGTACAGCAGAGGTCTTGTCAAACACAGGGCATACACAACTGTCAAAAAGACACGACCAAACTCGCGAGGAAGATAACGCGGCCTGAGAGACACAGAGAGCAGTTCAATGTCTTGTGTACACACACGCTTCTTTACGGTTACATTCGCACTATCACACCAGCTTTCATTCACATATAAGCAAACACCACCACCCATTTGCTTTCCCACTTTCTCACAGTCTCTATCAACTCTGGCACACCAAAACCATCAATTGCAACATCCTCATCACGAACTTTCTCAGTCAACCAAGTTTCCGTAAAACAGAGTACACATATGAGTTTCTATATTCACTTAGAAATTGACAATTTGCCTGGATTTCGTCTAAGTTACAGTTCTTTCCGTTCGGGTTGATAGATCTGACGTTTGATAGAATCATGGATGGTAGGGGCAGTTTAGATCTGTTTCTTCTCATTCTTCTTCTCACTCCTCCTCTCTGTCCTCTCTTTCGTTCCTTTTCCTTTCTCACCAATCATTTCAGCAGGGAATAGTTGTCCAGAAATGGCCGATATGTCATGGGCAGTTTGAAGACGAAGTAAAAATTCACTGACGATCGTAGCGCAAAGCACCGGTACTAGATCTACCTTCCTGCTGCCCGCCATATCTCTCACCAGGCGTCACAAGTACAGTCAAAACACATGTCCGAAATACAACTATGACGATGATTAGAATCTTTACAAATGACACAGTCTCCATCTTTACAACTTATAATTCATCTGCATTCAACTAAAAGTTCAGGAAACAGATAAAGATAATAAAACAAGATGAAATATACAGAGACAAGTGCACCTGAGCGTCGCCCCTTGAGAAGCGCCACCTATGAGTATGATTTTCTGTAAGAAACACGTCGAGATCACCAGGAAAACACCCTTTACAGAGATTGCAGCGCTCAGTTTGCTCTGGTTTCCTAGAAATCAAACCGTCAAATCGGCGATTCCTCCTTGGCGGAGGTGCTGGAAGTCAAATTATTTCACCCAAAGAGAAGGCGTGTGCCGCCGTCACTTTTCTAATGGCCGCCAAATCGTTTGCACCAAATTTTCGCAATACAAGCCTTTTTATTTTTAATTTTATACAGTTTATGTATAGGAGTTTCTCTCACAACAAAGGAAATAGCTCCTTTTTTTTTTTACTGCACTATATATATGTATACGCTTCAACCACAATGAGTGACCTCCACCCACCCAATCCAAAATGGCTACTCTCTCCGGCATCTCCGCCAAGGAGGAATCGCCGTTTTGACGGCTTAATTTCTAGGAAACCAGAGCAAAGTGAGTGTTCCGATCCTTGAAAAGGCTGTCTTTCTGGTGATCTCGTCGTGTTTCTTGCAAAAACTCATCCGTCAGGGTCCACCTTTAACGTGTTGTGATACACACCTCCAAGAATACTAAAACAGCTTTCTGGAATGCAAAACCGCCAAGTACCAGCCGCTGTTTAAAATTAACTTACACTATTTGTTCTCATTGTGGGCGTTGTTTTTTCTTATTATTAAGTACTGAGACATTTTGGATGATTGTGACATTTAGTGACAGCAACACGGTTAATGTAAAATGTTGTTTAGCCGATTAGTCAGATTAGAACAAGCCGATTAGTCAGCCTCCTCCGCGCGACGCTTGTCGCTGATAGGTAGACCTTCATGACAAAGAAAGAGCAGGCAAAGTGAAAAACAGCTAGTGGGTCAGTTGTGGGTCGGTGTTTCTGTAGACAAGACGTGTTTCCACTGGCAGAGTCCGTCTTTATCACTACTGTCAATTATTTCATCAACCTTGGTAAGTAGTAGCGCTCATGTTGGTTTATTAATGAGCCTCCCTGTAAACATTCCGGCATCGTTCTTACATTGGCAACGTGATGGCAAATGATGGCAAGTGCTGGCCAGCATCAGTCCTTCAATCGGTCCTATTCTGGCATGCCGGCATCGATCCTCTATGTACTTTGCCATTGCTGGCTGAACGCTGGCAAATGCAGTGTGTGCCAGTGTTGGATTTGCCAGCATTGGGTCGATTCTGGGGATATGCTGGCAAAACTCATTGTCCTCTGATACGATGTAGGCCGAGAGGAGGACTATGTGTGTCCCTGTCTACATAATTAATAAGGTCAGGTCAGGTCAGGTCAGGCCAGGTAGTTAGTTAGGACATTAGGCCTTGCGCCCTCTTCACTATTTTGTCCCTTCTCGATCAGTATGCGTCCCCAATTTCGACTACGCATCTCCGTCTCTATGTGTCACACACATTGCAAATGTCACCATCTCTATGTGTGTGTGTGTGTGGGGGGGGGGGGGGGGGAAGGGGGGGAGCGGGTGAAGGGAGGGGGTTAATCTCTGTATCTCTGTTTTAGGAAAGTGAGAACCTTAATTACAGATCAAATAACGATCGGCATAATTTGACAATGTTGATGAAAAAACCCAAAGTTTAGCTAGCCCGGCGCTCAACTAGCGGAAGCAAAGACACAATCATTTAAATATAATAAGAACATACATTTTTTTTTTGGTAGCTAAGAAATGACGTAAGCACATAACTTACTTCCATCCAATCAAATCTATCCACCTAGACATTTTAGCCAGCCATTTGTAAACAGCAGACGTTGAAGGAGGTGAAAGAGGTTTATTTTTGTCTCTTTCTTCCTGTAAGTGACCAGTCAAACTTAACTATTCTCTTACTTAGGCCTACTTTAGTAGTGGTTTGAAGTTAGTCAGTACCAGTTTTTAACCTTTATCTGGAAAAAAAATGTTGATTTGATGTGTTAGAATAGAATAGATCTAGACTTCACTTGGTTTTCTAAGCTTGGGCCGTTGCCGGCGTGTGAACTGTAAGTTTAGTAACCGGGCAAGGTGGTAGAGTACTAATTAAGTAGCTAAGTGAGCGTGATATGATTTTTTTTTTGTCAGGGCTCCAATTCTACAGGACCCTCTAAAAGAATGTTCAGGGGGTCCCATTAGAGGGATCCGGGATAGCGTCATAATATGTCACGTGATTTTGTTGGTAACGAAAGTCGGACGCCATTTTGGCTGGAGCGCCGTTTTGGTTCAGATTACAGAGGTGAGCGTTGTCGCGTGCACGCTACAAGCGTCAGTGAGTTTCGACAAATCGTCACAATGGTAATACACTGTGCAGTAGTTAAATGTTCAGGACTAAAAGCAAACATCAGAATTCAATGCGTTCCACCGCCAAGTATCTTAGCAACCCGAATAATCCAGCCATCATGGCCGACAGAGGTGGCATTCTCATTTGCATACATGACCCAGATCCCTCTATTCCACTGCCACTGGGAGTGGGACCCTCTATGATCTATCCCGCCGTAAGTGAAGGAGTCCCTTGGGACCCCTTGTTTTGCGGGACGATTGGGAGCCCTGTTCAGTGTTCGTGTTATATCTTCTTTCTTTTCCCAACCACCATCATCAAGTTGATGGTTCTTCTTCTTCCAGTTGCCAGTTGGGGATGTTTATCCTGTCCTGCGCTCACCGGTCTTCATTTAGACACACACAGGATGCGTGCTGCTATGTGAATTCGTGTCATCCATCCCACCGGCACACACGGCTTACTCGTACCGAATAGTGGAATGGGCTTTAACGTGCGCGCAAGATCTTGTGCGTGCGTTCGCACACGGGACCTCGGTTTTAGGTCTCATCTGAAGGTCCAGGAAATAGGAGTAAAGTATCTTTCCCAAGGATACAACACCGTCACCAGCCGGGTTCGAACCCACCGCCCCCCTCTCTCTCCCTCACTCATACACACACATACATTTTTGCTTTGTATTTCTATTTGAATTAATATTGTTGCAGAGCTTCAGATTGTCAGTGCGCCCACGTCATTGACTCATTCTTTTTAATAATGACGCATGTAATCACATTTCCATGATTGATAATTCATGACACAATGAAAGAAAAGTTTTAAACTTCAAAAGCTGTCTGTTCTGCCTTTTTTTCCAAGTATATCTTTATAGCCACTAGTACTAGTAGTTTTGCTAAATAAACTACCGGTAAGTGTTTTTATTTTCTATCCAGACACACGTGTGCACCCACAAAAATAATTGTGCCACATAAGTGGCCCATCATTTGAAAAAATGACCCCTCAATTTGTGCAGCCATGGGTCATATGACCCATGAAGTCTGAAAACAATGTGAAGCTCTGTGGATGTTTTCAGATTAGATTAACTAAGCATTAGCACCCTGTTGTTGTTTTTATTATGATATTGATGCATTCGGATTCAGTAACCCATTAACAACTCCAATTGTATCAAATCTAAGGCCTTTGTCATGTTTCAGTGCCTAATGTTTCATACTTTCCCCATATTGATACTCTTTGTTCCATGTTCTTCTTCTGCGTTCCCAGGCCATATGGCCGTAATGGGTGATGTATGTATATATGTCCGGTTTTCAGTTTTCAGTGGTCTCCTCGCTGTATTATGTGTATACAGCCAACATGTTATGATTTCAGACGAGCTCCCCAAAAAAAATTGGGGGGAGGATTTTGTTAAAACAAAAGTCAGGAGAATGGGCCAATATGTCAGAAAGATAGTTGATGATAGAAAGCAAAGGGAAAAGGCAGAGTCAAAGAGAGTGGTAGATTAGAGAGAAGTTACAAGCACAGAACTTCCAGAAGGTAGGGGAACTATTTGTAGAAAAGGCCCTCCCCGGTATTC
>CM065689.1:5352417-5377417 GCA_017654935.2 Phymorhynchus buccinoides
TTTGTGGAAAGACATCTACTTTGTTTTTACAGAAAATGTAAATGTAACGAAAACATTAATAACCTTCAGGAGAGATCCTTTGAAAGTCCGGTGAGAACCGGGTACGACCGAGAGAGTTGCACCTATATATATGGAGAGACGGTCCCGGCTGTCAGACGCAGCAGGACGAAGATAGGATGAAGATGAAAAAGACCTACTTGCCCTGTCTTTGTAAGTAATTACATTCACCTCCCCTTATAAGAACCTCATTTTGGATGATTTTTAAGGGTGTCTTATAAGGGAGGTCTAACTGTATAGTCAAAATGTGGTATGCCTTAAAATGTGATAAAAAAATTTGGACTTCAGATCTTCACAAAATCTTTTTTTATATGTGATCATTGTTAATTTTTCGCACAGTGAATGTGGAGGATCGATAAAACAAAACAAAAGTAGAAAAAAAAAAATGCGAGTGAGTATAGAAAGTAGCAGTTGTAATGAGGTAACAGTGAAGGGAATAATGCGGATGAGGAGATGTGGGTTGTTGTTGGGTACAACTAGAAACACAATATTAGATGCTAGAACCGATGTCTCGTGTCTCACATCACAGAGAGGGAGAAGAGAGAGAGTAGAGACGAGACGGAGAGAGAGTAGAAGGAGAGATGAAGAGAAGAGAGAGAGAGAGGTAGGAGAGGAAGTGAGAGAGAGAGAGAGAGAGATCAAAAATAAAACAGATCTTTTTTTGCCTATTAGCAACAAACGCCCCTTATGGCAAGGGGGGAATAACTATTTAACATTCAAGGTAGACAACACTTGAATAAGCATGAAAAATATAACTTAATAATGTCCCTATTCTTACAACTTTTCTTCTTTACTTGTTCTGTATCATTTCGACTTTCTTCCAAGTAAACAGCTTATACATGTATCCCATACACACCTACACACTTATACATTTATCCATGGATACATGTATAAACACTTAATTACACTCACTCTCTCTCTCTCTCGCGCCGTCGTCTCTTACACAATACTCACACTCACGTCTGAGATAGAGAGGGAGAGAACAAGAGTATGAAGAGAGAGAGAGAGAGAGAGAGAGAGAGAGAGAGATGAGAGAGAACTTAGTATGGGCAAAGATTCAAATACCATAAATCTCAGAACAAGGATTACAAAAAATATAGTTGTGTTTTCTTTTTCTCCAAATAATGTTATCAAACAGAAAACCTTTATCATGCTGAAATGTTGAGCAATGCTTAAGGTCGGAAAAGCACGTCGTTAGTTTGTTCTCTTTCCCCCATGGCAATGCTGTGATAGGAAAGTAATAGCTAGAGCATCGCCGTGCTGCCATGGGGGAAAACAGTGAGAAAAAAACAATGAGTATTTCGACGTTAACAAGTAACAAGGGTCCAGTGATCATTACAAACATCAAACATGTAAAATAATAATAATAATAATAATAACAAGCGGTTCGGGAGATATCCTTGGGACAGACAGACAGAAAAAAAAAGAAAAAAAAATACAAACCAGCCCATCGCAAAGTCCGTTCACCTTCGGTGACGGACAATAATAGTACATTTATATGGCGCCCAAAGCGCTTTACAATCGAATATTCATCAACAAGTAGACAACAGAAATAGTGTTTAAGAATGACACAAACCAGCAACATATATACAAAACAACTCTCAAAACTGCCAAAATTGAGATACGAGGTTTTTGAATTTCACCGACGATACTGACAGAACATTACTGAAGACGCCGTCCTACCATGGCACAACAGGGGATGAAACAAGATGCCTTTCGAAATTATGCCCAGTCCGTTTTATTTGCTTGGTTTTTACTTTGATTATTTTATTTTATTTTTCTATAATAGTCCCGTCAACAGCTATGGTCATCTCAGGACTGTCACCGCATACAGTTCGACCACGTATTACAAAACACTCATCAATGTATCAACAAAAATAAATTTTGACTGGTCTTTTCACAAAATGTTCAAGTAAAAAACAAAAAAGGAACGAGAAAAAACAAAACCCCCACGAAAATAAACCCTCTCCCAACAAAATAGGAGGCAGAACACTAAACACTTGAAGTGAAGCGCCTTAAAAGTTTAGACCATGACTCAGTAGCTTCAACACAGCACAATATGGTTAAATGCATAGAGAAGACACACACAACTGTAACACACTTCACACTCCCACCATCAGACTTAACACACCTACACCTACAGTATTAGGTATTACAGAGGCGTTTCTGAAATTCGGGTTACTCCCACCTGGAGAGCGCGTCGCAGCCAGAGGCGCGCCACCCATTTTGTTTTTTTTTTTGCATGCGATTTTTGTGTGACTGATGAGGAAGGAAAGGGGGAGGGGGGTAAATTTTGACCAAATGACAACTTTTTCGTTGCCACTGGGTTTAACGTGTGCTAAGTGCATGGGCACACGGGACCTCGGTTTATCGTCTCATCCGAAAGACTCCATGTTCAGACCGTAAGGCCTAGTGCAAAGTGAGAGTAAAAATCCCCTGTACCCAGGTTCAAACAGAAACAGATAGAGGCATTGATAGAGAGATGATAACTCATTCTAATGGGGGGGGGGGGTGCAAAAGAAAAATGCAGTGGCACTAGAGGCATCTAGTTTAGACACACGCACACGTACAAAATAAACCACCCAGAAAAAACATCACAGTTCATAAAACAGACTACTTTAATACTTGAAAACACATTTTGTCCAGTATGATTTTTTTTTTCTTCGTCCATAAAATGGTTCTGAATCATGATTGGCTTCTCGCATCTATGTTTGCTAATAATCTGTTCAATAGCAAGTGATTGTCAGGATGATTTGAACACCATTTCATTACATAAAGCAATTTTGTTGTCCATTAAATCAAGAACAAAAACGCAAAATACAAACAAAATCATGACACTAAAAATGTTACAATTTGTGTTCATGTTAACCCATTGTAAATAATTTGTATTCTATTTGTTTTGTTTTTAAATTTCACACACAACTTAAGACACTGACCGTGAGTTAAAAATATGACATAGACATGTTGAAAACATTGACTTTTGACTTGACATATTGTCGGAGAAATTCAAAAACCTCGTATCTCGGATTTTTTTGTGTTACATGCATAGTCAGCTCTCTAATTTTTCCCGCCACCTTCCACCAAAAACTCGTATCTCTAACGACTTTCTATCTGGGGTAAATGAGGTTGTGAAAATAGAAGAAAAACTTGTAAATTCCAAATTCAGATCTAGTTAAGGACAAAAAAAGTTTTTTTCATTTTTTCTCAAAACTACCAAAATTGAGAAACAAGGTTTTTGAATTTCACTGACGATATGTCTTTGACTTATGACTTTGATTACACAACGACACTGACCTATGATTCGCTTTTAATCTTTGATTCTGACAAGAATATTATGACAAAGATGCGACTATGACATTGATTTTATGATTGTGCCAAAAATAGGTCAACAATCGCAAAATGCATGCATGCACTCACTCACGCACGCACACACACACACACACAGAGAAACAACAACAAGTAAACTGCTTGAAAACTGAAAATCAGTTTAAAAAAAAAAAAAAAAAAAAAAAATTCAACCAACACAAAAAGACCCAGAAAATAGTGATACCTCAAGGGCCAGCTACACGTCCACTAAAATCGCACGACTGTGCGATGCGATTCAGATCACGTGGTCTCCAAGAACAAACGTGATTCGCGCTTCGAGATCACGTGATCGAATCGTATCGTACAGTCGTACGATTTTAGCTGACGTGTGGCTGGTCCTTTAAAAGCATAATTCTATAGAATTACACAGATGTAAAGATTAATGAGCAATATCTGAAGATGAGAACAAGGAGATATTCAATGCTCATTTGCAGATCATTAGTCAAAGATAATGCAATATCTGAAGATGAGAACAAGGAGATATTCAATGCTCATTTGCAGATCATTAGTCAAAGATAATGCAAGATAATTACAGACCACCACACAGAGACAATGAGCAATTACTGCAGATCAGATCAAGAAGAGACTCATAAAAAAAAATGAAGATCATGCAGATCAGATCAAGAACAGACTCATCAAAAAAACTAGATCATAAGATAAAGTCAAACATCATAACCAGACATTTCTTATATTCTTTTATTTATTTATTAGGAAGATTTCTATAGCACGTACCTTTAAGCTCTATGCGCTTACAATAATATAATTTTAGCCTTCAACTCAGCTTTTATTTTGTCCTCATCTGAACAAGGATACTTTTCTTCGCTTCTCGGCCTTTTGGCTAAGATATAAAAAAAAAACTCACACGCGATTATTTTTACTTGTGGCAGTTGCCATAGCCGATGAGGTTTAACTGAGGCATGGTTACCGCTACACCTATCTGTATTAATAAAAAAATTGGGACTTTACTGGTTTCGTACTGCCTCCGGGCATTGCCTCCAGTATCGTTCCCACCATATTTGTATTTACAAATGTCCCATATGTGTCTGATTCAGACCAAGAGGACGTAAAACAACCATTTTCGTCGTCGTCGATACTTTTCTAGCGACACGTCAAATATACACACAGGAAACCCAAACAATTTATAAAAGAACAAAATCAATAATCGATGGCTTGGAGTCCAAAACGGACTATCTTTAGATAGCCCATTGACATATTATTGAAATTATTGCGATAGCTAATACTTGTATAAAAAAAGGACTGCAGAACTATAAAAAGCCTAATCCCCATTTTATATTATTTGCAGTCTTTTTTTTTTAATGCAAGTTCTTAGTTTTTTTGTAATAATTTCAATAATACGTCAATAGGCTATCTAAAGATAGACCGTTTTGACTCCAAGCCATCGAATTGTAATTGCATGCCTTAAAAGTATTCTTTCACACTTCACTGTGATTAATACCACATATCCCCTCATTTGAAAATCCAAACAAACATGGAATACCATTTTACAAAAACACATGTTGTGGCTCATCAAGCTTGGGAAGACGAAGCCAAATACTGATACTTCACTGAGCGCATACTTTATTTGTTGTTGGTTATACTTTAACCCTTTCACCGCCAATGTCGCATTTTAGCACCACATTGATTATAACACCTATGTCACTAAAAGGCATCAAATTGGAGTCTATTATCCAAAGACCCTATTGTCTTAGTTTTGGGAAGTAAGGATAGACCTAATTTTATATATGTCACAGAAGAATCCCCAATACTGCAGATGGATTTTGTTCTCTACCTAGGTAAACTTAATGGAAAGTTTTGGCTGAAATATGAACTGGCGGTGAAAGGGTTAAAGCCAAATAATACGGTTGACGGATTGACTGCACATATAATATCGCCATGCTGAAACATAGAGACGCAGGTCGAAAGACGTCACTTCACATGAGGAATGGAAAACTCAATATTTCGGTCATTTCAGGTTAAATGACGTCAATTTTTTGTTAGTTTAGCGTCACCATTGGTGTTTCATCTTGCTTTACAGCTTTGTGAGATGCTGCAGCTTGTCTTGGTTTAAACGTGTTTTTTTTTATTCAACAATTTCAAATTATAAACAATAACGAGGTAACTGGGTAACAACAAGCTTGTCTTGATCAACTGCTAAGTCCAACACATCAAAGTTCATCAATTTTGAGTAACGTCTCTATGTTTTGCGCACGGCAAAATGACGTTTTGTTTTTTTTTATTTTTTTATTTTTAAACACAAGGGTAGTTTTCCTCATTTTTAATAAACAGCAACAATACTGTCCTTGATGACTGCGTGGATGTGCTACTCTCTACTACACAAAGTCTAGTTTACGATTCATTCGCTTTCCTATCAATTCTACTGCTCAACGTCTTCGCAAAACTCTACCAGCTTCCAAACAAGCACAACCGGGCCCCCCCCCCACCCCCCCCCGCCTGTTTCTAAGCGACTCTACCGCCTTTTTTTGGGTCAGTACTGGTTTCCTAACAGCATTCCTAATCTCCTAACAAATCTACAAGTCTCCTACTTGGAACTTATCCGGTTTCCTGGCAACGCAATTGCTTTTCTACAAAGCTCTACTACTTTCCTAGCAACTCTAGCTGGTTTCCTAGCCGCTCTACTGGTTTCCTAGCAAATCTACTGGTTTCCTTCCTACGTGCAGCAGGCATCAGAATAGTCTGAAGTCCAATCCTCTGAAAACCGCGGTACAAGGGCCACCAAGGCCCCACACTGAAATCAGTTTCCCAACATGACTGAAAAGGGCACATATAATGCAGTGAGAAAATCACTTTAGATGCTATTTAACAGAGATAAAAAAAAACAACTACACTGTCGTCTCAATAAAAAGGCAAAACCTCTGACAGTAAAGAGAAGCCAATCCTCTGTCAGAAATTCTTATTCCTCTGAAATTTGCAGATCCTCTGACTATTTTGATGCCTGTAAATAACTGGGTTTTTTTCCCAGACTAGACCGTGTTCTCATTCACTAAACTCGGTTCCTATTTACTCTGAAAGTTTTTTGGTCGTTGTTGGGTGGGTTTTTCACGAGTAGTTTCCAACAAATTCTACTGTGTTGCGCTTAGCTCCGCTTGGCTCTCACGCTGGTTCCAGTTTGTTCTAAAAGGTTTCTCAGTGACTAGCAATGTATGGGACAATTTCTTTTTAGGCATGATCTGTATCTAAGCCAAGCACCGACATAAACACAATGTGCTGGCATAACACTTTAATAATAATAGTAATTATAATAATAATAATAAACAGACACTAATATAGCGCTTTTCATCGAGCACAAAGCGCTTTACAATCAGCATTGAAAACACTCACACACGCACACACACACCGCCCGTAACAGTGTACACACACGCGAGTGAACGCGTTTCTTGCACACAAGACATGCACACACATACCAACACACACACATTTAATCAAACACACATAAAAAACATGCTCACTGTAAACGCACACACACTTACACAACATACCTTGTACACTTGTACAAACATGCACGCACGGACACACACGTGTACTCACCTACACAAACGACACATACTCGCACACACTCACTCCCCCTCCCCCCCTCTCTAGCCGAACACAATCTCTCCTGCGCACACATACACATATACCCACACAAAACACACTCACACACCTGCTCGGAAGCGCATTATAACAATCTGTTGAAGCGTCTTGCAATCTACCTCTAAACAATCAAATTGCTGCCCCATATTTCACCGTCCGCAAACCACATAGACGCAAATCAAAAGTTGACACTTGACACGAGGAACGGAAAACCCAGTATTTCGGTCAAAATTATGTCAGTTTTTGTTTGTTAATTTAGCATCACACCGTCGTCTTACAGCTTTTGTTAGATGATGCAGCTTGTCTTGATCAAACCGCTAAATGCCCACACATCGAAGTTGACCAAATTTGTTTTACTTACGTCTCTATTGTTTTGCGCACGGCGCAACACGACAAATGCGATTTAGGCAAGATGTAAAACAGGTTTGCTCCATGAATCTCTCGATTTACAGACTACACAACATGCACCAGACAACAAAATCAACATATATTCAAATTGCTCCACCTAATTATGAAAATCCTTTAAAAAAAAAAATCTAAAAAAAATCATTCCCACAAAAAAAGTCCCACTTTCCTTACCAAAGCAAACATACGCTGGGACTGTCCTGTGCTGCTCAGTAAACTCATTTTGCATTGGTTGGCAAGGGCTTTGCATTATATTGTGCAACCAATCACTAGTTACGACACTTTGTGCGCTTATAAGGTCGACCACATCAATGCCCGCCCCTTGACTCAATAAAATAAAAATAGTTATATAATAAAATTACTTTTAAAAAAACACAAGGGCCCCTAGAAATGACGGGTAAATGATTGTCATGACACAGACAATCAAGCTAGAACACCAAGGCTACATCAAAATGTTATGTTCTACATAGTTATCCGGGGATTCTCTTTAGCCATGGCAAAGCTCCTAGCATAACATCATCAGTCCATAAATCCTCCAAAGTCGGAGTGTGGGCTGCCCACATGGCGGGGTATCAAAAACATGTCACACCCGTAATGCTACCCACACACCCTAGCTGATGCATTTGTACCATAGTGTTCAACTGCTTTGGCTGTTTGGGATGATCCCTGGATCTTTAAGCCAGGGAACGACAACAACAAAAACAAATTCAAATTCATTCTCTATTTTTTAACAGCACCGCCTATTTCCCCTAACCCACCCCCATCCCTCTCCCTGTATATTGTGTTTTTTTACCCCCCCCCCCCCCCAAACGAATGTCATGTTTTGTGTGATAGCAGCACACAACATGACATTCGTTGGGGGGGGGGGGGGTAAAAAAACACAATATAACAGGTGGTGAAGAGGGATGGGGTGGGTTAGGGGAAAGGGCGTGGTTGTTAAAAAATGAGAATGAATTTGAATTTTGTTTTATGTTGTTGACGTTCCCTGGCTTAAAGACTCCAGGGATCATCCCAACAGCCAAAAGCACTTTGAACACTATGGTACAAATGCATCAGCTAGGGATGAGAGCATTACGTGTGTGACCGTTTTTGATTACCCCGCCACGTGGGCAGCCACACTTCCGACTTTGGAGGATTTTGGACTGATGATGTTTTATGCTAGGAGCTTGTCATGGCTTAAAGACAATCCCCTGCATAACTATGCAGAACATAACATTTTGATGTAGCCTTGGTGTTCTAGCTTTATTGTCTGTGTCATGACAATCATTTACCCGTCATATTTGGGGCCCTTGTGGTTTTTTTAAAGTAATTTTATTATATAACTATTTTTATTTTATTGAGTCAAGGCGGGCATTGATTGGTCGACCTTATAAGCGCACAAAGTGTCGTAACTAGTGATTGGTGCACAATATAATGCAAAGCCCTTGCCAACCAATGCAAAATGAGTTTACTGAGCAGCACAGGCAGTCCCAGCGTATGTTTGCTTCGTAAGGAAAGTGGACTTTTTTTTTTTGCATGAAACTTTTCTTTTTTTTAAATTAAAGAATGTTTGTAATTGGTGGAACAATTTGATATAAATTTTGTTTGTCTGGTGCATGTTTGCGTACTCTGTGAATCGAGATTCATGGAGCAAACCTGTTTTACATCTTGCCTAAATCGCCGTGCGCAAAACAATAGAGACGTAAGTAAAACAAATTTGGTCAACTTCGATGTGTGGGATTTAGCGGTTTGATCAAGACAAGCTTAGCTGCATCATCTAACAAAGCAACTAGCAAAGATTAAACACGATGGTGATGCTAAATTAACAAACAAAAACTGACATAATTTTGACCGAAATACTGGGTTTTCCGTTCCTCGTGTCAAGTGTCAACTTTTGATTTGCGTCTATGTGGTTTGCGGACGGTGAAATATGGGGCAGCAATTTGATTGTTTAGAGGTAGATTGCAAGACGCTTCAACAGATTGTTATAATGCGCTTCCGAGCAGGTGTGTGAGTGTGCTTTTGTGTGGGTATATGTGTATGTGTGCGCAGGAGAGATTGTGTTCGCTAGAGAGAGGGGGGGGGAGTGAGTGTGTGCGAGTATGTGTCTTTTGTGTATGTGAGTGCACGTGTGTGTCCGTGCGCGCATGTTTGTACAAGTGTATGTTTGTGTAAGTGTGTGTGCGTTTCAGTGAGCATGTGTTTTCTGTGTGTTTGATTAAATGTGTGTGGGTATGTGTGTGCATGTCTGTGTGCAAGAACGCGTTCACTCGCGTGTGTACACGTACGTGCGTGTGTGTCTGGTGTGAGTGTTTCAATGCTGATTGTAAAGCACCTTGTGCTCGATAAAAAGCGCCATATATTAGTGTCTGTTTATTATTATTATTATAATTACTATTATTATTAAAGTGTTATGCCAGCACATTGTGTTTATGTCGGTGCTTGGCTTAGATACAGATCATGCCTAAAAAGAAATTGTCCCATACATTGCTAGTCACTGAGAAACCTTTTAGAACAAACTGGAACCAGCGTGAGAGCCAAGCGGAGCTAAGCGCAACACAGTAGAATTTGTTGGAAACTACTCGTGAAAAACCCACCCAACAACGACCAAAAAACTTTCAGAGTAAATAGGAACCGAGTTTAGTGAATGAGAACACGGTCTAGTCTGGGAAAAAAACCCAGTTATTTACAGGCATCAAAATAGTCAGAGGATCTGCAAATTTCAGAGGAATAAGAATTTCTGACAGAGGATTGGCTTCTACTGTCAGAGGTTTTGCCTTTTTATTGAGACGACAGTGTAGTTGTTTTTTTTTATCTCTGTTAAATAGCTCATCTAAAGTTGATTTCTCACTGCATTATATGCCTTTTCAGTCATGTTGGGAACTGATTTCAGTCTGGGGCCTTGGTGGCCCTTTTACCGCGGTTTTCAGAGGATTGGACTTCAGACTATTCTGATGCCTGCACGTAGGAAGGAAACCAGTAGATTTGCTAGGAAACCAGTAGAGCGGCTAGGAAACCAGTAGAGTTGCTAGGAAAGTAGTAGAGCTTTGTAGAAAAGCAATTGCGTTGCCAGGAAACCGGATAAGTTCCAAGTAGGAGACTTGTAGATTTGTTAGGAGATTAGGAATGCTGTTAGGAAACCAGTACTGACCCAAAAAAAGGCGGTAGAGTCGCTTAGAAACCAGGCGGGGGTGGGGGGGTGGGTGTGCTATGTGTTTGGAAGCTGGTAGAGTTTTGCGAAGACGTTGAGCAGTAGAATTGATAGGAAAGCGAATGAATCGTAAACTAGACTTTGTGTAGTAGAGAGTAGCACATCCACGCAGTCATCAAGGACAGTATTGTTGCTGTTTATTAAAAATGAGGAAAACTACCCTTGTGTTCAATAAAAAATAAAATAAAAACGTCCATTTTGCCGTGCGCAAAACATAGAGACGTTACTCAAAATTGATGAACTTTGATGTGTTGGACTTAGCAGTTGATCAAGACAAGCTTGTTGTTACCCAGTTACCTCGTTATTGTTTATAATTTGACATATTGTTGAATAAAAAAAAAACACGTTTAAACCAAGACAAGCTGCAGCATCTCACAAAGCTGTAAAGCAAGATGAAACACCAATGGTGACGCTAAGCTAACAAAAATGACGTCATTTAACCTGAAATGACCGAAATATTGAGTTTTCCATTCCTGATGTGAAGTGACTTCTTTCAACCTGCGTCTCTATGTTTTCAGCATGGCGATTTAATGTGCAGTCAACCGTCAACCGTATTTGGCTTTAACCCTTTCAACGCCAGCCAATTTTCAGCCAAAACTTTCCATTAAGTTTACCTAGGTAGAGAACAAAATCCATCTGCAGTATTGGTGATTCTTCTGTGATATATATAAAATAAGATCTACCCTTACTTCCCAAAACTAAGACATTTGGGGTCTTTGGATAATAGACCTCAAATTTTGATGCCTTTTAGTGACATAGATGTTAAATCAATGTGGTGCTAAAATGCGACATTGGCGGTGAAAGGTTAAAGTAGTAAACCAACAACAAATAAAGTATGCGCTCAGTGAAGTATCAGTATTTGGCTTCGTCTTCCCAAGCTTGATGAGCCACAACATGTGTTTTTGTAAAATGGTATTCCATGTTTGTTTGGATTTTCAAATGAGGGGATATGTGGTATTAATCACAGTGAAGTGTGAAAGAATACTTTTAAGGCATGCAATTACAATTCGATGGCTTGGAGTCAAAACGGTCTATCTTTAGATAGCCTATTGACGTATTATTGAAATTATTACAAAAACTAAGAACTTGCATTTAAAAAAAAGACTGCAAATAATATAAAATGGGGATTAGGCTTTTCATAGTTCTGCAGTCTTTTTTTATACAAGTTATTAGCTATCGCAATAATTTCAATAATATGTCAATGGGCTATCTAAAGATAGTCCGTTTTGACTCCAAGCCATCGATTATTGATTTGTTCTTTTATAAATTGTTTGGTTTCCTGTGTGTATATTTGACGTGTCCGCTAGAAAAGTATCCGCGACGAAAATGTCTGTGTTTTACGTCCTCCTGGTCTGAATCAGACACATATGGGACATTTGTAAATACAAATATGGTGGGAACAATACTGGAGGCAATGCCCGGAGGCAGTACAAAACCAGTAAAGTCCCGATTTTTTTATTAATACAGATAGGTGTAGCGGTAACCATGCCTCAGTTAAACCTCATCGGCTATGGCACTGCCACAAGTAAAAATAATCGTGTGAGTTTTTTTTATATCTTAGCCAAAAGGCCGAGAAGCGAAGAAAAGTATCCTTGTTCAGATGAGGACAAAATAAAAGCTGAGTTGAAGGCTAAAATTATATTATTGTAAGCGCATAGAGCTTAAAGGTACGTGCTATAGAAATCTTCCTAATAAATAAATAAAAGAATATAAGAAATGTCTGGTTATGATGTTTGACTTTATCTTATGATCTAGTTTTTTTGATGAGTCTGTTCTTGATCTGATCTGCATGATCTTCATTTTTTTTTATGAGTCTCTTCTTGATCTGATCTGCAGTAATTGCTCATTGTCTCTGTGTGGTGGTCTGTAATTATCTTGCATTATCTTTGACTAATGATCTGCAAATGAGCATTGAATATCTCCTTGTTCTCATCTTCAGATATTGCATTATCTTTGACTAATGATCTGCAAATGAGCATTGAATATCTCCTTGTTCTCATCTTCAGATATTGCTCATTAATCTTTACATCTGTGTAATTCTATAGAATTATGCTTTTAAAGGACCAGCCACACGTCAGCTAAAATCGTACGACTGTACGATACGATTCGATCACGACTGATCTCGAAGCGCGAATCACGTTTTGTTCTTGGAGACCACGTGATCGAATCGCATCGTACAGTCGTGCGATTTTAGTGGACGTGTAGCTGGCCCTTTAGGTATCACTGATATTTTCTGGGTCTTTTTGTGTTTGAATTTTTTTTTTTTTTTTTTTTTTTTTAAACTGATTTTTCAGTTTTCAAGCAGTTTACTTGTTGTTGTTTCCTCTGTGTGTGTGTGTGTGTGTGCGTGCGTGAGTGCATGCATGCATTTTGCGATTGTTGACCTATTTTTGGCACAATCATAAAATCAATGTCATAGTCGCATCTTTGTCATAATATTCTTGTCAGAATCAAAGATTAAAAGCGAATCATAGGTCAGTGTCGTTGTGTAATCAAAGTCATAAGTCAAAGACATATCGTCAGTGAAATTCAAAAACCTTGTTTCTCAATTTTGGTGGTTTTGAGAAAAATGAGAAAAAACTTTTTTTGTCCTTAACTAGATCTGAATTTGGGATTTACAAGTTTTTCTTCTATTTTCACAACCTCATTTACCCCAGATAGAAAGTCGTTAGAGATACGAGTTTTTTGGTGGAAGGTGGCGGGAAAAATTAGAGAGCTGACTATGCATGTAACACAAAAATCGAGATACGAGGTTTTTGAATTTCTCCGACAATATGTCAAGTCAAAAGTCAATGTTTTCAACATGTCTATGTCATATTTTTAACTCACGGTCAGTGTCTTAAGTTGTGTGTGAAATTTAAAAACAAAACAAATAGAATACAAATTATTTACAATGGGTTAACATGAACACAAATTGTAACATTTTTAGTGTCATGATTTTGTTTGTATTTTGCGTTTTTGTTCTTGATTTAATGGACAACAAAATTGCTTTATGTAATGAAATGGTGTTCAAATCATCCTGACAATCACTTGCTATTGAACAGATTATTAGCAAACATAGATGCGAGAAGCCAATCATGATTCAGAACCATTTTATGGACGAAGAAAAAAAAAATCATACTGGACAAAATGTGTTTTCAAGTATTAAAGTAGTCTGTTTTATGAACTGTGATGTTTTTTCTGGGTGGTTTATTTTGTACGTGTGCGTGTGTCTAAACTAGATGCCTCTAGTGCCACTGCATTTTTCTTTTGCACCCCCCCCCCCCATTAGAATGAGTTAGCATCTCTCTATCAATGCCTCTATCTGTTTCTGTTTTTGAACCTGGGTACAGGGGATTTTTCCTCTCACTTTGCACTAGGCCTTACGGTCTGAACATGGAGTCTTTTGGATGAGACGATAAACCGAGGTCCATGTGCCCATGCACTTAGCACACGTTAAACCCAGTGGCTACGAAAAAGTTGTCATTTGGTAAAGATTTACCCCCCTCCCTTTCCTTCCTCATCAGTCACACAAAAATCGCATGCCAAAAAAAATTGGTGGCACGCTTCTGGCTGCGACGCGCTCTCCAGGTGGGAGTAACCCGAATTTCAGAAACGCCTCTGTAATACCTAATACTGTAGGTGTAGGTGTGTTAAGTCTGATGGTGGGAGTGTGAAGTGTGTTACAGTTGTGTGTGTCTTCTCTATGCATTTAACCATATTGTGCTGTGTTGAAGCTACTGAGTCATGGTCTAAACTTTTAAGGCGCTTCACTTCAAGTGTTTAGTGTTCTGCCTCCTATTTTGTTGGGAGAGGGTTTATTTTCGTGGGGGTTTTGTTTTTTCTCGTTCCTTTTTTGTTTTTTACTTGAACATTTTGTGAAAAGACCAGTCAAAATTTATTTTTGTTGATACATTGATGAGTGTTTTGTAATACGTGGTCGAACTGTATGCGGTGACAGTCCTGAGATGACCATAGCTGTTGACGGGACTATTATAGAAAAATAAAATAAAATAATCAAAGTAAAAATCAAGCAAATAAAACGGACTGGGCATAATTTCGAAAGGCATCTTGTTTCATCCCCTGTTGTGCCATGGTAGGACGGCGTCTTCAGTAATGTTCTGTCAGTATCGTCGGTGAAATTCAAAAACCTCGTATCTCAATTTTGGCAGTTTTGAGAGTTGTTTTGTATATATGTTGCTGGTTTGTGTCATTCTTAAACACTATTTCTGTTGTCTACTTGTTGATGAATATTCGATTGTAAAGCGCTTTGGGCGCCATATAAATGTACTATTATTGTCCGTCACCGAAGGTGAACGGACTTTGCGATGGGCTGGTTTGTATTTTTTTTTTTTTTTTTTTTTCTGTCTGTCCCAAGGATATCTCCCGAACCGCTTGTTATTATTATTATTATTATTATTTTACATGTTTGATGTTTGTAATGATCACTGGACCCTTGTTACTTGTTAACGTCGAAATACTCATTGTTTTTTTCTCACTGTTTTCCCCCATGGCAGCACGGCGATGCTCTAGCTATTACTTTCCTATCACAGCATTGCCATGGGGGAAAGAGAACAAACTAACGACGTGCTTTTCCGACCTTAAGCATTGCTCAACATTTCAGCATGATAAAGGTTTTCTGTTTGATAACATTATTTGGAGAAAAAGAAAACACAACTATATTTTTTGTAATCCTTGTTCTGAGATTTATGGTATTTGAATCTTTGCCATACTAATTCTCTCTCTCTCTCTCTCTCTCTCTCTCTCTCTCTCTCTCTCTCTCTTTCTCTCTCTCTCTCTCAGAGATGAGTTGTGGAGTATGTGTTGAGAGAGAGAGAGAGAGAGAGAGTGAGTGTAATTAAGTGTTTATACATGTATCCATGGGTAAATGTATAAGTGTGTAGGTGTGTATGGGATACATGTATAAGCTGTTTACTTGGAAGAAAGTAGAAAAAGTAAAGAAGAAAAGTTGTAAGAATAGGACTATTGAGCTATGTTTTTCATTTGTTCCAGTGTTGCCTACCTTGAATGTTAAATGGTTGTTCCCCCCTTGCCATAAGGGCGTTTGTTTGCTAATGGCAATAAACAGATTTGATTTGATTTTGATCTTGATCTCTCTCTCTCTCTCTCTCTCTCTCTCTCTCTCTCTCTCTCTCTCTCCCCCTCTCTCTCTCTCTCTCTCTCTCTCTCTCTATCTTCTCTCTCTCTCTCTCTCTCTGTGTGATGACAGAGAGTTAGCATCAATATTTCGTACCATCATATCCCTTCACTGTTATTTCAACTTTTTCTCTGCATTTTTGTCTTGTTTTGTTTTTTATGACTCCATTCCTGCGAAATTAAAAGATTCACTATATAAAAAAAGATGTGAAGTTGAAGTCCAAATTTTGTTTTATTGTTTTTAAGCATAACACATTTTGACTATACAGTAGAACCTCCCTTATAAGACCTTCAAAAATCATCCAAAATGAGGTCTTATAAGGGAGGTAATTTTAATACTTACAAAGAAGGGCAATGTAGGTCTTATGTGGGAGGGAGTCTTATAATGGGAGGTTTCATAAGGGAGGTATAATGTCGTAAAACAAAAGTAGATCAAAATTCTGATCGCTTCTCGGCCTTTTGGCTAAGACAGTGATTCAGGAACATAAATTTTTTGTTTATACCGTGGCTGGTTTGTTCAGCCCGTCGTACATGGCGAAAGCCGATACGCGACGTTAAACTGAACTTCCACCCCCGTAAGACAAAAGTGTGAGCACATATTTTCGATGGACTGGTGGGTAGAAAGTCAGAGCACATGAAGTGTGTGATTACAGTGGAACCTCCCTTATAAGACTCCCTCCCTTATAAGACTCCTCCCATTATAAGACTCCCTCCCATTATAAGACCTACTTCTCTGAGACATTGCCCTTCTTTGTAAGTATTAAAATTACCTCCCTTATAAGACCTCCCATTATAAGACTCCCTCCCAAATAAGACCTACTTCTCTGAGACATTGCCCTTCTTTGTAAGTATTAAAATTACCTCCCTTTTAAGACCTCCCATTATAAGACTCCCTCCCACATAAGACCTACTTCTCTGAGACATTGCCCTTCTTTGTAAGTATTAAAATTACCTCCTTTATAAGACCTCCCATTATAAGACTCCCTCCCACATAAGACCTACTTCTCTGAGACATTGCCCTTCTTTGTAAGTATTAAAATTACCTCCCTTATAAGACCTCCCATTATAAGGACTCCCTCCCACATAAGACCTACTTCTCTGAGACATTGCCCTTCTTGTAAGTATTAAAATTACCTCCCTTTTAAGACCTCCCATTATAAGACTCCCTCCCACATAAGACCTACTTCTCTGAGACATTGCCCTTTGTAAGTATTAACATTACCTCCCTTATAAGATGCTCCCATTATAAGACTCCCTCCCTTTTAAGACCTACTTTTCTGAGACATTGCCCTTCTTTGTAAGTATTAAAATTACCTCCCTTATAAGACCCTCCCATTATAAGACTCCCTCCCACATAAGACCTACTTCTCTGAGACATTGCCCTTCTTTGTAAGTATTAAAATTACCTCCCTTATAAGACCCATCATTTTGGATGATTTTTGAAGGTCTTATAAAGGAGGTTCCACTGTATTTGGGATTGCAGTGCCATTCCTTCTCCTGTGTCTCTTGTATAGAATTGTTCTGGTTTAAACAAAACCATCATTCTCACACAAAAAAAGGGTCATAAAGGTGAACTTGGCACATTCTTTTTTGAGAATGATGCTTTGTTTGCCTCCCTTTGGCTCTGATCCACACATTGCTAGATGATTGGTATCGTAATCAACTTTGGTGGAGGGGAGTTAATTAGAAAGAGAGTTCTCCCCCTTCGTTCAACTTACGTTTAAGGTTGGTTTAAACGCTAAACTCTGTTGATGATTTTGACGTTTGTGGGGGCTAATTTTGTTATTACGTTTTGAATTGTTGAAAAAGGGGGTTATTTTTCAATGTTCTTGGATATTATGGAAATGAGCATGCAATTATGTGTACATAGGCTTCCGTGGTGATGACGATTAAGATATTGATGCTGCTGTTGATGATGATGACAATAACAACAGCGTTCCACCATATTACAGTAATGCATGTGTGTGTGCGCGAGTTCACTCTTGTGTGTTTTCTTTAATTTGATGAAGAATTTATAACTTCATGCGCATACATCCATGACACTTACTTTTCAAAATTCTCTTCCCTAATGTTTGAACCATTTATTTTGGAGAGAGAGAGAGAGCACTGTGTTAGTTGCGTTCCATGGCTAGAAGACTCCAGGGATCATCCCAACAGCAGAAGCACTTGAACATTATGGTACTAAGTGCATCAGCTATGGATGAGAACATTACGTGTGTGACCGTTTTTTTATTACCCCGAGCGCCACATGGGCAGCCACACTCCGTCTTCGGGGGAATGTGTGTGAGTTTGAACATGTTTGCCAAGAATGTTTTGGATTTGTTTATATTTTCCTATCGATTACTTTTTTTCTTCCGTATAATTATTCGGTATGACCTTTTGTTGTTGCCCATTTCAATGCAAAATATTTTGTGCCTTGCACTGTTCAGATAATGTGAAATAATATTGTGTGACATAATATGAAAGATGATGTGAACAAGTTTCCGTGGAATAAAAGTTTAAAGGTAAGAGCTTGGTTGGGTTTATTTTGGTTTGGGTTATGCATCTTGTTCTTATTATCTGTGTGTTTGTGTGCCCCCATCGCCCACTCTCTTCTCTCCTCTCCTCCTCTCTCTCTCTCTCTCTCTCTCTGTCTCTCTCCCTCTCTCTCTCCCCCTCTCTCTCTCTCCCCCTCTCTCTCTCTCTCTCTCTATCTGTTTCTCCAATACAAGTTTCTTATCATGCATTACGCTTGACAGTTGCAAAGTGTAGTTTAAATCCAAGGATACTGAATGCAGCCCAAAACACATGCCAAAATAGAGTTTACGACCAGTTAAATGTACTTACGACCAGTTTAAAGTACTTACAGGTAAAATGATAATCACACGCACACACACAACCCTGTTGTTGGGGTCCAATTTAAAGTAAACGATGGATTGTTTACTGAAGAGGACAGGAGTAACTTTATAAATTCACGTAGGCCCTACGTACATGTGTATTAACAAACGGAGACTCCAGATTTACTCAACAAGAACAAGAGACAAGACAAAGACCAAAAAAAAACCTGACAAAAACAATACTTCCCAAAGCTTCGATCGGAAACTTTATAACCCTTTTGGTAAGAGGCTATGAAAAGAAATTGGAAAGATCGCCAATCGAACATAGCCACAGAAAAAGAGGCAAGATGCCAACTGAAATAGCCCACAGAAAAAGATGCCCAAGATGCAACTGAACATAGCCCACGAGAAAAGAGGAAAGATGCAACTGACATAAGCCCATAGAAATGAGGATGGCGTGGGGCCAAAATTATTGTGCTGAAGATGAGATTAGCGTCCAATTAGTCGTAGACTCATGGACGGTGTTCCTGAAGACAGCAGGGTCTTCACGGGGATGAAGGTGATGAAATGGCGACGAGACAGTGGTCGAGACGTGGCAAGCCCGTCGTTTTTTTTTTTCGGATGATTCCGGTAACATCGCGGACCCTTGAACGTTGGGGTTCGCGGTCTGAAACTGGATCATTCGGACGGAGTCCCGAGTCTGGGCTTTAATGTTCCTGTCCTTGATGCTTAGGGTGGAATCAGCATCGTCGTCGCGAGAAGCATTGTGAGACAGCCCATAGGTTGTCGAAGCATTGTGAGACAGCCCATAGGTTATCGAAGCATTGTGAGACAGCCCGTAGGTTGTCGAAGCATTGTGAGACAGCCCGTAGGTTGTTCGATGCATTGTGAGACAGCCCGTAGGTTGTTCGAAGCATTGTGAGACAGCCCGTAGGTTGTTCGATGCATTGTGAGACAGCCCGTAGGTTGTCGAAGCATTGTGAGACAGCCCGTAGGTTGTCGAAGCATTGTGAGACAGCCCATAGGTTGTCGAAGCATTGTGAGACAGTCCGTAAGGTTGTCGAAGCATTGTGAGACAGCCCGTAGGTTGTGCGAAGCATTGTGACACAGCCCGTAGGTTGTGTGAAGCATTGTGAGACAGCCCGATAGGTTGTTTGAAGCATTGTGAGGACAGCCCGTAGGTTTTGTCAATCTCAATGCCCGCTTTACTTGTCCCATGCGTTGCTGGCTGCTAACCCCTCTCCCACAAGGCAATCTTCAGGACCACCTGGCAGCCTTTTCCATACTGCAATGTTGGTGTCAGTCGACACACAGGCGGGAGACACAACTTCGAGTCGAAACAGTCTCTGCAGGCATATGTGATTACCTCCCCCCCAGTAGCAGGCCATCACATCCGGGCCAGTACCCGGAACAGCTACAGGGCATCGGCGACTGCAGGAGATCATCCAAGTCACCGTACGTCGCCCCATCCGCATGCCAAGTCAGCCAACACCCGTGGTGAGGGAGGATGACTGCGCCGCCCTTTCTGCTGCCTGCCACTCAGCAGAACTTCAAGTGTCGTCTACCACCCGTACACTCGGAATGCCAAAATGATGGATTGGATTTGTTTTAAATCTTCTCATGCAGCTGTCAGTCAGTAAAGGGGCGTAGCCAAAACTGATGGATGATTGCTATTTAAAGACCCCCCACGTCACGTGTCACATTCCCTCTTAGGAAGATTTCTTAAGATTTCTTACCAGCTATGTTTTGACACGTGACGTGGTGGGTCTTTAAAGACACCCCCCCCCACCCCCCCCCCCCCCCCCCCCCCCCCCCCACGTCCCATGTCATATTCCCTCTTATCATAAGTGCTAGGAAGATTTCTTAAGATTTCTTACCAGCTATAAGAAGGGAAAACACGTGAAAACCGTGGTTTTGACAAGTGACCTGGTGGGTATTTTCTCTAGTAAATCTTCCTAGCCTAAGAGGGAATGTGACACGCGACGTGCGGGGTCTTTAAAAATTATTCTCCTCGTGCAGCTGTCAGTCAGCGAAGGGGGCGTGGCCAAGTTCTTGTAGGGGACAGTGGTTCATTAGGCCTATATTACGGTAGTGTCAGTGTCAAGCGTTTCGTTGTTTCGCCGTGTCAGAGCACGGTTGGTGTAGTTGGTATAGTGAGCCGTGGTCAGAGACCTTCACGCGTTCAGTTCATCACTGTCTTGTCGTTCAGGGGGCTACCACCACACACAGGTGTACTGCAAGGTAAGATGCTTTCTCTATCGTTATTATGTGGGGTTTTCTATTCTATTCTGTTATGAGATGGTTGTACACACATTGTCTAATGTCTATTTTTTTAATTCCACCCAATTACAACTTTAGAGAGAGAGAGAGAGAGAGAGAGAGAGAGAGAGAGAGATTCAAACAATTTTTAATGACTAGGCCTTCTGCCCGTATCATAGGGAGGCTGGGGGAGGGGGGTTATAAAGACACATAACATTTGTATCGAAAACTAGAAAATAACACACAAATTCTTGTGGATTTAAACATTTAAGCAAAAATAAACAAAATTAGTAAGTAAATAAATGAACATATATAAATAAATAGGTAAATTAAAGAGAAAAACAACAACAAATAATCCAATATGATATTGAGTCGATGAAACAGATGGTTAAACAATTAGCCAGAACAAGTCGATTATAAATATACCAAACTATTAAACTATCAAACAACCGATCATCCATTATTAATTAATAAATAATCAAGTAAGCAGTCCCACATCAATCAGCCACCGATAATTAATTAATGCACCAAACTAATTCAACAAACCACCATT
The DNA here is from genome assembly GCA_017654935.2 of Phymorhynchus buccinoides. Classification (NCBI taxonomy): domain Eukaryota; kingdom Metazoa; phylum Mollusca; class Gastropoda; order Neogastropoda; family Raphitomidae; genus Phymorhynchus; species Phymorhynchus buccinoides. The sequence continues at coordinate 5,373,791 of CM065689.1, forward strand.
AATCAACAAATTTACCAGATAAACCATCAACAGAGTGGTCAATAATTCTATCAACCAAACGTCAAAATCAAGCATCTGATTAGAAATACAAGGTAATACTATGCATAGACACTCAATTTTGTAAAGGTAGGTAATGTGAAAAAGCATTAGTGACTCAACACAAACTATAGCGATAACTCATCTTGAATCAACATACACAGCACTGTAGGGTTAGCATTGTGGCAAATTGTCATTCAAAAATATGTAAACTACAAAGAATGCATACATACGAAATATGCTCAGAATGCGGTATTTACTACGTTTTGATCACACAGAGAGAAGAGAGAGAGAGAGAGAGAGAGGGAGAGAGAGAGAGTTGACACTTGACAACTTTATTACGCAAGGATTGAGATTTTAGGCCAGGCCTATTCTTACAATCTGTCCTTGGAGAGAGAGACACTGGACACTGGAAAACTTTATTTGACAAGGATAAAGATTTTAGGCGATGCCTATTCTTACAATCTGTCCTTGGATAAAAGAAAAACAAATTTAAAAACCAAAAAAACATTTGTAAACATGCTCTCTCTCTCTCTCTCTCTCTCGCCTCTCTCTCTCTCTCTCTCTCTCTCTCTCTCTCTCTATCTATCTATCTATCTATCTCTGGACTCTCTCTCATACACACATACATTGTTTATACATACATATAAAAAAATGTTGTTGTTTAAAAAAAAAATGGGTAAAAAAAATACACATAGTGAAACAAATAATTGATGACAAGTAGGAGGTGAAAGCAACATCAATCCAAACACATTTAACAAGCAGTTTAAAGGCAAACAAATAAACAAAGCATAAAACTGAGATGTAAACATTCAATTGACATATACCATGCATATCACATGTAGGTGTACACAAGGCAATACAGTTATACAGTGTGCGTTCAAAATGACACAGGATTTAAGCAGGGCTGTAAATTATGTTTGCCCGCACCATCTTTTTGTATCGTGAGATGGAAGGGCATAACTGAATGGCAGAGGGAAGGGAATTCCAAATTGAGGAACCTGAGAAGACAAAACTTGATTTGTATTTGTCAATTCTAGTGTTTGGCAAAATGTAGTTGCTGGAAACCATAACGATGTGATGCCGGGGTAACTAATAATTTTAGGTATTGTGGGACCAAGTCATTATGCACTTTGTACATGATGATTGCTTTGTTGTACTTTAATTGTGAATCTAACGGAAGGATGTTTAATTTTGCTTGTTTTTCTGATGTGGTGAGGTTTGCGTCAGGAAGAATAATTTTAGCTGCTCTTTTGTAGATAGAATTGAGTTTTAATAGGTGACATCTGGCGGTAGAATCCCAAACTACAGATGCATAGTTGACGTGAGAGAGACAGTGGGCATGAAAGAATAATTTGCGTTCCTCTGTATCTAAGAAAGGTCTAAGTTTTTTTTTGTAGGAATAGGCTACGTGCAAGCTTGTGTGCTACCTTCTCAATATGGGTCTGCCACTTCAGTTCTTCATCTATGATCACACCCAGGACGCTGTGCTCTTTTACTTGGTTAATGATGTTATCCTTTAAATAAACTTTGAGATTTAGAGGTTCGTTCTGATGTTTTTGTCTTGAAGTAATTACCATGCTTTTGGTTTTTGTAGGGTGGATGACCATCAGGTTTTGGTCACACCAGGCAGAAACATCATTTAAAGCTGTTTGTAATGAGGTTTGAATGGAGGATAAACAAGCTGCACTAGAGTGGAGGGAGGAGTCGTCAGCAAACAGATCGCATGAGACACTTTCATCTGATATTGAAAGTGGTAGGTCATTAATAAATAAGCAGAACAGGGAGGGGTCCTAAAACAGATCCTTGCGGCACACCAGTCTTAATTATCTTATTATCTGAAACTGCACCATTACTTAGGACAAACTGTGTTCTGTTAGTAAGATAGGATGTAAAAAAAGAAACTGTATTTTCGTCCTGCAGGTATAGTGCTAGCTTTTGTAATAATATTTTATGATTCACAAGATCAAATGCCTTTCTTAAAGTCAAGAAATACAGCACCTGTCATTTTGTTTCGGTTAATTGCTGAAAGCCATGTATCACAGAGACGAACTACGGCAGTTTGACAAGAATGGTGATGCCGAAAGCCAGATTGTAATGGATGGAAAAGATTGTTGTCCTCAAGATACTGCATTAGATGTTTATGAACATGTTTTTCAAGAGGTTTAGATAGAACTGTAAGAATAGAAATGGGTCTAAAGTTGTTTAGGTCAGAAATATCTTTGGATTTAGGCAGTGGTATAACTTTTGCTGATTTTAAACCAGGTGGTACTATGTTTTGTTCCAGGCATGTGTTATATATGAAGGTAAGAGGTTCTACTACGTAGGGAAGTGCAAGTTTTAAGAGAGAGCTACTGATTTTGTCTGGTCCCATAGATTTTTTATTTTTTCAATTTTGCGATAAGGGAACCAACTTCGTGAACAGCAAGTGAAGGTATTTTAAATGCATTACCAGGTTTTATGAGAGAGAGAGAGAGAGAGGAGATGAGAGAGAGAGAGAGAGAAGAGAGTGAGAGAGAGAGAGAGAGGAGAGGAGAGAGAGAGAGAGAGTGAGAGAGAGAGAGAATCAAGAATACACAGCACTGTACCATAGAGGGTTAGCATTGAGCAAATTGTCATTCAAAAATATGTAAAGGAAGGGTCATAACTACAAAGAATGCATACATACGAAATATGCTCAGAATGCGGTATTTACTACGTTTTGATCAGAGAGAGAGAGAGATCATGCATGTTCAGGTCTATGTACAGGAGAGGAACCGGCTGCGGAGTGAAAAGCAGGAAAAAAGATTCTCACAACTGAGTTTCCCACACTAAGGGAAACACACAGTTCTGATCCCCGGCTCACACCAACAACAAAAAATCCCCCCCAAAATGTAGACCCAACTTCTGTGCTTTCTATTGGTTGGCTTAAGCCTGAATAGAAGTACAGTACATGGGGCCAATACCAAAGTGAAAGCTATGCACTAAAATATGTTGGTCTAGACACTACCCCCTTACCCCCTTACCCCCCCCCCCCCTCTCAAATTTTCGCATCGAAAATGTTCACTGGGAAACAAAACTATAGGGGAAGACGGGGTAAAAAGCGCATGGGCGGGTAAGAAGCCCACCCCAATTATCTCATGAAATGAAGCAAATTTCAGTCTCATTTTGCCCATGAGACGAGCGTTAATGTCTAGCATTCGTCTCATGGGCAAAATTTGACTGAAATTTTCTTTATTTCATGAGATAATTGGGGTGGGCTTCTTACCCGCCCATGCGCTTTTTACCCCGTCTTCCCCTAGTGACGTTCCGTCATTGTTTTGAAAAACGGGGATAGGGTTAGGACCAGCCTATATGATTATTTTGGTAAAACTGACAGAGAAGCAGACTTTTGAGACTGCACGAGGGCCAGAAAAAATGAAGGGTGGGGGAGGGAGGTTGCTAAACTACATGTTTGCCAATATTTTTCTACAGTAAAGGAAACTCATGGTAAAGCTCTATAGTCTTGTGTGAATGACTATGACTCTCTAACTAGGAGGCAGGGGCAGTGGGTGGATGCCTCGTGCCTCCATACGGGGATAGCTGGACGACCCCGGTCCCCTCCACGAGTCT
>CM065689.1:5383571-5456071 GCA_017654935.2 Phymorhynchus buccinoides
CCCGCACCATCCGGAATGGAATGCCCTGCGATCTGACAACGTGCAGTCCCCTTCTGCCAAGGCCTTCTTTCAGAGACTTCTGGCAGAGCTCTAATCCATCATCTTGGGGTAGGCAGTGTTTGGCCAGCATCATGCTTGGTCCCGCTGATACGGTCCTTTCTGGCCTGTTTGTCTGGCCTGTCTACCCATCTCTCACTCTCTCTCTCTCTTCTCTCTCCCTCGATCTCCTCTCTCTCTCTCCTCTCTCTCCCCTCTCTCTCTTCCTCGCGTCTCTCTCTCTCATCTCTCTCTCTTCTCTCTCTCTCTCTCGTCTCTCTCTCTCTCTTCATCTCTCTCTCGTCTCTCTCTCTCTCTCTCTCGCGCTCTCTCTCCTCTCTCTCTTCTCTCTCTCTCTCATCGTCTCTCTCTCTCTCCTCTACCTCTCTATCTCCTATCTCGACTTCCTCCCCGCTCTCCTCTCTCTCTCTCATCTCTCCTCTATCTGCTCCTATTCTCTCAGCCTATCTCTCTCTCTACTCTCTCTCTCGCGAGCTCCCTCTCTCTCTCTCTCATATCTATATACTTATATCTATATCATCATCTCTCTCTCTCTCTCTCGCTATATCTACTCTCTCTCTCTACTATCTTACACACTCTCGCTCCGTCTCTCTCTTCTCTCTCTCCTCTCTCTCTCTCTTCGTCTCTCTCTCTCTCTCTCTTCTCTCTCTCTATCCATCTCTCTTCTCTCCTCTCTCTCTCTCTCTCTCTCTCCCCTCTCTCTCTCCTCTCTCTCCTCTCTCTCTCCTCTCTCTCTCTCTCCTCTCTCTCTCTCTCTCCTCTCTCTCTCATCTCTCATCGCTCTCTCTCTCTCTCTCTCTCTCGCTCGTCTTCTCTCTCTCTCTCTCTCTCTCTCCAGTCTCTCGATCGTCTCTCTATCTCTCTCTCCATCTCTCTCGTCTCTCTCTCTCTCTCTCGCCCTCTCCTCTCGCTCTCTCCTCTCTTCTTCTCTCTCTCTCTCTCTCTCCTCTCTCTCTCTATCTCTTAGGGTGGCCCTTTATACAACTGATAGAACCTGTTGGGATCTCGTCTGGTGGTGTGTGGTGCAGTACTTCACTCCTGGCAATCACCTATGAAAAAAACCTTTATTTTGGAAAAGAACTGAAGCCACAATTGTGAGGGGCCATAAATCACCACACCTTAGCTACTGGTCTGTCGTTTACTGACCTCTGAGCCACTACTGAACTAGTGAAAGGGGAAGCAGATCTACTTGAGTAAGTCACAGTCATTTATTTCCTCCCCTTTCAGTTTCTTTCACTGTGAATCTGACTCGCAAAACTCACGATACGCGATCTTATTTGGGTCAATTGTATGCCGTGTAGCTGGGCTATAAGGCAGAAGTTGCCCATCTTAGGTGAATGTAGTACTAGTAGCCAGGACAATAGTAGACTAGAACATGCAACTTGTGCTATAACGACATTCTTCTTCTCTTCCATTTTGTATCCACAATCACGCCTTTGATTTTTTGATACTGTTCTAGTTCCGAAGTTCGCAACCCAGATGCAGACAAAACAACCCTAATCTACTGTGCCCACCACCAGCCAAGACCCTCAGAGCGGAAGCTCGGCATGAGTCTGAACCATCAGAACTGGAACCCCTAAGCTAATTTTTTTATTTATTAAATTTTTGGGTCAGAATGACGTACGGAAGCTGCTGTCGTTCTACAAACCATCCGCCCGACACACAGGTGGAGACGGCGGCCGACGGCTTCCTCTTCCCCTGTGGGTCGAAGGTCACGGTCAAGGTCCTCGCCCGGCCCCAGGAGCTGTTCCCCTTCTGCTTTTGACCACAACGTCAGCAGCTGCGTCGCCTTTCTGAACCAGTATGAAAAATATAATTACATGTATCCGGAAATTATTGTCGTAACGTTGTATGTTCCTGTGGCATTACTAAATACAGTGGAACCTCGTTATTAAGACCTTCCCTATAAGACTCCCCTCCACTTAAGACTCCCGCCACCGATGTGTGTTTTCCGTCTCTTGCTCGGAAAAGATTTCTTCAGATGTGTTACAGTGAAGCCGCTGAGAGAGGGAAAGACCGTGAAAATGTGATTTTCGCGACCTCTCGGCTTGGTGATCTTTAAGACCTACTTCTCTGACTACGTTTGCTCATCTTTGTAAGTGCTGTATTATAATTACTCCCAATTGCAACTCCCTTCTCACTTAAAGCCTTATTTTGGGATTATTTTCGAAGTCTTGATAGGGATGTTCCACTTATTATTAAATGGTGTCATATTTAACTGATGTACCGTACTTTTTGAGATATAAGGTACAGACAAACCTCTATTTTTGAAGACTTACCAAAATGTCCGTAAAAATCAGGTCGTAAATTGGAGGGATCGTATGGAACGGAGGTTTTCACTGCAGCCGTAGAAAGAAAATTCAGCACGTTTTCAGACTCTCTCTTCATGCACACATACAATGACGTATTAAAACTGGATTTGGGTCTTTCCACTCATAGGATTGTGGCAATCGATGTATTCAGCTTCACTTCGCCGACTTCTGTAATCACCTCACCTCGTCCAAAGTCCGTTGGTTTTCTTTTTTCAAAGTCATGGTTTCGTGCTTTTCCTACTCTTTGCGCCATCTTTTTATACAACAGGGAAGCGCTTTCCGCGTTCAGGCCCTTGACCGTGATTGTTTCCCTTTGCTCGAAGTCTATGGCAATAAACGTCGTAAAAACTCAACAAAATGTGGCCATAATCCTGCGTTTTAGAGGAAGTCGTTTAAGAGAGGTCTTTACATAGTAAAATGCATCCGTGCCAACAATCCGGGTCTCAAGTGCAAAGGTGATCGCTTAAAATTAACAGAGGTTGTACAATATTGGTTTGTCTGTATAAGGCATATCTGATTATAGGCGCACACCCCTCAAATTTTAAACATTCAGATTCTGTTCTTATATTTTCTTCTGTTTTAGTAGTCATAGTATAGGCGCGGGTCCTCAGTCGGGGGAAGAAAAGTATCGCTTGTCCAAAAAATACTGTATTTTATTTTTTATTTCATATAGAAAGAAAGAGAGGGAAGGGGGAAGAGAGACTGAGGCGTCGATGTGTGAATACAAATACCGATATTTAGCATGCAGGCTGGCAATTGGTGGAGCAGTGCAAGTGTTCTTTTTCTTTTCTATTGTATTGTTAAAAAAAAAAAAAAAAAAAAGGTATACATAAAACCTCTATTTTAGACTTCCAAAAAGTCCCGAAAAAATGGGTCTTAAAATGAAGGGTTCTTGTACGGAGGTCAGTTTGGTAATGCATACTTATAGTGAAACTCATTAATCCGTTTCCCACCCAAACAAATCAGTCTTAATGAGAGGTATTTTAAACCCTTTCACAGCACAATGTACGCATTTATGCACCACAATGGTTTCAACGACCCATGTCACTAAAGGCATCATGTATTTGAAGACCCTGTTTTTTGTTGATTTTGGGAGGTAAGAATAGGCCTACGTTTTATATATTCACAGAGGAATTCCCATATTGCAGACAATTTTTTTTTCTCTACCCCAGTTAACCTTTCAACGCAAGCTTATTTTTTCAGGCCAGAAAAATACCATTAAGCATACCTGGGTAGAGAGAAAAGTACCGCTATAAAAGTATATGGAACTTCCTGTGTGTCCATGTACAACATAGCTATCCTTACCTCACCAAAATTAAGAACAGGGTCCTTCGATGACATGGGCCCTGGATTTGATGCTTTTACATGACATGGGTGGCTGAACCCTTGTGGTGCATAAATGCACATTAGCGGCGAAAGGTTATGTTTTTAATTGGATGTTTTTTGCCTGAAAAATGCTGGTGGCGAAAGTGTTAACGGAGGTCCCCTTCTAATAGAAGGTTGACTGTATCATAGAATTGGATAAATGTTGTACTATTTTGCTATTTTTTTTCCTAAAGGGTAGTTACAGCTGTTGGGTCTGCCCAAGAGACACTCACAACAGAAATCAAGCCAGAGATGTCAGGTGGATGACAGGCCTCACGACTTTTTTCGTGCTACCAAGATCTACTCCACAACGAGAGGAGCTGAAACAGGTGTGAGAGAGAGAGACAGGAGAGAGGGGAGAGAGAAGAGAGAGCGTGTTCACAGGGCCTCACGCTTTTTTCGGTGCTACGAGATCATACTCCACACGAGGGAGGCTGGAAAACAGGTTGTGAGAGAGAGAGACAGTGGGGGATGAGTGGGGGGGGGAGATAGAGGGAGAGTGGGAAGAGAGGGCGAGAAGGCGTGATTAACGGGGCCTACGACTTTAGTCTGTGCTACCATCAGGCATCTACTCCACACGAAGGAACTGGAAAACAGGTAGTGAGAGAGAGAGAGTGGGGAGAGAGAGAGAAGCGAGCGTGATTAACAGGGCATACGACTTTTTTTTCTTTTCGGGTGTCTACCAGAGGATCTTACTCCACACGAGAGGAACTGGAAAACGGTATGGAGAGAGAGAGAGACAGGAGAGATAGAGAGGGGGGGGGAGAGCGAAAGATAGCGTGATTTACGGGCGTCGACTTTTTTTGGTGCTACCAGGAGATCTACTCCCCCGAAGGAACTGGAAAACAGGTTATGAGAGAGGAGACAGGGAAAGAGGGGGAGAGGAGAGAGATAGAGTCGTGATAACCGGGCCTAACCTACTACTTTTTTCGGTGCTTACCAGAGTCTCTCCACACTAGATGAGCTGGGAAAACCGGTAGTGAGAGAGAATAGAGACAGGGAGAGAGAGGCGAGGGGGAGGGGGAGAGAGATAGAGAGCATGATTAACAGGGCACTACGACTTTTTTCGGTTGCTACCATAGGATCTACTCCACATAGAGGAGCTGGAAACAGGTGTGAGAGAGAGAGAGACAGGGAAGAGAGAGAGAGGGGGAGGGGGAAAGAGAAGAGAGAGAGCGTGGATTTAGCAGGGCCTACTACTTGTTCGATGCTACCAGGGATCTACTCCACATGAGAGGACTGGAAACAGTAGTGAGAGAGGGAGGAGACAGGGAGAGGGGGGGAGAGAGAGAGAGAGGAGCGTGATTATAACGAGGACCTACGACTTTTTTTTTCGGTGCTACCAGAGATCTACTCCACACGAGAGTAGCTGGAAACAGGTAGTGAGAGAGAGTGGAGACAAGGGAGAGAGAGGGAGGGGGGCAAGAAGAGAGGAGCGTGATTACAGGGCCTACTACTTTTTTCGGTGGCACCAGAGGATCTCTCTACCCACATAAGGAAGCTGGAAAACAGGTGTGAGAGAGGAGAGAGAGACAGGGGAGAGAGGGGAGAGGGGGAAAAAGGGAGAGAGAGAGAGTAGAGACAGGAAGATAGAGAGATATGAGTGGATAGAGAGAGAGAGAAGAGGGTAGAGAGAGAGAGATGGGTGTAGAGACAGAGAGAGAGACGACGAGAGAGGAGATAGATAATAGCGTAATCAAGGGCCTATGACTTTTTCCGATGCTTCCCAGAGGATCTACTCCCACACGATAGGAACTGGAAAAACAGTAGTGAAGTAGAGACAGTTAGAGAGAGAGAGAGGGAAAGAGAGAGAGGGACTGAGAGCGAGACAGAGAGAGAGAGAGACAGGGAGAGAGAGAGAGAGGGAAGACGAGGATAGAGACAAGGAGAGAGAGCAGAGCAGGGAGAGGAGGAGGGACAGAGAGGGAGAGAGAGGAACAGAGAGAGAGAGACGGGAGAGAGAGACAGGGAGAAGAGGAGAGATAGCCTAATGACCGTACCTAACGCTTTTTCCAAAGCTACCAAGGATCTACTCTTCACGAGGGAGCTGAAACAGGTAGTGAAGAGAGCGAGAGAAAAGAGAGATAGGAAAGGAGAGATGCGAATCAACGGGCCTACGACGTTTTCAAAGACTAACCAGAGGACTACTCTACCGAGAGGAACTTGGAAAACAATAGTAGTGAAAGAGAGAAGACAAAGGGAGAGACAGAGAGCCAAAGACAGAGGAGAGAGAGAGAGAGAGAGAGATAGCGGTATCACAACAGGGCCTACGACATTTTTCCAAAGCTCCCAGAGGACTACTCACACGAGAGGAAATTGGAAACAGTGGTTGTAATGTATTGCGCTGTATTTGTGTTGCGTTGTATTGTTTCATGTCATTGTGGAAGCAGGATACAGTGCAACGCTTAGCTGTTTGTGGATTACTGTTGGTCTTCTTCAAATCTCATGTTTTCTTGTTTTGCGCTTCTCTTGGCCCTGTCCACTCGTTTGCTAGTGATTGGTATCTTGATCAACTTTGGTGGAAGGGGACGTTAATGAAAGAGAGTTCTCCCCCTTCATTCAATTTTTTTTTTTTATTTTTTATATAGGTTTTTAATATTGATTTTTCAGATCGCATGTCTTTGCTCTTTCTCTTTTCTCTGTTTGTCTATCTCTCCCTGTCTTTGCCCCTGCCTCTGTGTGGGTGCGTGTGGCGTGTCTCCATGATTTATCTGATCTTTGTAGTGTACTTTTGTGATTGCTTGTTTGCCAGTGTGTGTTTTAATTTTTGGTTTTAGCTCTTTTTTTGTTGCAATGCGACTTGGAACTTGCTAACTTATTTTTATATTGTGATAAATAAAAAAAAGTCATTGTAGGTGTCTTCTCCTTTGCATTTGGATTCAAAGTCAGAAGTACTTTCTCTCAAACTGGGTCTGTGCATTTTAAGGGGTTTTGTTTTACATTTTTAAAGTACACTGACGCACCAAAGATTAGTCCCTTGGTTTTTTTCTGGTAAGCTTGTGGACCCACATACTCCATGCCCCACTTCAATTGAGGCTGCCCTTGAATTATGTTTTCGTTTGCAATTTGGGGGCATTTGTACGGAGTGACACCGTCGAAACCAGCCTTTCTTCAGCTATGAAAGGAAAAACACTGATTTTTGAACACGTGATCTGGTGGTCTTTAATGCGGCTTTGACTTTACATCATTTCATGGACCCCCGCCCGGCCCCTCTGATCATCCTCCTCATAATTATGAATGATTTATGGGCTCAGGATCCACCGGCTGTCGGGGGAGCGGGGAACCACCACAAGGGGGGCGCCATGTCCTCGGGTTTGCCCAGCAACAGGACCAGGTGGAGCGCTCTCTGGCTCAGGAGAAAGAGAAGCTGCGGCAGATGTCGCCCGCCACAATAACCACCAGCAACAACTGAAGCCGAGAAAGACGAGGTGAAACAACGGCGCCTTATACTACATTCACTCGCGACGATTTGGAATTTCAACCTGTTTGACTCTACTCTTTTTGAGTGGTATCTACTCAATTGGGCCTCTACTACTCTCAAAATCTGAAAATAATGCGCTAATTCTCATTTTTTCAGTGACAATTTTTGATGGGTTTGGATAAATCTACACCTTTTCACGCAATCGCTCATTTCAGCTACACAGACTACTCACGACTTGTGTAGGGGTAGCAAGGTCTTTAATATAAACCCGTCTCAAATCACTCAGCCATACACACACAACAAACATGCATAAATAACACGGAGAAATGAAAGAACTTAAATGGTTTTTACTTCAGTTTTTATGACATAGGGAAGTGGAGGGTAGATCAGAGCAGACTTTTTTATATGTAACTTTATGTGAAAAACTCTACACCGATTGGTTTTCCCCACAATGAACCACTAACAAAAGCATAGTCAGAGGCCAATTGTGTGGTAATTGCGCGAAGACAGTTTCGCTGTGACAGTATGTTCACATAGATTACTTCCCTAAGCTAATGCATCAAATTGAACAGCTATCTATTACTCCCGGCCAATATATGGCCGGGATGACTAAATGAGTTTAAACCTCTTATTCCCCTGATGCTCTGTGCTCTCCGTCCCTTCCTGAATCCTAAGCCAGGGACGTCACTACAATCCTACAAAAAGTGGGGGTAGTGTGAAAATCACCCCCCCACCCCCCTTCCAGCAAAAAAGATTGTTTGTGTTTTTGGTTTAAACGTGTTGTCGAGATTCTGTCTGTGATGATGATGATGGTGATATGAGATGACGACTATGGTGATATTTGGTGATGAACGACACGCTGATGATAGACGCGGCTACGACAACGATGATGTGATGAATAGGGTTTCAAGTGAACTGCCTGCAGTCGGTCATTCCACCACAAGACTTGCAGTTTCCAAACATGAACTGAAGACGAAGGAGAAGGGTGTGAGAGATCAACAAGCTAAAGACAACTGTGCAACCAGTTTTGATGATAAACTCCTCCGAAAGTGAGGTGAGTGCTCGCGGAGTAATCACATAACCAAGTCGATATCGCATTTTTATCGGACCACATAAGGCGATACTTTTCCCCCCCAACTGAGAGCCCTGCGCTTTATTTATTATGACGAATAAAATAGTAAGAAAAATATTATTGTACAAAATCTAAATTTTGTGTAAAATTTGCGGGGTGTGGGGTGGGTTCTGTAAGTGGCTATTGTTAGCATAATAAGTTTGAACTTTCCGGCATATTCATAAATACCTACATTTACCCTGAACAATGACCCTTGACCTTCGTGTTATTAACCTTGAGCCTAGAACCACACCAGAACCCTTGGCGAAAGTTCTTTCTCTTTCCAGGGCCCCTCCACTTGGAATAAACTCCCTTAACCTCTCCGTTCTGCAAACTCCCTTTCTTCATTTAAGTCTTCTTTCAAAACTACTCTTTTCAAATCATAGTCTGCTTCATTTCCATTCAAAGTACTTTGTCCCTTCCATGCAAGTGTGTTTGTGTGCGTGTGTGCATGCTTGCTTTTCGTGGGTGCGCACCGCATGTGTGTGGTTGTGTGTGTGATTGTGTTTTAAACATATTTTTGACGTTCATTGTTTCTATAATCTATTGCTTGGTATGATTTATTTATTTATCTGTTTAGTATTGTAAGCGTTTAAGGCTTATTTAAGATTAAGCGCTAGAAATGCCCATTATTATTTTATTTATTATTATTAACTTCTGATTTTGAGATGTCCGCTGACTTGACACATCCACTTGCCCTACAGCCTGAATTATAGTTCATCTAACTTCTAAGGACAAGATCTGCATATGGTAGACTTTTTCTTAATTAAAGCTTGATCAGTATTCCTTGTGCTTGCCAGAAATAGTTCGTTCGTCCGTCCCGAGGGATGATGACCATGCTTCAACGGTTCGTCCCTTGTGGAAATCTAGGATGCTGTATGAGTTCGCATATGGCTAGTGAGGCCAATGCGAGCCAGGAAGGAAGGATTTCTGACAGCGAGGACAGGAGAAAAAGTTGGGGGTGATCTGTCGGGGTTGCAGAGCTGCGGACTGTTTAAGCGGATCTTGCGTGCTTCACGCTTTGCCTGCGATGTCTCGATAGGGTGCGCCTCAAAGTTGGTGGCTCCCTTTGTTACTGCACCACGCCATGCTGGTCTGGTTCTGTGCCAGGGGTTTCCATTAGGAGACTTGATGTTGAAGTTCTTAGGGAACTTTCAGGAGTGTTTTAACTCTTCTAGCACCATGGGCGATGGTATTCCTTCACTCCCACCAAATGCAGACATTCACTGCCACGGTGTCCTGCCACGTGTTTGTCTATTTTCAGAGCTTATGTTCAGTGATTTTTTTCAGTTAAAGCAACGCATGGGCACTTGAAAAAATAGTTACAACCCCTCAAAATAGTCAGTTGAGATGCAATGTGGAGACAACACAAAGAACTTGTAAAACCTACATGGAACTAGAAGAGGTAAATAGCAACTTTGGTCTACCAAGACTCCGTGCACCAGTCTTCAGCTCTCCGTAGAAGACACGTTTTGGTAGTCGATTGTCAAACATTCTGACGACATGCCCAGCCCAGCGTAGTTGTGACTTGTGGAGTAATGTGAAGATACTAGGCATGTCCATCCGCTCAAGAATCTCGGTGTCAGGGATTTTGTCCAGCCATTTCACTCTCGATCTTGCGGAGGCAATCCTTGCCTGAGTGGTATACTGTTTACTCACTGATGCTGGTAGTGATAGATGGACAGACAACCACACAGATAACTGTGATTTATGTTCATAAAGATGGTTGGATTGGTTATGTGTGTGTGTGTTGTTATCGCTGTGATACTGCGAATTTGGTACAAGATGAATTTGTATGTGTGTGTGTGCGCCGTGGCGTTGTTTGTGTGTTTGTGTGTGTTGTGTGTGTTCGTGTGTGCGTGTGTGAGTGTGTGTGGTTGTTTTTTTGTCCTGAGTGTGTATGCATGTATCTGAGTGAGTGTGTGTGTGTCTTACATTTAACGTCTATCCACATTCCCTCAGATGATATAAGACGGTGTGTAATGTGTGATTGTGTGTTGTGTGCGTGCACAAATGTGTGCGCATCTGTGGGTCGGAGAGTGGTGCACATTTGCATATGATTTGTGTTTCTATTCATGCATGTGTGTGTCTGTGTGGTCTCCCAGGCATTGACATGATGAACACGCTCCACAACATGGAGGGAAGACGCGCCCAGTGGAAGCCCGGACTGAGCAAGTAAGAATGCAGTCTCTGTGTGTTTCAGACACTATTTACTTTTTTGTTGTTGGCTGTCCCATCTTTTTTTCTTGGTCCTTACAGGAGACAAGCTTGACGCTGCTGCCGAGTCACTTCCCGATGGAAGTTCAGCGGAGCTTTTCCAGGATTGAGAGAATGTTTTTACGTTCACTCATGCTGACAGGACCAGCCTTTGAAGGTTGTAAACATGATGGGTTCCCGGTAAACACGACCCAGTTCCCCCCCATTCTGACTGCTTTGTAGTTTACTACATTCACCCCTGTGGGGATACAGGGGGTCTTTTGTATAAAATAGTTCCACCTGCCTTCTGGAAGTTCTGTGCTTGTAACTTCCTCTAATCTGTCACTCTCTTGACTTTGTCGTTTTCCCTTTGCTTACTGTCATCTACTATCTTTCCGCCTTACCCGGTCCATTTCTCCTGCCATTTTTTCACGAAACACCTTAAAAAAACATTCCCTCCAGCCGAAAAGTCCGACTTGCTGGGCCTAACTAAATTTCTTAGTTGGGCGCATAGCGGCAGCATGACGCGTCTGCACTCATAATTGACAGGGAACTGAGCGATTGATTGAAGAAGAAATCTATTCCTCAGTTTTACCCAGAGAGCTAGTTGTTTCATAGTTACTTCCTTTCACACAGGCAACGTTCCTTTCCAATGATTGTTGTCAGGGATAGGGAAAGACCTTACAAGTGGCACACTACAAACGAAAGAAGGGATAAAAACTTTGGATTGGTATATACAGTGGAACCTCCCTTGTAAAACCTTCAAAAATCATCCAAAATGAGGTCTTATAAGGGATGGGTTCATTTTGAATACAGTGGAACCTTATAAGACCTGCAAACATGCAAACGAAGATCTGAAGAAAATGGTGTTTTTACGTCCTCTTGGTCGGGGGGGGGGGGATAGGTGGGGGGGGGGGGGGGGGGGGGCGGGGGGGGGGGGGGGGTGACACACATATGGACATTTGTAAATACAAATATGTTTGGAACAATACTGGAGGCAATGCCCCCCGGAGGCAGTACTAAACCAGTAAAGTCCCGATTTTTTAAAAAAAATAAATCCAGATAGTTGTAGCGGTGACCACGCCTCGGTTAAACCTCATCGGCTATGGCACCGCCACAAGTAGTAATTGCAAAACGAGGTCTTATATGGGAGGGTGTCTTTTAAGGGAGGTTCCACTGTACTCACAAAGAAGGGCAATGTTTCGGAGAAGTGGGTCTTATGTGGGAGGGAGTCTTATAATGGGAGGTCTTCTAATAAGGGAGGGTTCCACTGTACTGGTGATGGAGTTCTAAAAAAAAATAGGCATGAACTATAAGCAGCTGGTCCAGGGTGCTATGTGGGGTGGGGGGTTGTCTAGCGTAGAGTGGCACAGATGTAGCGCGTTCGCCTCGTGTTAAGTAAACCTGAGTTCGAACCTGGGTTCAGGGGATTATTCCTTTCAATATGCACTAGGCCTTACGGTCTGAACATTGAGTCTTGCGGATGAGGCGATAAACCGAGGTACCCATGTGCCCATGCACTTCTGCACACGTTCAACCCAGTGGCAACGAAAAAAGTTGTCATTTTGGTCAAAATTTACCCCCGCCCCCCCCCCCCCCCCGCCCCCTTCCTTCCTCATCAGTCACAAAAATTCGCATGCCCAAAAAAAAGAAAAAAGAATTGGGTGGTGCGCCTCTGGCTGCGACGTTCTCTCCAAGGTGGGAGCAACCCGAATTTCACATAGACGCCTCTGGGACTATGATGTTTACTAACCTAACCTAACCTAAGCTACAACATTATTTTGTGTGTGCGTTGCAGGCAGGAAGAGGAGATGTACCAGGCCTTGATCCACAGTTACGAGGACCGCCAAAGGGAGCTAATCCTGGAGAACACGGAGCTGCGTGACTGTCTGCTGGCCATGCAGCGAGAGTTGTCGGCCCTGCTGAAGAAAACGGCAGAGAGGTCCACGCTTCACTCACGATCACAGGTGATCCGTTTGTATGGCACGCTGTTTTGATGATTTTGTGTAAAGATGAGTTTGTATGTGTAAAGGTTTGCAGAGAGGTCCACGCTTCACTCGCGATCACAGGTGATTCATTTGTATGGCCCGCTGTTTTCATGATAATATTTTGATTTGCTGTTGAGGTAAGTTTGTGAGTGTGAATGTGTGTAAAGATATGGCAGATAGGTTGACACGTCACTTGACGATCACAGGTAAAGGATTTTTATGGCTTGCAGGTTTAATGTTAATGCCATACAGTGGAACCTCCCATTATAAGACTCCCTCCCAACATAAGACCTACTTCTCTGAGACATTGCCCTTCTTTGTAAGTGTGTTAAAATTACCTCCCTTATAAGACCTTCTTTTGGGATGATTTTTGAAGGTCTTATACGGGAGGTTCCACTGTACTTTTAGACTGTTGTAAAATAAAGGTTAATTTAAAAAAAGGTTTCAATGTTTTTTTGGGGGGGGGCTTTTTTTGCTGTCCCATCATTCTGGACCGTACAATGGCGTTGCTCCCACGCAAGCACGTCATTCGCAGTCGAGCATCACAATTCGCAGCCACATGCCCCGTCCCGTTTCAGGTCGCAGAATCCGAGACCAGTCAGTCCAAGGGAGCGAATCTGTGTTAGGCCGCCAGGAGGCAACCAACCGAGGAGACACTGCACTGCTGCTGAGTCACTTCAGTGGAGTTCAGTAGAGCCTGTTCTGAGACACCACCTACTAAGCCCCCTACTGACGACACTATTCTCCTTAGTCGCGGAGCCAGCGTGAGTGAGGTCCTCCTCCGAGGGCGCCACCACGACCGTCCACCGACAGCTCCCCAGAACACACTGATCCCTCCATTTCAATGCTAGTTGTTGGATAGGTTGCCGTTTTCTTCATGATTTTTAATGTGATAATTTCACGGTTGAAATGTCCAAAAAAAGAATTCTTGGCAAACGCACACTTGAGTTGTATGTGTATCAGGGATGGGAATTGTCCGCCAAAAAGCAAATTTCCACCAAAATAACATTGCTTTTCCGCCGAAAAAAAAGTCTGTCCGCCGAAAAAAACAAAAAAAGTGAAACTAAATTTAGCCATTCTAATGCTGTTTTTTTAGAATTACCAAGAAAAGATCCCGCATTACCCCCTGGACCCCTACTAGGGGCCTTCTGCGGCCCCTAGACCCCCGCTTTTCAGCTTTGTTTTACTTTTCCAATTCCCATGCCTGGTGTATGTTAGTGCATGTGCGTGTGCGTGTATGTGTGTGTGTGGTGGGGCATGGATGTATGCATCTATGCATTTGAATTGAAAACATGTGTAAAAGTGTTTTTCGTGTTCATGCGTGCCTGCATGTTTCGTGCATGTACACGTTAATTACATGACTGACGATGTCCATCGATGTGTGTCATGTGTCCAGTCGTTGCTCGATGTGGCTGACGATTCTTCCTCCTCTTCTGAAGAGTTCTCCGACGACACAGACACCAAGAGTTATCTGGACCTGCCGGAAGTCAACGAAGGTCAGAGAACTGGAATATTTTTCTACTTCTTTCTACTTCTCCCGTCTTGTTTCTTCTTCTCCCTGCTTCCTTTCTGCTTCACCCTATACTTCTTTCTACTTCCCCTTACCATATTTTTTTCTTCTTCCCTCCAGTTAACTCAACCGCTATCGGTATCTTTCTTGGTTTTTTTTTCACACTTTGTTTCTGTAAAATTCTTGTTTCTATTCCCAACTTTTCTCTCCCTATTTATTCCAACTTTTTTGTTTTAACTTCTCTGTAATTACTGTATTTTTCGGATCATTTGGCGCTGCTGTGTATAAGGCGAATAGGGCAATTTTCAAGAAAAATCTGAATCTGAAAAAATTAAAGCAAAAGGCGCCCTCGTTTATAAGGCACCTCGCAAAAGAAAGTCAAACTTTGAAGCCTGTACGTTGTCCTGTACCGACCGCCGCCATTACTACTGTTGTCATAAACTACTTCCATTTGAGCTGCTTCCTGTTGTTGCGTTTGGACAATTCTTCGCGAAAACTGATAGAATTATGGCATTTTAAGCTCTACAACGATGCTCTCGTTCGCTAAAGAACACGCTTCTCTAGAGTCCCAAAGTGACGTACCATGACCCAAATCCAAATAACTAATAATGTTTAGTTGATATGTTCTTCTTCGATCGCTCAGACAGTTTCCTGTCAATTATAGGTGCAGATGCGTCATGCTGCCGTTATGTGCCTAACTAAGAAATAGTTAGGCCCAGCAAGTCCGACTTCGCTGGCTGGAGGAAATCTTTCTGAAAGTGTTTCGTGAAAAAAGGCAGGAGAATGGACCGGTAAGGCAGAAAGATAGTAGATGACAGTAAGCAAAGGGAAAAGGCAGAGTCAAAGAGATTGACAGATTAGAGGAAGTTACAAGCACAGAACTTCCAGAAGGTGGGGGAACTATTTAATACAAAAGACCCCCTGGTATCCCACGGGGAATATGATGTTTTTCTATATGCAAAATATTTATTTACAGGCTACTACCAGATGCCGTACGACATGGTTCGCACGGAGATTGAGCGCTCGTTCAAGAGGACCTGTCAGATGATCAGCCGCAGTGTGAAGAGAATGTGGAAACACAGTGAGTCCCGCATTTTATGCTACAGTGGAACCTCCCTATTAAGACCTTCCTTATTAAGACTCCCTCTATGTTATTTGGAGTAAGCAGAATTAACATAGAAAATGATATTAAAAAATACAGCTAACCATATAATATTAGTTGGGAAAATGTGTATAAGTATTCAAAAGAAAACAAATGCAAATGTACAAATATTCTTAATTTTTGAACAGCAGATACAGAGCAGAATGCTACACTCAAAATAAGCCTATGTCATGACAGTAGCAATGATAGAGTTGATAACTATTTGATTCATTAAGAATTAATGCTTTTGATATTATATGCACACACACGCACACAGACACATGCGCACTTGCGCGCACACGCATGCACACACAGACACACGCACACACGCACACGCGAGCACACACAGGCACACACACACACACGTGCGCGCCCACGCACACACACACACAAATGGTATGAGTGTATCAGTACACCAAACACTAAGTCACACAGAAACCCAGACACTTATGTATCAGACAAGAACACTAAATACTTCCCCCCAAAAATGTCCATAATAGTTCATCACACAGACAAATGAATGAGAGCAGCGAGGGGAAAAAAAGAAAGAAAAAAAGACTCCCTCTAATATGTGACCCCCCAAAAAAAATGTCAACCGAACAACTATTATATACTGGTCTCCAAAATTTAAGGGCCGGAAGAACGATCTTCTCTCTTCTGTCTTGGAGACATGCTTATTGAGAGCTCTGGTTGCCGCCCTTAAATACACATTTGTGTCTAACTTTTGCTCAGCAGTGTTCACTACAGTCATGCCTTGCACGTGCAATAGGCAAGAAACCTGCATCAGCCCTGATTCTTCAGCGAAAAGAGACCAAACTTTCGTGAAATTCTCGTGAATTTGCCACATTTTAAGCGTACCTGAAAACGCTGTTGCTGTACTGCAATGTCTGCAAAACTGGTTCAGGCACGTGCAACAGGAAGGAAAGTTATTGAGTAGCCTAAGTTTTGCCATTTTCTTCATTGTTGTCTTAGTGTACAATAAATAGATATCAAGCTACTGAAAACAGAAGCCGGCCCTTAAATTTTGGAGACCAGTATACTATAGACTCGGCCAAAAAAACGACTTGTGTTCAATATTTTGAAATTGAACGATCTGACCTCATAGTTTTAGAGATAGTCTTTGGCGTTTGCCTTCGTCTGTCTATCTAAACATGTTTACTTCTACGCGATGTCCATGTTTTGGTTTTTTGTTGTGGCACAGGTAATAAGGTGTTCAAAGAAAAATCTGTCTTTCGGGTTTTGTGACGACAATGAGAGACTTAGTGGGATTTTTTTCACGCCAGAGGGCATGACGCTCGTGTGGGGCTAATCCTCTCTATATTCTTAGTTGGGGATAAAGAAAATGAGAGAGAGAGTGAGTAGTCCTACCATCTCTCTCTCTCTTACTACGCCCAAGTA
This sequence comes from Phymorhynchus buccinoides, assembly GCA_017654935.2. Taxonomy (NCBI): domain Eukaryota; kingdom Metazoa; phylum Mollusca; class Gastropoda; order Neogastropoda; family Raphitomidae; genus Phymorhynchus; species Phymorhynchus buccinoides. Next base: position 5,400,071 of record CM065689.1, read on the forward strand.
AGAAAATCGCGTGATAAGCCCCTAGTGCATTGACTGCCCTCTGGCGTGAAAAATATCGCCATAAGTCGACCATTGCCTGTTATCTATTTTCAAGATTCAAGATTCAAGATTCTTTAATCAGCCAATGCATCATAATACAAAGGAAATCGTTTTGGTTTTGCACAAGACACAATCCAACAACAACGAAAGCATGCACATGGATGGACAACCAATGTAAGAGAGAGAAAAAAATGGTAACAAAATCAGATGACATCATCCTGTATCAGTCTCTCCCTCAGATTCTCTCTTTCTCTCAGACGCACACCTACACATACACCAACACACACACATACATGTGTGCATACACATTTATACCAACACATGTCCCACCTCCTCACACACACACACACACACACACTCACACACAAGACCGCGAGCATGCAGGCACACTGATTGACACAAGTCTGAGCAAAATAGAATAAAGAATTCCCCTAGGGGAGTGAGCCTACTGAGTATTGATGGCTCTGACAGCAGAGGGGTAAAAGCTGTTCTTCAGGCAGTTAGATTTGCACTTAAAAGAGCAGAACCTTTTACCAGAAGGGAGAGATTAAAACAGATGGTTGGCTGGGTGTGTGCTATCAGATATGATGGATTTAGCTTTGCGTCTTATGCACACACTATGGATGTTATCTAGGGATGGCAGTTTGTGACCTATGATTTTTGAGGATGTCTTGACAACTTGATTTTAGTTTTAAGCTTGTTGTTGATTTGTTTCACAGAGAGTGAAGGTGGGTCCAGTCCTGGAAAGGCTCCCCCCTCTGTTGGCACCCCCAGTAAAAAAGACGCCTGCCCGGATCTGCAGCATCTGCAGAAGCAGATCACCAAGTACAAGGACATCATCCAGCAGCAAGAACAACTCATACAGGTGATTACTTTCATCCTCATCCTCATCATCGTCGTTATCGTCAACTTTGTTATTTATCAGTGTCGTCGTCATCCTCATCCTCATCATCATTGTCATCTACAGAAGCAGATCCCAGAATGTAAAGACATCACCCGGCAACAAGAACGACTCATACAGGTGATTTGAAATCATCATTGTCATCGTTATTGTTATTGTGATTGTAGTCATCATCATCATCGTCTTCATCGTCGTCATTGTCATTCTATCATCATCATCATCACCATCATTGTCATTATCATCATCTTTAGAAACACAATTAGTACCTCACAAAATTAGGAAGACCTCACTCAATAAGTTATGGTTATCATAATCTAATGTGCATACGTATGTGTATTTGCATGTGAGTGCTCAAGTATGTGTCGTATGTGTGTGTGTGTAGCGCATGCACGTGTGACTGAGAATTTAATTATCTTTAAATATTTTGTTATAACGCAAGTCATGTATGTGTATAGTCCCATGCCAACTGCTTTCAGAAAAATGTAACCTGGCTGAATCCCCAAGGTCTTCAGAACGCTCAGGTAACCTGCATGCTTACGCACAACTGACTTCACCCTCTTGCGTTTATTCTGGCCGATGCCGGTCGGCCAGAGCTTGTCCCCTTGTATTCAAGCCGGCCAAACCCGGCCTTAGCTTGCTCCCCCCACTGAGTTCCCCTCTGATGCCATTTCCATCATGCACAAAGTTCTGGTTTGTTATGCACACAGTTTGAAGAAGCAGGCATGAAAGACTTCCGCGTTCGCGGAAAATCCGCGGAAAAAAAAAATTCTGCGTAAAGGACCGATCTTGCCGTATTCTTATATCTACAAGTCTCTATTTGGCGATTCTCAAACTGGTTAACCGGAAGTCGCTTTAGCTCACTCGCTTCAATTGTGCGAAGGAAGGCGAAATGAGTAGCTCCCGCTCAACAAAAGTAGCGATGTTAGCTGAAAATGTGTGTGGAAGGCAATTTGTGCCGACCCAATTTTGGGACCGCCACCTTGCTGAATAAAACTTGTGATGTGAAAAGGTGGTTTGAAAAATAATATTTTGGAACGTCGTGCATTCCCCCCCCCCCCCCCTGTCAAACTTCCGACATCAGGTGAAAATCCGGGTGGAAGGATTCCTCGGACGAAAATGTTTCCTCTTTTTTGATCTTCATCCACTTTCATGCCTGAAGAACTTGTTATGATACGATAGTAACTGTATGGTGCTCTGTGTGCTTCAAAAGGCAGGTTTCCTCGAGAATGTGTGAAAGAACCTGAAGAACACTAAGGGAGGTTTTTCGTTATTGTTTCGAATGCAAGAAGGTTCAATTTAGCATGTAAATTTACAGCAGAGCCCTCACAGTTTTGGAAAGCCCTTTAATAACATGAAGAAACAACAAACCCACAGTGCCTATCCCTTTTTAGAAATCTTAAAGATACTTAATTGCTTCACGATGCACTGAAGGTTTTTATTTGCCAACACCGCGTTGATGATTTTCGGCTGAATCTAGTGCTGAAAACTTCTTGAAAACCAGAACAAGTAGTAGATACAAATCTCTCCATTATTTTAGATAGTTGACTTTACCTGCGGCACTTTTATCGTAGCCTTACAATGAGCTTTATTTCATTCAGTGCTCAGAGTATTGCTCTGCTTCGCTCATTTCAGAAACCATCGTCTGAACAGATTGAAGCTGCGCAGTCGACAAATTTTATGGATTGTAATGCCGTATAAGGCCGTGTACACACATAAGCGGATATTCCATGCGTAAACCCGTGCGCAATCCATAAATAAGTGAAACAAAGAAGGGAAAAGATTTGCGCACGTGTCCGAATTTCCCCATATATGCGTAAACTTGTATCCTTCTTTCTTCCACTTATGTAGGGTTTTACGCAGCTTATGTGAACACGGCCTTAGAGTCGCGTGGCGGAAATCTTGACTGTTGATTTTACAGGCACATTGTAGGTTTCATAGAAACAACAACCAGACCCGATTTGTTGACAGTATCTTATGGACTACAAGACACTTCTTGTTGTGAGGGGCAACCTACAAATTGTGCACAAAATATTGATTTTGTTTTTGTTGTAAATTTCTTACTGTTTTATTACCGTATTTTACGGACTACAAGGCGATACTTTCTTCCTCAACTGAGACCCCTGCGCCTTAAAATGCGCTGCGCCTAGTATATGACTGAAATCTGATTGAACAAAGTTGTGAATTCCATTCACATTGTACCTTTTGAGATCGATTATCAGGCTGAAATCGTGAATGAAGCCACTGAAGAGGGCTGAAGACAACACAGTCACAGTAAAGGGGGGGGGGGTGGGTGAAGCAGGATATGACGTCACAGCCTCGGTTTCGACAGTAACAATCATGGCAGAAAAGTATGTCGCTACTCAAGGCGAGCAATGCTCATTGTAGAAATCTTCTCTGTTTTTCAATTCTGACTTTTCTAGGCTCTCTGACGCAGACAATTTGTAAAATGCTTCATCATATTATGGATATCCGGATAGCGGCGTGAGTGTAACTTCTGTCGTTCAGAAGATTGTTTCGACAGAACTAGGCAAAATACGACCTCCTTTGTTAGAGTCGATCTCATGTTTTCAATCTATTTTTTTGCTTTTGTTTGATCATTTTGCATGCGCCTTAAAATATGTTGCGCCTTGTGTATGTTTAAATTCACATTTTTAGTTAAATTCATGGGGTGCGCCCTGTAATTAGAAGCGCCTTAAAGTCCGTAAAATACAGTAGTCATATTATAAGGCACAGGGTTCTTTAGTGTGGAAAACAAGAATGTATCGCCTTAAAGTCCGTAAAATACAGTAGTCATATTATAAGGCACAGGGTTCTTTAGTGTGGAAAACAAGAATGTATCGCCTTATAATCCATAAAATACAGTAGTCATATTATAAGGCACAGGGTTCTTTAGTGTGGGAAACAAGAATGTATCGCCTTAAAGTCCGTAAAATACAGTAGTCATATTATAAGGCACAGGGTTCTTTAGTGTGGAAAACAAGAATGTATCGCCTTATAATCCATAAAATACAGTAGTCATATTATAAGGCACAGGGTTCTTTAGTGTGGGAAACAAGAATGTATCGCCTTAAAGTCTGTAAAATACGGTAGTCATGTTATAAGGCACAGGGTTCTTTAGTGTGGAAAACAAGAATGTATCGCCCTATAATCCATAAAATACAGTGCTTTGTAGCCGTGTTAGATTTTTCAGAAAGTAATCGCCATGGGACTGCGTGCCTTCATTTCTGGATTTACTTTGTACAGTGGAACCTCCATATTTAGACCTTCCCTATTAAGACCTCTGAGAGTGACCCAAAAAGTTTTCACCCGATTTTTTCCCCCATTCATATCCGGACTACTGAGTGTCCACTTCCCTCCCTATTAAGACCCCTCCCTTCTAAGACCCTTTTAGGGGGGGGGGGGGGGCTGATTTTTCAGTCTCAATGGGGAGTTCCACTGTACAAACAATTTGTTACTGCACATCATATTTTCTTTGTATAAAACAAAGACTGATTGATGTTTTGTTTAGCACTTTCAACACAACCCCTCTGGCTGCTCTGTATTCCCTCAGGACACTGCAGTCATGGAGTAGAAATTCCCCCAGGAGACCCAATTTGGGCCCTTTTCAATAAATTCTCTTTTTTTTTAAAATCTGGAGATCACAGTGACTTTATTTTTGTATAGTGGTTTAGATTGATTTTTAATTCTTTAAAGGTTATAAAAATTGAAAACCAACTCATTAATTTGTGTACTTTTGCCACACCACTGTCGACTACAGGGGCATTTTGCCTGTTGCTAAAATACTAGTGGCGTGTCGGCAACAGTGAACTCGGGTGTTGCTAGTATTCTAGCGGCGTGTTGCAAAAAAGTGAACTGAATGATTGATTGATTGATTGACGATGTTGTGGTTTTTTTTTGCTGTCCCATCTTCTGGGCCGTACAGTGGTGTTGCTCCCATGCCGCTCATTCCGAATCCCAATTCGCAGCCACACCCCGGATTGTTCAGGTCGCAGAATCCGAGACCAGCAGTCCAAGGGGAGCGAATCTATGTTAGGCCATCAGGAGGCAACCAACCGAGGAGACACTGCACTGCTGTTGAGTCACTTCGGTGGAGTTTAGTGGAGCCTGTTCAGGACACCACCTACTAAGCCCCCTTCTGACAACAGTATTCTCTTAGCCGCTCGAGAACTACAGACACCTGCAGTGTTGGTCTTGAAATTAGAGCAACGCTCTCAGAATCGCATCCGTTAAGCGGATGAAGCTTGACTATGTGGTTTCAGTCTTCCCATTGAGCCCATAGCCACTCACTCTGGGTAGGAGTCGGTCCAGGACCGGAAAAAACCCTCGCCTCTGATGGGTTTCGAACCCATGACCTCCCAGCCAGTAGTCCGCGACGCTGACCACTACGCCACGGCGGCTGGTTAATTGACGATGTTGTTTTCTTACCCAGCAGTCCCTCCAGTCTCACTCAGACTCGTTCCTTCACGAGAGCCAGCTGCTGCACGAGAAAGACGTGCTGGCTAAAGAGAAGCGACTGTTCTATGAGGAGAAGGCCCACTTTGAGGAGGAGAGGAAGATCTTCACTGATGCTGCCATCAAGCTGGGCAGAGAGGTTTGAGAGAGAGAGAGAGTGTGTGTGGGGGGAGAGGGAGAGAGAGTGTGTGTGTGGGGGGGGGAGAGGGGGGGGGGAAGATATTCACTGAGGCGGCCATTAAACTGGGCAGAGAGGTTTGTGAGAGAGAGAGAGAGAGTGTGTGTGTGGGGGGGGGGGGGGAGGGAGAGAGTGTGTGGGGGGGGGGACTGGGGGGGAAGAGGTGACTATTTTTATGAAGAAAAGGCTCACTTTGAGGAAGACAGGAAGATATTCACTGAGGCGGCCATTAAACTGGGCAGAGAGGTTTGTGAGAGAGAGAGAGAGTGTGTGTGGGGGGAGAGGGAGAGTGGGTGGGGGGTGGGGGAGGGGGGGGGAAGAGGTGACTATTTTATGAAGAAAAGGCTCACTTTGAGGAAGACAGGAAGATATTCACTGAGGCGGCCATTAAACTGGGCAGAGAGGTTTGTGAGAGAGAGTATGTGTGTGTGAGAGAGGGGAGGTATATTTGGTACTTTATAGTCACAGAGGCGTCTCTGTGAAATTCTGGATGCTCCAGGGCCGAGAGAGCGCGTTGCAGCCAGAGGTGCGCCACCAAATTTATTTTTTATTTGCATGCAATGTTTTGAGGCTGCCATCAAACTGGGCAGAGAGGTTTGTGAGAGAGAGAGAGTGAGTGTGTGTGTGTGTGAGAGAGAGAGGGGGGGGGGGAGGTGACTGTTTTTACGAAGAAAAAAGGCTCACTTTGAGGAAGAGAGGGAGATATTCACTGAGGCGGCCATTAAACTGGGCAGAGAGGTTTGTGAGAGAGTATGTGTGTGTGAGAGGGGAGGGGGGGGGGCTGTTTTATGAAGAAAAGGCTCACTTTGAGGAAGAGAGGGAGGTATTCACTGAGGCTGCCATTAAATTGTGCAGAGGTTAGACAAAGAGAGAGACAGAGAGAGAGAGAGAGAGAGAGTAGGTTTGGGGAAAAGGAGAGGCAAGTAAAGAGTGTGTATGTGTGTGTGTGTGTGTGAGTGAGAGAGAGAGGTAGAGAGATGACTTTTTCAAAGGAAAGGCCCAGTTTGAAGAAGATTAACCCTTTCGCCGCCAGCCATTTTTCATCCACAAAATACAAATAAGCTCACCTGGGTAGAGAAAACAAAATATCTGCAATATTGCCAATTCCTCTGTGACATGTAAAACATTAGGCCATCCCTTACCTCCCAACATGTAGTGACATGGCTGTTACACCAGTGTGGTGCAAAAATGTAGTGACATGTGTGTTACACCAGTGTGGTCCCATCATGTAGTGACATGGCTGTTACACCAGTGTGGTCCCAACATGTAGTGACATGGCTGTTACACCAGTGTGGTCCCAACATGTAGTGACATGGCTGTTACACCAGTGTGGTGCAAAAATGTAGTGACATGGCTGTTACACCAGTGTGGTCCCAACATGTAGTGACATGGCTGTTACACCAGTGTGGTCCCAACATGTAGTGACATGGCTGTTACACCAGTGTGGTCCCAACATGTAGTGACATGGCTGTTACACCAGTGTGGTGCAAAAATGTAGTGACATGGCTGTTACACCAGTGTGGTGCAAAAATGTAGTGACATGGCTGTTACACCAGTGTGGTGCAAAGATGTAGTGACATGGCTGTTACACCAGTGTGGTGCAAAAATGTAGTGACATGGCTGTTACACCAGTGTGGTGCCCAAAATGTAGTGACATGGCTGTTACACCAGTGTGGTGCAAAAATGTAGTGACATGGCTGTTACACCAGTGTGGTGCCAAAATGTAGTGACATGGCTGTTACACCAGTGTGGTGCAAAAATGTAGTGACATGGCTGTTACACCAGTGTGGTGCAAAAATGTAGTGACATGGCTGTTACACCAGTGTGGTGCAAAAATGTAGTGACATGGCTGTTACACCAGTGTGGTGCAAAAATGTAGTGACATGGCTGTTACACCAGTGTGGTGCAAAAATGTAGTGACATGGCTGTTACACCAGTGTGGTGCAAAACATGTAGTGACATGGCTGTTACACCAGTGTGGTGCAAATATGTAGTGACATGGCTGTTACACCAGTGTGGTCCCAACATGTAGTGACATGGCTGTTACACCAGTGTGGTGCAAAGATGTAGTGACATGGCTGTTACACCAGTGTGGTGCAAAAATGTAGTGACATGGCTGTTACACCAGTGTGGTGCAAAAATGTAGTGACATGGCTGTTACACCAGTGTGGTGCAAAAATGTAGTGACATGGCTGTTACACCAGTGTGGTGCAAAAATGTAGTGACATGGCTGTTACACCATTGTGGTGCAAAAATGTAGTGACATGGCTGTTACACCATTGTGGTGCAAAAATGTAGTGACATGGCTGTTACACCAGTGTGGTGCAAAAATGTAGTGACATGGCTGTTACACCAGTGTGGTGCAAAAATGTAGTGACATGGGTGTTACACCAGTGTGGTGCAAAAATGTAGTGACATGGCTGTTACACCAGTGTGGTGCAAAAATGTAGTGACATGGGTGTTACACCATTGTGGTGCAAAAATGTAGTGACATGGGTGTTACACCAGTGTGGTGCAAAAATGTAGTGACATGGGTGTTACACCAGTGTGGTGCAAAAATGTAGTGACATGGCTGTTACACCAGTGTGGTGCAAAAATGTAGTGACATGGGTGTTACACCATTGTGGTGCAAAAATGTAGTGACATGGGTGTTACACCATTGTGGTGCAAAAATGTAGTGACATGGGTGTTACACCATTGTGGTGCAAAAATGTAGTGACATGGCTGTTACACCAGTGTGGTGCAAAAATGTAGTGACATGGCTGTTACACCAGTGTGGTGCAAAAATGTAGTGACATGGGTGTTACACCAGTGTGGTGCAAAAATGTAGTGACATGGGTGTTACACCATTGTGGTGCAAAAATGTAGTGACATGGCTGTTACACCATTGTGGTGCAAAAATGTAGTGACATGGCTGTTACACCATTGTGGTGCAAAAATGTAGTGACATGGCTGTTACACCATTGTGGTGCAAAAATGTAGTGACATGGCTGTTTCACCATTGTGGTGCAAAAATGTAGTGACATGGCTGTTACACCATTGTGGTGCAAAAATGTAGTGACATGGCTGTTACACCATTGTGGTGCAAAAATGTAGTGACATGGGTGTTACACCATTGTGGTGCAAAAATGTAGTGACATGGCTGTTACACCATTGTGGTGCAAAAATGTAGTGACATGGGTGTTACACCATTGTGGTGCAAAAATGTAGTGACATGGCTGTTACACCATTGTGGTGCAAAAATGTAGTGACATGGGTGTTACACCAGTGTGGTGCAAAAATGTAGTGACATGGCTGTTACACCAGTTGTGGTGCAAAAATGTAGTGACATGGCTGTTACACCATTGTGGTGCAAAAATGTAGTGACATGGCTGTTACACCAGTGTGGTGCAAAAATGTAGTGACATGGCTGTTACACCAGTGTGGTGCAAAAATGTAGTGACATGGCTGTTACACCAGTGTGGTGCAAAAATGTAGTGACATGGCTGTTACACCAGTGTGGTGCAAAAATGTAGTGACATGGCTGTTACACCAGTGTGGTGCAAAAATGTAGTGACATGGCTGTTACACCAGTGTGGTGCAAAGATGTAGTGACATGGCTGTTACACCAGTGTGGTGCAAAAATGTAGTGACATGGCTGTTACACCAGTGTGGTGCAAAGATGTAGTGACATGGCTGTTACACCAGTGTGGTGCAAAGATGTAGTGACATGGCTGTTACACCAGTGTGGTGCAAAAATGTAGTGACATGGCTGTTACACCAGTGTGGTGCCAAAATGTAGTGACATGGCTGTTACACCAGTGTGGTGCAAAGATGTAGTGACATGGCTGTTACACCAGTGTGGTGCAAAGATGTAGTGACATGGCTGTTACACCAGTGTGGTGCAAAAATGTAGTGACATGGCTGTTACACCAGTGTGGTGCAAAAATGTAGTGACATGGCTGTTACACCAGTGTGGTGCAAAAATGTAGTGACATGGCTGTTACACCAGTGTGGTGCAAAAATGTAGTGACATGGCTGTTACACCATTGTGGTGCAAAAATGTAGTGACATGGCTGTTACACCATTGTGGTGCAAAAATGTAGTGACATGGGTGTTACACCATTGTGGTGCAAAAATGTAGTGACATGGGTGTTACACCATTGTGGTGCAAAAATGTAGTGACATGGCTGTTACACCATTGTGGTGCAAAAATGTAGTGACATGGCTGTTACACCATTGTGGTGCAAAAATGTAGTGACATGGCTGTTTCACCATTGTGGTGCAAAAATGTAGTGACATGGCTGTTACACCAGTGTGGTGCAAAAATGTAGTGACATGGCTGTTACACCAGTGTGGTGCAAAAATGTAGTGACATGGCTGTTACACCAGTGTGGTGCAAAAATGTAGTGACATGGCTGTTACACCAGTGTGGTGCAAAAATGTAGTGACATGGCTGTTACACCAGTGTGGTGCAAAAATGTAGTGACATGGCTGTTACACCAGTTGTGGTGCAAAAATGTAGTGACATGGCTGTTACACCATTGTGGTGCAAAAATGTAGTGACATGGCTGTTACACCAGTGTGGTGCAAAAATGTAGTGACATGGCTGTTACACCAGTGTGGTGCAAAAATGTAGTGACATGGCTGTTACACCAGTGTGGTGCAAAAATGTAGTGACATGGCTGTTACACCAGTGTGGTGCAAAAATGTAGTGACATGGCTGTTACACCAGTGTGGTGCAAAAATGTAGTGACATGGCTGTTACACCAGTGTGGTGCCAAAATGTAGTGACATGGCTGTTACACCAGTGTGGTGCAAAGATGTAGTGACATGGCTGTTACACCAGTGTGGTGCAAAAATGTAGTGACATGGCTGTTACACCAGTGTGGTGCAAAAATGTAGTGACATGGCTGTTACACCAGTGTGGTGCAAAAATGTAGTGACATGGCTGTTACACCAGTGTGGTGCAAAGATGTAGTGACATGGCTGTTACACCAGTGTGGTGCAAAAATGTAGTGACATGGCTGTTACACCAGTGTGGTGCAAAAATGTAGTGACATGGCTGTTACACCATTGTGGTGCAAAAATGTAGTGACATGGGTGTTACACCATTGTGGTGCAAAAATGTAGTGACATGGGTGTTACACCAGTGTGGTGCAAAAATGTAGTGACATGGCTGTTACACCATTGTGGTGCAAAAATGTAGTGACATGGCTGTTACACCATTGTGGTGCAAAAATGTAGTGACATGGCTGTTTCACCATTGTGGTGCAAAAATGTAGTGACATGGCTGTTACACCAGTGTGGTGCAAAGATGTAGTGACATGGCTGTTACACCAGTGTGGTGCAAAAATGTAGTGACATGGCTGTTACACCAGTGTGGTGCAAAAATGTAGTGACATGGCTGTTACACCAGTGTGGTGCAAAAATGTAGTGACATGGCTGTTACACCAGTGTGGTGCAAAAATGTAGTGACATGGCTGTTACACCATTGTGGTGCAAAAATGTAGTGACATGGCTGTTACACCAGTGTGGTGCAAAAATGTAGTGACATGGCTGTTACACCAGTGTGGTGCAAAGATGTAGTGACATGGCTGTTACACCAGTGTGGTGCAAAAATGTAGTGACATGGCTGTTACACCATTGTGGTGCAAAAATGTAGTGACATGGCTGTTACACCATTGTGGTGCAAAAATGTAGTGACATGGGTGTTACACCATTGTGGTGCAAAAATGTAGTGACATGGCTGTTACACCAGTGTGGTGCAAAGATGTAGTGACATGGCTGTTACACCAGTGTGGTGCAAAAATGTAGTGACATGGCTGTTACACCAGTGTGGTGCAAAAATGTAGTGACATGGCTGTTACACCAGTGTGGTGCAAAAATGTAGTGACATGGCTGTTACACCAGTGTGGTGCAAAAATGTAGTGACATGGCTGTTACACCAGTGTGGTGCAAAGATGTAGTGACATGGCTGTTACACCAGTGTGGTGCAAAGATGTAGTGACATGGCTGTTACACCAGTGTGGTGCCAAAATGTAGTGACATGGCTGTTACACCAGTGTGGTGCAAAGATGTAGTGACATGGCTGTTACACCAGTGTGGTGCAAAGATGTAGTGACATGGCTGTTACACCAGTGTGGTGCAAATATGTAGTGACATGGCTGTTACACCAGTGTGGTGCAAAAATGTAGTGACATGGCTGTTACACCAGTGTGGTGCAAAAATGTAGTGACATGGCTGTTACACCAGTGTGGTGCCAAAATGTAGTGACATGGCTGTTACACCAGTGTGGTGCAAAAATGTAGTGACATGGCTGTTACACCAGTGTGGTGCAAAAATGTAGTGACATGGCTGTTACACCAGTGTGGTGCAAAAATGTAGTGACATGGCTGTTACACCATTGTGGTGCAAAAATGTAGTGACATGGCTGTTACACCAGTGTGGTGCAAAAATGTAGTGACATGGGTGTTACACCAGTGTGGTGCAAAAATGTAGTGACATGGCTGTTACACCAGTGTGGTGCCAAAATGTAGTGACATGGCTGTTACACCAGTGTGGTGCAAAAATGTAGTGACATGGCTGTTACACCAGTGTGGTGCAAAAATGTAGTGACATGGCTGTTACACCATTGTGGTGCAAAAATGTAGTGACATGGCTGTTACACCAGTGTGGTGCAAAAATGTAGTGACATGGCTGTTACACCAGTGTGGTGCAAAAATGTAGTGACATGGGTGTTACACCAGTGTGGTGCAAAAATGTAGTGACATGGCTGTTACACCATTGTGGTGCAAAAATGTAGTGACATGGGTGTTACACCATTGTGGTGCCAAAATGTAGTGACATGGCTGTTACACCAGTGTGGTGCAAAAATGTAGTGACATGGCTGTTACACCATTGTGGTGCAAAAATGTAGTGACATGGCTGTTACACCAGTGTGGTGCAAAAATGTAGTGACATGGCTGTTACACCATTGTGGTGCAAAAATGTAGTGACATGGCTGTTACACCATTGTGGTGCAAAAATGTAGTGACATGGGTGTTACACCAGTGTGTGCAAAATGTGCAAAAATGTAGTGACATGGCTGTTACACCATTGTGGTGCCAAAATGTAGTGACATGGCTGTTACACCAGTGTGGTGCCAAAATGTAGTGACATGGCTGTTACACCAGTGTGGTGCAAAAATGTAGTGACATGGGTGTTACACCAGTGTGGTGCAAAAATGTAGTGACATGGCTGTTACACCAGTGTGGTGCAAAAATGTAGTGACATGGCTGTTACACCAGTGTGGTGCAAAAATGTAGTGACATGGCTGTTACACCAGTGTGGTGCAAAAATGTAGTGACATGGCTGTTACACCAGTGTGGTGCAAAAATGTAGTGACATGGCTGTTACACCATTGTGGTGCAAAAATGTAGTGACATGGCTGTTACACCAGTGTGGTGCAAAAATGTAGTGACATGGCTGTTACACCATTGTGGTGCAAAAATGTAGTGACATGGCTGTTACACCAGTGTGGTGCAAAAATGTAGTGACATGGCTGTTACACCATTGTGGTGCAAAAATGTAGTGACATGGCTGTTACACCATTGTGGTGCAAAAATGTAGTGACATGGCTGTTACACCATTGTGGTGCAAAAATGTAGTGACATGGCTGTTACACCATTGTGGTGCAAAAATGTAGTGACATGGCTGTTACACCATTGTGGTGCAAAAATGTAGTGACATGGCTGTTACACCAGTGTGGTGCAAAAATGTAGTGACATGGCTGTTTCACCATTGTGGTGCAAAAATGTAGTGACATGGCTGTTTCACCATTGTGGTGCAAAAATGTAGTGACATGGGTGTTACACCAGTGTGGTGCAAAGATGTAGTGACATGGCTGTTACACCAGTGTGGTGCAAAAATGTAGTGACATGGCTGTTACACCAGTGTGGTGCAAAAATGTAGTGACATGGCTGTTACACCAGTGTGGTGCAAAGATGTAGTGACATGGCTGTTACACCAGTGTGGTGCAAAAATGTAGTGACATGGCTGTTACACCAGTGTGGTGCAAAAATGTAGTGACATGGCTGTTACACCAGTGTGGTGCAAAAATGTAGTGACATGGCTGTTACACCAGTGTGGTGCAAAAATGTAGTGACATGGCTGTTACACCATTGTGGTGCAAAAATGTAGTGACATGGCTGTTACACCAGTGTGGTGCAAAAATGTAGTGACATGGCTGTTACACCAGTGTGGTGCAAAAATGTAGTGACATGGCTGTTACACCAGTGTGGTGCAAAAATGTAGTGACATGGCTGTTACACCAGTGTGGTGCCAAAATGTAGTGACATGGCTGTTACACCAGTGTGGTGCAAAAATGTAGTGACATGGCTGTTACACCAGTGTGGTGCAAAGATGTAGTGACATGGGTGTTACACCAGTGTGGTGCAAAGATGTAGTGACATGGCTGTTACACCAGTGTGGTCCCAACATGTAGTGACATGGCTGTTACACCAGTGTGGTGCAAAAATGTAGTGACATGGCTGTTACACCAGTGTGGTGCAAAGATGCGACATTGGCGGTGAAAGGGTTACGGCAGTTTTTTCGCTGAGGTTTCTATATCTCAGCAGAGAGGTTAAAGAGAGTGAGAGAGGGGGAGAATGGGGGTAGGGAGAGAGAGAGAGAGAACACTGAACACTGGAATACTTTATTTAACAAGGATAAAGATTTTTTGGCGATGCCTATTGATTCTTCCAATCTGTCTTTGGTTAAAAGAAAACAATTAAACATTGACTAGAAACGTGAATAAACAACAAATGAAAAGAAAACAAAAACATTACAAACAAGAAACGCATTTGAACACATAAACACACCTGCGCTCTCTCTCTCTCTCTCTTTCTCTCTCGCTCTCTCTCTCTCTCTCTCTCTCTCTCTCTCCAAGATAGAGAAACTATTGGCCACTGCAAAGAACACCTTTTCCAAGAGTGAATGCCCTTGGTGGGTGGGAGAAGATGGTTGAGTACTGACCAAACAAGGGCATAGCTCTCGCCAATAACCCTATTTGAGGCCACTAAATGGCTGCCTTTCGCAAGAGTGGATGCCCTTTTCAGTACTGACCAGCAACAAGGGCTTCACTCTCACTGTCAAGGGTGTTAATAACCCTAGTTGCAGTGGCCAGTAGGGAAGAATTGGCCGTTTTGTGTTCCAAGAGTTTGATGGAAGGTGAAGACCTTTTGTGGGGGACCTGTTGCAACCTTTTTAGCAAAACTGCCTCTAGGTATAATTAGGTACTTTATAGTCACTGAGGCGTCTGTGAAATTCGGGTTGCTCCCACCTGGAGAGCGCGTCACAGCCAGAGGCGCGCCACCCTTTTTTGGGGGGGCATGCGATTTTTTGTGTGACTGATGAAAGAAAGGGGGTGGGGAAAATTTTGACCAAACGACAACTTTTTCGTTGCCACTGGGTTTAGCGTGTGCTAAGGGCATGTGCTAAGTCTTTCATTCGAAAGACTCCATGGTCGGACCGAGTCTGAGTTGTTATTTTTTCGTGGTCACGTTTTTGTTTTTTTATGCGCAGAGGAAGGCGGTTCACGATGAAAAGCTCAAGTTGCTGAAGGAGCACTTCATGAACATCACCCCGTTCCAAGACGTCAGCAACACCTCACGACTGCACCCGAAAGGTCGGTGCCTTTATAGAGCATTAAATAATAAATTTTCAATTCTTTCTTTTTTCTTTTTTTTTTTTTGTTTTGCTGTCCCAGTGACGTTGCTCCCATGCCGCTCATTCTGAATCCCAATTCGCAGCTACCACCAAGCTTGTTCAGGTCGCAGAATCCAAGATCAGCAGTCCAAGGGGAGCGACCAACCGAGGAGACACTGCACTGCTGCTGAGTCACTTCGGTGGAGTTCAGTGGAGCCTGTTCAGGACACCACCTACTAAGCCCCCTACTGACGACACTATTCTTTTAGTCGCGGAGCCAGCGTGAGTGAGGTCCTCCTTCGAGGGCGCCACCACGACCGTCCAACGACAGCTCCCCAGAACACACTGATCCTCATGACTTTGACCCGAACGCACCAAGGCATAGACTGGATCGGAAACTGAAACTGAGGTCGCCATGAGAGCAGGGCATGCAAAGCCATATAATTTGACACAAATGAGGCGGATGACAACGATAATGATGATGATGATGCTATGGATTTCCATATCGATCTGAGACTGCATGACAGGGCTGTATTCTACGCTTCCTTTCATAATGATATCCCGGCGTTAACCAGGCCCAAGAACTACAGACACCTGCAGTGTTGGTCTTGACATTAGAACAACACTCTCAGAATCCCATCCGTTAAGCGGATGAAGCTCGACTGTGTGGTTTCATTCTTCCCAGTGAGCCCATAGCCACTCACTCTGGGTAGGAGTCTGTCCAGGACCGACAAAAACTCGCCTCTGATGGGATTTGAACCCGAGACCTCCCAGCCAGTAGTCCGTGACGCTAACCACTACACCACGGCGGCTGGTATATAAAGCAAAGTTGACACAAAATTCAGATTTTGTCATTATAGTTTCTTACTATTTTTATTAGTCACATTATGAGCCGCACTTTCAATCTTGGAAAAAGAGTATCGCCTTATAGTCCGTAAAATATGGTATATGTCTGGTGTAATAATTTGTGTCGTGTCGTATGTCGGATGTTATTTTGGTAAAGGTCAAGATGTGCCCCCCCCTTACATTTCTCGGTTAATTCCATTTTTCCGTTTTTGCCTTTGTTGCCAAGCATGAAGCTGTATTTTATGAACATCTTTACCTTTACCGTTTTTTTGTTTGGCTTTTTGCAGAAGGGGGGTCGCGGCTGTTGCCAGCCACCCCCAACTTCTCTCCCGCCCCGGGGGGCAAAGTTCAAACGCCCAGCACCGCCGACCTGCTAAGGACCCTGGGACTCAACGACATCAAGCGGTGAGTCTTCTTCTTCTTCTTCTTCTTCTTCTTTTTCTTCTTCTTCTTCGTTCGCTCAGACAGTTTCCTGTCTTATGAGTGTAGATGCGCCTAACTAAGAAATAGTTGGGCCCCAGCATGTCCGACTTCAGCTGAAAAAATCTTTGTAAGAATTTATAGAAAAAAAGGCAGGAGAATGGACCGGTGAGATAGAAAGACAGTAAGCAAAGGGAAAAGGCAGAGTCAAAGAGAGTGATGGATTAGAGGAAGTTACGAGCACAAAACTTACAAAAGGTGGGGGAACTATTTGTACAAAAGACCCCCCTCCCCCCCCGGTATCCCCACGGGGGGGGGGGGGGGGGGGGGGGGGGGTGGGGGGGGGGGGGAGTCATCTGCCCTTGTTTTCTATGCAAATGAAGCTATATCGGTGAAAAGTGCCCCCCCCCCCCCCCCCCCCCCCCCCCCATGCTTTCTTTTCTCCCCAACTTTGCAACTCGGACTAACTAAAAACCAAGCTGTCTATCGCACTTTTTATTTTTTTATAGCTAATTAGGGTCAGTTTGAATGTGTTCACCGCCAACATAGGCTTTTGGCGCTAAATTGATTGGCTTGCCGTAACACAGAGAACAAGAGCCTGTGCGTTTTTTCCTCTCACTTTGCACTAGACCTTAACGGCCTGAACGTGGAGTCTTTCAGGTGAGACGATAAACCGAGGACCTGTGTGCCCATGCACTTAGCACATGTTGTACAGCGAAAAAGTTGTCATTTGGTCAAAAGTTACACACACACACCCTTTCCTTCCTCATCAGTCACACAAACATTGCATTCAAAAAAAAAAGAAAAAAGGGTGGCGCGCTTTTGGCTGCGACGCGCTCTCCAGGTGGGAGCAACCCGATTTTCACAGACGCCTCTGTCGTGCAGGGAATCGACCCACTCGTCCACGCCCAGAGACAGCGGAGGTGGAGGGAACGGCGCTGCGGGGCCAATCGCCTCCCCTGCCGACGTGGTGTCCACACCAGATGGCGCCACGCCCATCGCGGGCAGCCTGCACATCAGCTTCTTCGCCTCCCCTGGGTCCCCGCTGAGTGTCAGCGACTGCCAGCCCAGTGACACGTCGGTCAGATCCGACAATCACTGACACCGACGACGGGTTGGTTGGTTGGTATCGCGAGCGTTGAAGATGGTCGTCGTCATTTTCATTTTATTAGAATCTTGCAAGCTGTGAGAAAATGTTATTACATTTTTCGTAACTGTTACCATATCAAATGTTATACTCTGTTACGGGCACCAATAGGAATTGTTCGGAAATAATTAAGGGGAGTAATTTCATGGTGTGTAGGAGTTATCTTGCCTAATTCAATCGGTCAAACAGGGGAAGTTACTCTGCCATCAAGTAAATCCCCAGCCCTCGCTCCTTGTGTTTGAGGAGACACACAGCATGTAGAACGCAGTGCGTCATTCTGAAATTGATGTTGTTTATATTTTTACGTCACATTTTGCAAGTTTCATCAGTTTGTGACCACTGACCACCCCTAATTTTTCAAAAAAAATTCGCATCCTGCGGTTTCAAGCTTCGACGCCATTGTTGCATTGTCGCTATGGTTTTTGACCGAGTAATGGAGGTAAGCAACTCTAATTTTCATGAAGTGCTCTCCCCTAGTTTTTTCCATGAAAAACGTCTATTAGAATCTTGCAACCTGTGTGAAAATATTAAATTTTCTGTAACTTACCATATCAAATGTTATGCTCCGTTACGGGCACCAATTGTTACTATGCCGTGTTACGACACCGAATGTTACATCCTGCCAGCATTTGAAATTTTGCACACTCTAACCATTCCAAACGGTTTTCTCTTTCTGATCTTACAGCAATAAATCTTACATTCTGTTACCATACCAGATGTTGTACATGTTCTCTTCTTCTTATGGCACCAAATGTTATACATGTACCACATGAAATGTTAAAATTGTTGACAATGCTAGGATGAAAGTGAAAAACAGGTTTTGAAATTCTCCTATTTTGATAAGACTTGATTTTTTGGTTTTGCGTTTCTTTTGTTTTCCTCAGTGGGATCTGTGAATGTAGAGCTCTTCAAAATGGCTTTATTAGAAATCTGATATTTTAAAGGTTGTTGACTGTTTGTCGTGTGGGTGATTGATCATGTGATTTAGGCGATGAGCGAAACGGGCCAGTAGAATGCGGTCAAATTTTGTGTTGTGATCTCACAGTGGCATTTTCTTTGGCATTTTTTCTTCTTCCAAGAAACACCAAAGCAGTTTTAGTAATTGCTGTGTAAAGTTGAATCATTTGAACTGATTTATTTTCTCTTTCATTCTTTCCCATTTAAAAAAAATTTTCTTCTGTATTCCGTCTTTATTTTCACATCTCTCTGTCTGTTTCTTTCTTTCCCCCTCTCTTTCTTTCTTCTCTCTCTCTGTGTCTCTCTGCAGCTTCTCTCTCTTTCCATTTTCTCTCTCTCTCTCTCTCTCTCTCTCTCTCTCTCTCTCTCTCTCTCTCTCTCTCTCTCTCTCTCTCTCTCTCTCTCTCTCTCTCTCTCTCTCTCTCTCTCTCTCTCTCTCTCTCTCTCTCTCTCTCTCTCTCTCTCTCTCTCTCCAAACACTACCAACCAAATGATATCAATTTACCAGTGTCTTTTTTCTTTCTTCATGGTTGTGATGCCGTTTCTTTATCATTTATGTCGGCAGATTTTGTTTTGAATCTGTGGAGTTTTGTTTTTTTGGGGGGTGAGGGTGAGGGGGTGTTTTGTTTTTGTTTTTTACTGAACACATATCAACTATTAGCTTTTTTTAACGGCTATGAGCGAAGAGCGAGCAAAGCTGTTTAATGTTTTCAGAGATTTCTGTTTGTTCCTGACCGTCTACCTGACTGTGTTGCCACGATAACGTTTGAACGGACGGACCTAGGACGCTCAAATGTTGCACGCGTATAGGTACTAAGGATATCTAGGCCGAGTTCGGAAATGAAGGTCATGAGCGCACTAGCTACAGTTGAGATCCTCGCTGGAGCAGGGGTACTGTGAAAGTGCAGTGTGTGGACTGTTTGATCGGACTTTAGTTTCAGGGGTGTTTGTCCATTTGTTTCTGCAAGGTCGCTGGACCTGAAAATGCTGCAGCGCTGCTGGTTGATCTAGCGTTTTCACAACCTAGTTTTTCAATGAAAACATATCAGCTATAAGAATGTTTGTTGAAGAAGACGTAAGCGCGTAAATGTGCCTTTTCTATTCAACAACGGCAACAACAACAAAACGTACAGAGAGAGGGATTGTACAGATTGTCGAATTCGGTAGGTTGTCTTCTCGCACAAACGGTGAAAACGAAACAAGTTTGTAGCACGAGCACATTCCCTTGACTGAAGAATTTCATAACCTTCTCTGTGATTGGCCAGTTACGTCCAATGGCAATGCGCCTTTTTCACGTGTTCGGCTGCTTCCTCTGTGTCATTTCGAAGGACGATTTGGACGCTTTCAAAGCTATTGAGTGAATGTTTCATCGTCAACCATGAACATTACACATCACGCCATGGATGTGAAGAAAGAGGAGATCGACAAAAGGATGCCAACACAAATTAGACAGGGCTTGGCTGGATGGAATTGTATCAGACGGTAAGATTTGTGTCGGCGAGCCGCAAAAAAATGGACGTCGCAGGGCAAAGTTTTGTTGGAGTACCTTGACGATGCCATCGGTTACGCATTTTTTGAAGACAATGAAAACATATCAGCTATAAGAATGTTTATTGATCCGTTTTGTTTGTTTGTGACTTTTTCGCCATTTTCAGGTAGAATCCGACATTCCGTTAATGAACCGACTGTTGGTTGGTTAGTCTTTTTTGGGTTTTTTTGTTGCTACAATACTATTTACATAATTGTGTTAGTGTTCATGCTAGTGTTAAGTGTTCACGCTCACTCTGTGTCACTCTCAGCATTCCGAATTGTGATCAACCCTCTTGTGTTACGCTCTTTGTTGATTGGTTCGTATGGTAAAGCCTGTTATCCAATCGAATGAAAGCAGTGCATTGATTGGCCAGTGTGGCATGGCAGTTATCCAATGAAATGTGACCCAGAACCACGAAAGGGACATTGTCAAACTGACCATTCTGAGTAAATTATACATTTCAAAATTTCAGACAATTCTCTTTCTAAAGAGACAAGAACCATTCTTGTATCTTTTTCCGTTCCAGAGTTACGAGCATTTAAAGTTAGTAGGGTGAGCGTCGGCCATCTTGAGAAAACAGTCTAAAGTCTGAAGAAAATGCATTGACCTACTCGTTTCAAAGCACCTATAAGACCATTTAGAGACCATATTAAAGATTGTCCTTTATAAATATGAAAGATAAGATGTTAGAGATCACGTAAATACTCATAGCTCAAAATTGACCCAAAAATGACATTTTTGACTTTCCAAGCCTGTTGTGAGAAACTATCCCAGCGACTTAATGTCCCTTTCGTGGTACTGGGTCACAAATGTAAGATGCTTGTTCATTCATTCAGTAGAAAGAAATCTATATAGTAACTGGCCTGAGGTGGTAAACTCATGTTATCCCATAGAATGAAAGAAGTGTTTTGATTGGTCTCTGTGGTGTACCTGTTATCCAATGAAATGGAAGTTCTGTTATTTTTGCTTGTGTAGTGCGTGGTATTGTTTCATTAAATTAAACGTGGTATGGACCATAAAATGTGATGAAAAATATTTTTCACTTGTTAAAAATTGCCAGTCTCTCTGTAGGAGAGACAAAAATAAATTAAAAGAAAAAGTACAAACATGTTTGGTTTTGTAGGTGGTTATGAGTGTGTGTGTGTCACAAAGTTTTGCCTTCTCTTTTTTAAGCTAAGCCTATCTATGCTGATTTTGCGTGTAGTTGTCTGATATTTATTTTTAGTCTTCAGGAGATGAATGGTGTGGTGTTTATAATGCTCGCCTTATTTCCCTGAATAAATATGTTGAGATGTGTGTGTGTGTGTGTGTGTGCATATGCGACAATGGGTAACATTTGTATCATGTGATGATGGCGTAAATACAACATAAAAAGAGAAAACAATTGTTTGAAATATAAAGTCTCTCCTTTTCAACGCTTCTCAGGTACAACGTTGGTGACTTTGATGATGGTAATAGTGGTGATAATATTTGATGGTCATGATACTGAACCCCACCTGGAAGTTCTGTGCTTGTAACTTCCTCTAATCTGTCACTCTCCTTGACTCTGCCTTTTCCCTTTGCTTACTGTCATTTACTATCTTTCTGCCTTACCGGTCCATTCTCCTGCCTTTTTTCATGAAACGCTTTCAAAAACATTTCCTGCAGCCGAAGTCGGACTTGCTGGGCCTAAGTATTTCTTAGTTAGGCGCATAACAGCAGCATGACGCGTCTGCGCTCATAATTGACAGGAAACTGTCTGAGCGATCGAAGAAGATGATGATACTTAAGACGATAACGAAACTGATGATGGTGATGAGTAAATCGAAATGAGTAAATCTAAATAAAATAACGTCACTTTACACTTGTCGTGTAGTTGTTTGTTGTATGTTCCAGTGACGTTGCAGTCTGTTTCAGTTTTTTGAGGATGACGATGATGGTGATGGAGATGATAATTTTGAGTGCATGATGATCAACTTTGGCTGTCGTGTGATGCTAATTACTTTGACCTTAGCTCAATACTGTTATATTTTGAGTGTGTGTATATGATATATCTCTGTAAAACGAATTTGTTTGTGATTGGCATTTGTCGTGTCTATGCGAAACTTGTATGTGAAACTAGTTCAAGGAATTCACTTTATAGGTCATGTCTCTGCGAAACATTTGCATATGAAAGAAGTTTAGATGTGATTCATGTTGTGAGTAATGTCTTTGTGAAATTTGTTAAAAAAAATTTATTATTTTTCAGAACAACCCCCCCCAGATTTGTTTGATCTCTTGAATATGTGACCTAGCTCCACGGAAGGGACATTAAGTGTCAAGATGACCATTCTGAGATAATGGTACAGCTAGAAACTTTGGACAATTCTCTTTCAAATGATATTATATAAGAACCATTCTTTTTTCCGTTTTAGAGTTAAAAGCATTTAAATTTGGTAGGGTGACTGTCGGCCATTTTGCCTAGCCTTAGAAAATGCATCAACCTACTCGTTTAAAAGCACTTTTTGGAGTATTTAGAGACCATAACAAGGCTTGTCCTTTATAAATATGAAAGATGAGTTGTTAGAGAACACGAAAATACCCATAACTCAAAATGGATAATAAATAAGATTTTTGACTTTGCAAGCCTGTTGTGAGAAACTAGCCCAGTGACTTAATGTCCCTTTCTTGGTGCTGGGTCACATATTCTAAGGCGCATCTATGGGAATATAATTATATGGTTGTAAGTTTTTGTTAGCAATGAATAGATTATTAGTATGAATTTCGTGTTACGTTTTGTGACAGTTTGATAACGAATTTGCGTCATTGAGTCTTTTACATTTGCAGCCTATTTTGTGGTAGTTTGCTAGGTCGTTTTTGTCATGTTATGTTCTAGGGTTGAATACATTGTTTGTCATTCACGCACAAAACGTGTGCGTAAGTGAAACCTATTTTGAGTTCCATGTGCCTTTTCATCAAAGCATATCAGACCACACTTTGTGTCCAGTTCAAACTATTTTCTACCATAGCATTTTTCTCCCTGTTTGCCATATTCAACGATCTTCCGTTATCGCAAAAAAACACGCCCTTATTTTGAACAAACTTGCTGAGTTTATCAGTTATATCACATATCAGTTGCTCATATTGCTGAGTTTATCAGATATAAAGAAGGAATATTGCATATCATCATTACAACCAGAACTATTGAATTCAATTACTTAATTATTCATATCCATATTTTTTTTCATACTTGCTCAAAAACCAGGCTTAGAATTGAATCGATGCTAAGAATGAAGTTGAGAAAGGGTGGTTTTTTTGCTGTTTCAAATTATATGAAGTGTTTAAGCATTCCCATTAAGGTAGAACATGGTATATATAATTTCATGTGAAACATTACGACAAGCCTCCCTTGTTACCCGGCCAGAGGATGGATATTGTGATTGGGTCCGTGTGTGTGTGTGCATGCGTGTGTGTCTGTAAGTCGGTTTTCTTAAAAACTATTAGACTGATTTTACTCAAATTTGGCAGCAGGGTAGGCATCTTGAAAAGGAAGGTTCCTTTCGATATTCATGACTGTGCTCACCTTGACCTTGAAGTTTGACCTTGAAAACTGAAACTTCCTTATTTGGGCAATGTTTCATTTCCGAGCTGTGTTTCATGAACTAGTGAACAGAATCGCTTCAAATTTTATGTGGTTTATCACGTTGCAAAAAGAGTTCTAACCCAAAAAAAGTATAACTGCTGACCTTGACCTTGAAGTTTTTGTTTTTTAACCTTTTTTTTTGGGGGGGGGGGTTCAAGCACTAACATTCAAATGGTCAAAGGGAAGCAACTCCAGGTACCAGGTATTTAGCAAAGAGTATAGTCCCTTTGACTTGGAGAGAGGGAGAGACACAACTCTGGCCGGATATTCATTGTCACAATGCATTTCTAGTTTTTACTGTTGTTGTAGTGGTACTTGTGGTGCAGTGGTTGTAAGAGCAACAGCAGTTTTTAATACAGCAAAAAACATAACACCTTTGACAACATGAGTTAGCTGTACCACCGACCTAGTTTTCAACTTTTACCGTGACCTAGTTTTCTTTAGCCTTAGCTTTGCCTGTTGATGTCATTGTCATGCTGTGTCTGCTTTTGTCGTAAATTTTCGCATGAAAAAATTCAAACGAATTTTGTTTGTTAAATTGTACGATTGTGTGAATATTTCTATTGTTTTTCTTTGTTTGTTTCATGCTTTTGAGTTTGAAACAAAAAGGCAGCATTGTAGAGAGAGTGAGAGATATAGAGTGAGAGAGAGAGAGAGAGTTTGTGTGTGTGGATATGTGGGTGAGGGTGCGCACAGGTG
The DNA here is from genome assembly GCA_017654935.2 of Phymorhynchus buccinoides. Taxonomy (NCBI): domain Eukaryota; kingdom Metazoa; phylum Mollusca; class Gastropoda; order Neogastropoda; family Raphitomidae; genus Phymorhynchus; species Phymorhynchus buccinoides. Next base: position 5,424,508 of record CM065689.1, read on the forward strand.
TGTGGCACCGCACACTATTCCAGTTAAAGGCACAGCCGGGATATAAAAGGACCGAGCCATGCCGCGTGGGATCATTCTGCCTCCCTCCTCGCGTGCCGCAACTCTTTATCCCTACCTTTTTCTCTTCAGCTCGAGACGGCAAGTGTCGGACAATCGTTACCCGATTCCATGGATCGGGTGTTTGGGGGTTTACGGTCAGCATAAACCGTCGTGGCAAGCTAACACCGGTAAAAGATACGATTGTAGACTGACTGACTGACTTCACAATGTTTTACAGTAATGTGGTCCTAGTTTTTTCGTAACGGGGTGAGATAATAATGTGAAAAACAATTGCACTACTTGAAGTACTTCCATGTTGGTGTGACAGTGACACCAACAGTTTGAAAACTTGCCCTCAAGATACATTATGATTACTACAGCTTAGCTGTAGCGTAGCTACAAAGTGAAATAACACGGTTCTTGTGAAGACTTTTAAATGGCCAAAGGGGCACCCTGACGGATGAGTTTTTGTAAGAAACACGTCCAGATCACCAGGAAAAGACCCTTTACAGAGATTGCAACACTCGCTTTGCTCTGGTTTACTAGAAATCAAACCGTCAGATCAGCGATTCCTCCTTGGTTGGAAGTCAAATTCTTTCACCCAAAGAGAAGGCGTGTGCTGTCTCTTTTCTAATGGCCACCAAATCGTTTCCATGAACTTTTCGCAATACAAGCCTTTTTATTTTTTATATTCTTTGCAGTTTATCTAAAGGAGTTTCGCTCACAACAAAGGAAATAGCTCCTTTTTTGTTTTACTGCACTACATAAAAAGAAAGCGCTTCAACCACAATGAGTGACCTCCACCCACCCCATCCAAAATGGCTACTATCTCCGCCACAGAAGAATCGCCGTTTTGTTGGTTTTATTTCTAGGAAACCAGAGCAAAGTGAGTGTTCCGATCCTTGAAAAGGCTGTCTTTCTGGTGATCTCGATGTGTTTTTGCAAAAACTCATCCGTCATGGTCCACCTTTAATGTATGCAATGAAGAATTATATTTTTATGCTCTAGCATATCAATCTGTAATTGTGCATTCAGCATAACCTTTATGTATTTATTGGTTAAGAAAATTTCTTGAATGCTTATTCTTGAAGCTCTAAGGGCTTGTATGCATTACATCTGCAATTCGCAAGTTCCGTACAGAACCCCCTACACTTATATCAGAAATAAGTGGAGGGGATTGCGCAATGGTTTCCGCGTGTAATGTACACATTCCTTCATACTCCACTTCCAGATTTTTTATTTTGGGGGGGCGGATTGCACATGAGTTTCCGCACGGAACTTCCACATATATGTGACCCAGCACCACGAAAGGGACATTAAGTCGCTGGGCTAGTTTTTAATAACGGGCTTGGAAAGTTTAAAAAAATCTCATTTTTTGTCAATTCTGAGTTATGGGTAATTTCTTGTTCTCTAATATCTTTAATATGGTCTGTAAATGGTCTTATAAATGCTTTAAAATGAGTAGGTCAATGCCTGCCTTGGCATAAGGCTGTGTCAGACCAATTGACATAAGCTAGAACACCAAGGCTAGTTCAAAATGTTATGTTCTATATAATTATGCGGGGATTGTCTTTAGCCATGGCAAGCTCCTAGCATAACTTCATCAGTCCAAAATCCTCCGAAGTCGGAGTGTGGCTGCCCACGTGGCGGGGTAATCAAAAACGGTAACACACGTAATGTTCTCATCCCTGGCTGGTGCATTTGTACCATAGTGTTCAATTGCTTCGTGTTGGGATGATCCCTGGAGTTTTTGAGCCAGGGAACGACAACAACAGCAGTAGGTCAATGCGTTTTTTTCAGCTAGGCTACACTTTAGACTGTGTGTTCTCAAAATGGCCGACGCTCACCCTACTAACTTTAAATGCTATTAACTCTAGAAAGGGAAAAGATACAAGAATGGTTCTTGTACCATTAGAAAGAAAATTCTCAAGTTTCCAAATGTATATTTTTCTCAGAATGGTCAGTTTGACACTTAATGTCCCTTTCGTGGTGCTGGGTCACATAATTATGCGTTCCTCCCCTAAGCGCTTGTCCAGAGTAAAGACCTGTGAAGTTTGTTTTCATGATTATTAGCTACACACACACACACAACACACACACACACACACACCCAGCCCAGAATTGGTATGTTTCGTAGATGCGTGATTGAAACTTTGATTTGAAATGTATTTTCTGCTAAACCTCCTGGAGTTCAGAGTATGTATGTGGGTTAGATGTTCCTTTAAAATTCTGTGGACATAGGCTAGGGATATTTATGGACAGAATGTCCTGATTTTGGTTTTGTTCCGTTCTTCATTCGTTTTCACATTAGTGGGTGATCAGGGTCGAGTTTCTCTAGATTACGGTCGCCGCGCGAATAACTGTTACGCCAAAAGGGGTCTCACAGTACACGAATTCCCCTCATTCTGGCTCCTTTCAGTTTTCCACAGAGAGCTATTTGTTTCAAGTTATTTCTTTTAACAGCGGCAAATATTCTCATCATTGATTGTGGTTAGGGATAGGAAAAGACCTTACAAGGGGCATACCACTATGAAACAATGTAAGCCTAATGGATAAAACACTTTAAAATGGTTTATGCTGGTGACGAGTGTTAACAAAAGACATGAACTGAAAGGAGCTGAGAAAAGCTACTGCGGTCTAAGAAACACTTTAGAAAACATTTGCGGAAAAATATTACAAGCTCTTGTCTGATTGGTAAAAAAAAAGAGTATTATTTTAACCAAACTTCAATGTACCAATCAACAACTAGAAATGTATTAACGTGATAGTCACGTGATAGTTCCGGATAGTTTGCCGCTTGCTCGCTTGCTGGGAAGAACGAAATGCCACGCAAACTATTGGCAAACGAAGGGTGTTTCTTAGACCGTTTTTGCCGATTTGAGCGAGCGCAACGTAACGTTAGCCCTACTTGTGAATGCACTAAGTTTGGTTGGGGTTTTTTGGTCGGTTTTTTGTGTGTGTTATTTTATTTATTATTTTTTTGTTGTCCCAAATTCTTTCACGGACAATAGGAAAATGATACATTTTTTTGGTCTCCCTTTTGCACAAAAACTTGATCGGGGTCACAGGAAAAGAGAAGAAGTGGGTGGGCGGGGTTGGGGATAGGAGGGTGGGGGAGCAAGAGATGCATTCTCATTATTACTATTAGCCATGTTTGGTTTGGTGAAATTCTGATGAAAAATAAAATTCATATAAAAAAAACCGTCCTTCAGTGCACATTAATATAAACAACGTTGCAGATAATTATATATATAATTGTCTGATCATCTCGATAAAAAAAAAAAAAAAAGTTATGATGTTGAAAAATAGAAGAAATTTTGTTCGAAGTGTTTATGTTGCTCAGCGCACCATCAAATAAAGAGTTATTTATGTTTAAAATACAAGGTGTGTGTGTGTGAAACAATAAGCAAGCTTTGTCATTTGTGTCATATCCATCATGGCCCATTGTCTCTCTCTCTCTCTCTCTCTCTCTCTCTCTCTCTCTCTCTCTCTCTCTCTCTCTCTCTCTCTCTGTGTCTCTCTCTCCGTCTGTCTCTGTTTATGTGGGTGTCTCTGTATGTGTTTCTCTGTCTCTTTCGATCATCCCCTCTCTTGTCACTCTGTGTCCGATGAACATTTATTCAGAGATGTAGATTTATTAGATCATTGTTCCCCCCTGTGGGGATACCGGGGGGTCTTTTGTATAAATAGTTCCCCCACCTTCTGGAAGTTCTGTGCTTGTAACTTCCTCTAATCCATCACTCTCTTTGACTCTGCCTTTTTCCTTTGCTTACTGTCATCTACTATCTTTCTGCCTTACCGGTCCATTCTCCTGCCTTTTTTTCACGAAACACTTTCAAAAAGATGTCCTCCAGCCGAAGTCGGACTTGCTGGGCCTTACTATTTCTTAGTTAGGCGCATAATGGCAGCATGACGCATCTCCGCTCATAATTGACAGGAAACTGTCTGAGCGAACGAAGAAGAAGAAGAAGATCATTGTGTTTTATATAACGATATAAGATTTCATTTAATGAAAAACAATTATCTAGAATCTTTCCAACGTGGTCATCATTAAAACCTAGTTTAAGTCTACAGAATAAACAAAAGACAAGAGATACTATTCTACCAACTTTGCATGCTGCAAAACTATTGACGAAAACAGCCGGACACATTCCAGATAAGGGAACTTTTTTAGGCAAGCACCGCCGGATGTGGTGCAAATTTTGATGCAGGTGAACCTACATTACCCCGACACCGGTGTGTAAACAATATGGCGGCCTGTGTAGCGGTGCTATGAAACGGAATGGCAGTGCTGACAAACATCCACGATTTCTGACTTCATTGTATGGTAATAACATAGTTATGTTTTAGTTTATCAATTTCGTTTATTTTCTATCGTGAAGCATTTCATTGATAACCATTATTGTTGGTTTGTTATCGTCACTGTAACTACAGTCAACAGTGGATTAGAATCATTAGACTAGTAAAGTCTCAAAAACGGATAACTAAAGTCTAAACAAGACTGGATAACTGACAATAATTCTGAGGTCCCACTTTAATAATCCTTATGTTAAAAAGTCTTTTTATCTCAAAAGACTGGCTATCTCAAAATAAAAATTCAGTCCCTTCAGTTTTGAGTTATAAGCGATTTTCACTGTACTAAACTAACTTCGTGACTGTTTTCAACTGACACCTTTACTGAAAAAAGTAACATGATGGTCCCTAAGCGGCTTAGCCTAAACTTGTGTGTGGGGTGGGTTTTTTTTACGAGGGGGGGGGGGGGGGGGGGGGGGGTACAAGCAGATGGAAAATGAGCAGGCATAAAGCTCCTAAGCGAAGGTAATGTATGTATAAAAAAACCTTTGTTGGTACCTAGACCTAGCAAAAGTGTTTTGCATTCAGCAGCATTGCTTATTTCAAGATCATGATGTCACAGTGAAAAAAACGAACACATTTTCTGTTAACTTTTCATGGGCGCTTCTCTCCAGGCTATATCAGTATATGCCTTGATTATTTTCTAACAGTGGCCTCTGCCGGCCTGCAGATCAGGGTTTTAAAGGAATTGAGGAGCAATCTTCCTTTCTCACCTTCTGTTCCCATATTTTTGCCCTTACCACTAGATCTACTTGTCACTCACTCACTGCCCATGTCATGCCTTCACTTTGTGCTTTTCGCTTCACCTATCAAATCTCTTAGAAATGGCTTTTTTCCTTAATTCAGCTTCAAGGAGGCGTTGCCCTTTTCTTCTTTTTTTCTTTTTTTTTTAATCAAAAGGCCTTTTTTTTGTACGTTTGTATTTTTTATTTAAAAACTTCTTAATGAAAAACTGGTGGGTTTTAAAGGCAAATATTGTGTAACTAAAATGTTGATTTTTTTTGTGTGTGTTGTTGTTGTTGCTGTCCCAACTTCTGGGCCGTACAGTGGTGTTGCTCCCACGCCGCTCATTCCGAGTCCCAATTCGCAGCCACACCTCCGCATGTTCAGGTCGCATAATCCGAGACCATCAGTCCAAGAGGAGCGAATCTATGTTAGGCCGTCAGGAGGCAACCAACCGAGGAGACACTGCACTGCTGCTGAGTCACTTCGGCGGAGTTCAGTAGAGCCTGTTCAGAACACCACCTACTAAGCCCCCCTATACTGACGACACTATTCTCTTAGTCGTGGAACCAGCGTGAGTAAGGTCCTCCTCCGAGGGCACCACCACGACCGTCCACCGACAGCTCCCCAGAACACACTGATCCCCATGACTTTGACCCGAACCAAGGCATAGACTGGATTGGAAACCAAAACTGAGGTCACCATGAGATCAGGGCTTGCCAAGCCACAGAATTGGAGACTTTTTTTTAATTTTTTTTTAATGATTAATGGAAATGAGGCGGATGATGATGATGATGCTATGGAGTTCCGTATCAGTCTGAGACTGCATGACAGGGCTGTATTCTAGTTTTTGTCTACGCAGCCTTTCATAATGATATCCTGGCGTTAACCAGGCCCGAGAACTACAGACACCTGCAGTGTTTGTTTTGAAATCAGAGCAACACTCTCAGAATCGAATCAGTAAATCGGATGAAGCTCGACTGTGTGGTTTCAGTCTTCCCATTGAGCCCACAGCCACTCTGGGTAGGAGTCGGTCCAGGACCGAAAAAAAACCTCGCCTCCGATAGGATTCGAACCCGAGACCTCCCAACAGTAGTCCGCGACTCTAACCACTACACCACAGTGGCTGTGATGTTGATGTTATTACATACAGGCTAATGGATGTAACTAACACTGGGGGCCGTTTCAGAAAAGTAAAAGCTCATAGCTGTTTGCGGAATTCGGCAAAACGGTCCTAAGAAACACCTTCGTGTGGCGAGCGCTCTGAGTCTGAGCCTCTAACCCAAGCAAGCACTCGACGAACCATCACGTGACTTGCATTGGGTTCTTCTTCTTCTTCTTCTTCTTCTTCTTCTTCTGTGTTCCCAGGCCATATGGCCATAATGGGTAAGGTACGTATGTGTCCGGTTTTCAGTTTTTTACTGGTCTCCCCGCTGCGTACAGCCAACACATTCCGATTTTGGAGGAGCTCAAAGGAGAAAAATTATTTGGAAGTTTTTTTTTTAAAACAGGCAGGAGAATGGGCCAATAAGTCAGAAAGATAGTAGATGATGGAAAGCAAAGGGAAAAGGCAGAGTCAAAGAGAGTGGCAGATTAGAGGAAGTTACGAGCACAGAACTTCCAGAAGGTGGGGGAACTATTTTTACGAAAGACCCCCCGGTATCCCCACGGGGAGGCACTGGGTTAAATATATTTGTTGTTGATTGGCCCATTAAAGCTTGATTAAAATAATTCTTTTTTTTTGACCAATCAGACAAGAGCTTGTAACGTTTTTCCGCAAACGTTTTCTAAAGTCGTTTCTTAGACCCCCTTTCGGTGTAACAGTTATTCGCGTAAATAGTGACCCCTAGTGAAACTTGCCCCACATAATGTAACTAAAGATGTCAATGTTGCAGGCTAATGGATGTAATTAACGAGCAATAATGGCGCTGTGGGGCGGAGACGTCGGAGCGTACCGACCCCCTTTGTCGCTATGGCGACTGGTGGAGCAGAATGTGTCTCCCGAGCAGCACGACGAGATCAGGAGCATGCTGGGAACTTCGCTCATCGAAACCTCGCTGGATCTGCATAATGAAGTGAGTGCCTTTTTGTAAGGGCCAGCCAACACATATACGAATCGCATCTGAATGCGATGCTATTTTGACAATGTGAGTTATGAATCACGTGAAATACTTCCGTCTAAAAATAACTCTGCTATTTTCGCTCACAATACTCAAGTAGACCCAACACATGAATTTCACGTGATTCGGGGCTCACGTCGTCAAAATCGCATCACGTTCAGATACGATTCGTAATGTGTGTGGCTACCCTTTTTTTCACAGGGTTTCCGTACAGAAACATTTAGTTGTGTGTACGTGCACTTATTTAAAGACCCACCAGATCACGTGTCAAAATCACGGATTTCACATGTTTTCTCTCTTATAGCTGGTAAGAAATCTTGTTTTGACCAGGTTGAGTCCCATACAAATAGCCCCAAATTCAAACCGAAACATCATTTTAAAGAGTAGCCTCAATGTGAAGTTGGGGACATTTGTATGTGGGTCATAGCTACCCAGAAAAAAAGCAAGGGACTTAATGGTGGTGTGTCAGTGTGTCTTTAAAGTCCAAATTATCTTCTATTAGAGGTGAAAAGGTGGTATTTCGCCCGTGTGATTTTTCAGATTGACATGCTGTTGGAGATATGGAGAGAATACCAGGATCGGACGGAAGCGCAGTGCTCCAACAGGTCTCCAGTATATTTTGCCTGTGTGTTATTCCAGATTGACATGCTGTTGGAGATATGGAGAGAATACCAGGGTCGGACGGAAGCGCAGTGCTCCAACAGGTCTCCAGTGTATTTTGCCTGTGTGTTATTCCAGATTGACATGCTGTTGGAGATATGGAGAGACTACCAGGATCGGACGGAAGCGCAGTGCTCCAACAGGTCTCCAGTGTATTTTGCCCGTGTGTTATTACAGATTGACATGCTGTTGGAGATATGGAGAGACTACCAGGATCGGACGGAAGCGCAGTGCTCCAGCAGGTCTCCAGTGTTAGCGGAGCCCCCCCACGTCAGGGAACGGCTGGTGCAGGAGATCTGCTTTCTGGCGGAAGGCATACGGGAGAGATCGCTGAGGAGAGGAATGTAAGATCCCCTCTGTGTTTGTGTGTGTGCGTGTGCGGTTGTGAGTGTCAAAGTCAAAAATACTTAATTATCACGTGAGGTGAAATTACAGTGTAGTCTCGTACAAGCACAATACAAGCAAGGTACCACATTTGCATGCATTAAAAATGGAAACAAAACTAAGGAAAAATGGACAATAAATCATGCTTCGCAAGAAGTTGGACATAGTTAGGGTCGATTAGTTAGGGTGTGTGTTTGTGTTTGGGTGGGTGTGTATGTGTGAAGTCAAGTCAAGTCAAACTGATCTTTATTGAGAGTTAAAGAATAAGCTGACAAACCTTTTTTTTTATCCTGTCATAAACAAAATTTACAAACATCAATAAAAAATAAATGAAAAAAATATAATAACTACAGGAACACAAAACATAGAGAACATTTTATGAATGAGTATACATAAAAAAAAGAATCATACAAGAGAGAGAGAGAGAGAGAGAAAGCTGTGTATGTGTGTTTGTTTGTGTGTGTGTGTGTGTGTGTGCATGCGTGAGTGTGTTTGTGTGTGTGTTGTGTTTGTGTATGCAAACGTGTGTGCTGTGTTTGTGTATGCATGCATGTGTTTTTGTGCGCGTGCGTGCGTCAAGAAATCTGCTTCCTACAGACATCTCAGATTCCTGCTACTGTTTTTCTACATTACTGGTTACGGTATTTTACGATACTTTTATTTCCAGACTGAGACCCCTGCGCCTTATAATGTGACTGATAATATAGTAAGAAACTATGATAACAAAATCTGAATGTTGAGTTAAATTATGGGGGGTGCACCTTATAATCAGGTGCGCCTTATTAGTTATAGTCCTTAAAATTCAATAATTGTTGTGTTGTCAGGAGCCCCAGCGACCTGTTTTCTGCACACAACTCGCACATTCTCCACTATGCTGAAGAGGCAAAGCGTGAGTACAGTAATTCGCGGACTATAACTCTCACATTCTCCACTATGCTGAAGAGGCAAAGCGTGAGTACCGTAATTCGCGGACTATAACTCTCACATTCTCCACTATGCTGAAGAGGCAAAGCGTGAGTACCGTAATTCGCGGACTATAACTCTCACATTCTCCACTATGCTGAAGAGGCAAAGCGTGAGTACCGTAATTCGCGGACTATAACTCTCACATTCTCCACTATGCTGAAGAGGCAAAGCGTGAGTACTGTAATTCACGGACTATAACTCTCACATTCTCCACTATGCTGAAGAGGCAAAGCGTGAGTACTGTAATTCGCGGACTATAACTCGCACATTCTCCACTATGCTGAAGAGGCAAAGCGTGAGTACCGTAATTCGCGGACTATAAGCCGCAACATTTCCTAGAACTGTTAAGAATCCCCTCCACTCCCCCCCCCTCCCCCTCCCTCTCTCTCTTTTACAGACACAGACACACAAACTTACTCACACACACATTTTCATTCACAACGATAAATGTCTAATAGATACATATAATACACCTTCTTACATTCGAACAAAATAGTTTTAGGAAAAAAACGGCAACAACAGAAAATGTGTGTGTGTGTGTGCGTGCGTGCGTGCGCGCGCGCGCTTACATACATGCAAGTATTATATAAGCATCAATGTTGTGTTTGAAAAAGTAAAAGTGTATATCATATTTTTCGGACTATAAGGCGATACTTTTTTTTTCCAAGACAGACCTCTGTACCTTATAATGTGACTACCTGTACTAAAGAAAATATGTGACCCAGCACCATGAAAGGGACATTAAGTGTCAAACTGACCATTCAGAGAAAATTATACATTTCAAAACTTCAGACAATTCTCCTTCTAATGATACAAGAACCATTCTTGTATCTTTTTCCGTTCCAGATTTACGAGCATTTAAAGTTGGTAGGGTGAGCGTCGGCCATTTTGAGAAAACACTGTCTAAAGTGTAGCCTGGCTGAAGAAAATGCATTGACCTACTCATTTTAAAACACTTATAAGACCATTTAGAGACCATATTAAAGATTATCCTTTATAAATATGAAAGGTAAGATGTTAGAGAACACAGAAATACCCATAACTCAAAATTGACAAAAAATTAGATTTTTGAGTTTGCAAGCCTGTTGTGAGAAACAGCCCAGCGCGCGAGAGAGAGAGAGAGAGAGAGTGTGTGTGTGTTGATGCTTTGTTCAACTGATTGTATTTTGTATTGTGTTTTTTGGGTGGGGTGAGTGGTGGTGATGGTAACGGTGTGTGTGTGTGTGTGTGAGAGAGTGTGTGTGTGTGTGTGTGTGTGTGTGTGTGTGTGTGTGTGTGTGTGTGTGTGTGTGTGTGTGTGTGTATGTGTGTGTGTGTGTGTGTGTGTGTGCCGGTAAGTGCGTGTATGTGTGGGTGGGGTGTGTATGTGTATGCCTATTTGCATGTGCGTGAGCGATTATTTCGTGTTGTTGTTGAATTTGTTGCTTCTTAATTTTTGTTGTTGTTAAGCACATAGAGCTCCACATTGGTGGAGGAATGCGCTATATAAATGATTCACTATTATTATTATTATTATTAATGTCCCTTTTGTGGTGCTGGGTCATATATAGTAACAAAGTCTGAAGTTCATGTAAAATTTTGGGGGTGCACCTCATAGTCAGAAAAATGATACATTTGTACGTAACGCAACATTTCCTAGCTCCCTATGCCGTATGGAGTATCGATGTTTTGCAGGCAGCGGATCATCTCTGGAGAGAAGTCGACCGACGTCAGTGATGTCATCTGACGGACGAATGACTCCACTCAGCCCTTCACAGCTGGCTACTAGGTGACACACACGAACACACACACACACACACACACACACACACACACACACACACACACATATATATACACACACACACACACACACACACACACACACAATACCATGGGTGCACATTTTCCTGGTATACAAGGATTTCCTGTTTTTGAATTTTACCAGAAAAGGAAGTTCCTTTTCTTTTTAAATTTGTCAAACAAGATCTTTGTGTCTATTGTATTTTTCAAACACTTTTAAATATGCTTTTGTATAAATTGTGGAAAAAGCAAGCAAAAATACCTTCATAAATCATTTTTGTCTTCAGCTGCAGGGGGACATTACCCCTAGACCCCGGCCTTTCAGGGTCGAGTTTCTCTAGATAACGGTCGCCGCGCGAATAACGCTTACGCCAAACGGGGCCTAAGAAACACTTTAGAAAACGTTTGCAGAAGAATATTACAAGCTCTTGTTTGATTGGTAATTTTTTATTATTATTTTAAACAAACTTTAATTGACTAATCAACAACAAGAAACGTATTCAACCCCTACTAGTTCCAGATAGTTCACCGCTTGCTCGGTGTTTGGCAAATGAAGGGTGTTTCTTAGACCGTTTTTGCACTCACGCTGTGTAAAGTTAACCCTTGTGAAACAGCCTCCTGTTTTTGTTTTTTTGTGTAGTCACACCCATGCAATGCCATCAACAACATCTATTAGATGATTGCATTTTGCATTGATCTTTGCCTTTACTGATACATTACTGTTGATTGTTTTTCTTCTTCATCGATTGCTCAGACAGTTTCCGGTCTTAGGAGCGCAGATGCGTCATGCTGCCGTTGTGTCCCAGCATGTCCATTTGGTTTCCGGCAAGAGAAAATGTTTGTAAGAGTTTGTTTTATTAGAAAAAAGGCAGGAGAATGGACCAGCAAGGCAGAAAGATAGTAGATAACAGAAAGCAAAGGGAAAAGGCAGAGTCAAAGAGAGTGACAGATTAGATGAAGTCACAAGCACAGAACTTTCCAGAAGGTGGGGGGAACTATTTGTACAAAAAGACCCCCCAGGTATCCCCACGGGGGAACTGTTGATTTGATGGTGTTGATCAGTTGTCGGGCCCTGGTGCGCCTTACCAATCGTGTTGAAGTGACTGTAGTGATGCTGTTTGAGGGGACTGATTTGCTGTGTAGGCCAATAGTGGTGATCAAAGCTATGCAAGGCTGTTCACATGTGTGCAACTCCTCAAATGAAAAACGAACTGAAAGGCAGGGGTCCAGGGTCCGCCCCGACCCCGACGGGATACAGGGGCGGAGCCCCGTTGGAGAAATTAGTGGGGCAACGCAAGAGAGAGAGATAACGAGACAGACAGACAGACAGTTACATTAAAATGATGGACAGAGACAGTTTGAGTTCTATATGCCTTGTAAAATAATGAGGCTTTATGCTTCTTCTTGCCGACGCGAAAGAGCGATAAATCTAGGCCCGAACTGTCCTGGTGACGAGTCAGGAGTAGATAATTTTCAATATAAAGCCTCATTACTTTGCCTTTGAAAACAATATGGCATCACCATGCTGTTTTCAAGATTCCCAGAGAGAGACTTCCAGGATAGTATAACCAAGTTCAAAACACTCCAATTCGCTTGTGGTCTTTTAAAAAAAATTATTTGAGGATGAATTAAGAAAACAACTGAAGTTCAGTTTCTGGTAAAAAAAAAAGAAAAGAAAAAAGAAATCTGTATAAAACGGAAAGAATTGCACCCATGTATTCATCATGAAGTGATTGTTGATTTGATGTTGATGTCAATAATTGTTCAAAGCTGTGCTAGGCTATCCATGATGTTGATTTGATGTATTGATGTGTTAATCAGTCGATCGGAGCTGTGTGATGTCATCGAAGACGAAGTGACGTCGACAGCGGACAGGTTGAACTACCTGCAGTTTGACTCAGTGTGTGAGCGACTCAGGTAATTCAGATCGTACCAACAGTTACTATGGTATAAAGCAGTGATTTGTTTCTCTCTCTAGACTAAGGCCGTGTACACACTTAAGCGAATATTCCATGCGGAAACCCGTGCGCAATCCATAAATAAGTGAAACAAAGAAGGGAAAAGATATGCGCACGTGTCCGAATTTCCCCTATATGCGTAAACTTTTATCCTTCTTTCTTCCACTTATTTAGGGTTTTCCGTATGGAACCTATGCGTCTAATGTGAACCCGACCTAAGACCCTTGCATCTTATAATACGACTTACTTATATATGTTACTTGAATCATGTGATGTGGGTGTTTTTGCTTGACTTGTTTTGTTTGTCTGAATTCATTCTCATTCATGCTTTTTTTCTTTTCTTTTTACGTCAGCTCTCATTGTTTGCCCCCCCCCCCCCCCCCCCCCCCCCCCTCTCTCTCTCTCTCTCTCTCTCTCCCTTTCTCTCTCCTCCTCCTCCTCCTTCTTCTTCTCCTCCTTCTCCTCCTCCTTCTCCTTCTTTTTGTTCTTCTTCTCTAGTTGCATATGCATATATATATTTATGAATCATAGTATTTTGAATTTGATGTAAATAGTTTCATATGTATATTTTTGTCTGATTAAGAATTGTATGTTTTTTTGTGATGCTTTGTAAAACAAATGTTTTTGTCCTGTGCACTCTCATTTGTCCCACACTCTTTGTCGTTATTTTGTTCTCTTGAAGACAGGATGGAAAAAAAGCTGGTAACGGTAAAGATGTGCCACCCCCCCTGCATTTCTCGGTTAATTGCAATTTTCCGTTTTTGCCTTTCTTACCAAACATAAAGCTGTATTTTATTAACCTTTTTAGCTAATAACCTTTTTGGAATACTAACCCTAGCCCTAACCCTAACCCTACCCCCCCCCCCCCCCCCCCCCCCCCCTATAAGACAGGAAAACGCAATGAACCACGACTGTGACAAATGGCGCCGTGTACTGCAATACATAGGGGGGGGGGGGGGGGGGGGGGGGGGGTCCTATTAGATAATGGCCTAGGGTTAGGGCTAGGGTTAGTATTCCAAAAAGGTTATTAGCTAAAAAGGTTCATAAAAATACAGCTTTATGTTTGGTAAGAAAGGCAAAAACAGGAAAACGGAATTAACCGAGAAATGCAGGGGGGGTGGCACATCTTGACCTTTACCAAAAATCTGTATTCCTTTTATCCTCAATAAAGATCGTTTTGACTTGACTTGACTTGACTTTATCATTTACCAAGTACCGTATTTTACGGGTTATAAAGCGCACCTGATTATAAGGTGCACTCTGAAATTTTTGGATTTTTGTATCATATTTTCTTACTTCCATATTTTACTGACTATAAGGCGATACTTTTTTTTCCTAGACTGAGACCCCTGCGCCTTATAATGTGACTGATAATATAGTAAGAAACTATAACAATAAAATCTGAATTTTGTGTAAAATTTGGGGGGTGCGCCTTATAATCAGGTAGTCCGTAAAATACGGTAATTTATTAGTCATTTTATAAGGCGCAGGGGTCTCAGTCAGGGAAGAAAATATTGCCTTATAGTCCGACAAATTAGTACCTTACCCATTATGGCCATATGGCCTGGGAATGCAGAAGAAAAAGAAGAAGATAACGTCATTTTTTTTTTCGATTCGCAGGGAGACATTGGAGAGAGAAGTGGTTCAGCTAGAAGCGGATGTTTCGTTTCTTCATGGATGTCTGGAGGACGCATCCAATGTTCACCACAGTGCATCCGCCTCTCCATCCATGTCCAGGGAGCCCACCATAACTGGTCAGTAGCTGGGCCAATGGCATAGTGAGAGGGGCTGCAATATGTGACTGTGCATGGGAAAAACAGACATAATGGAATTTTGGCATAAATTGAGATTTCAATTTTTCATGGTGGAGCAAAGATTCCTTGTTAATACACAGAAAACCGAATTGAATGATCTTGTCTAGTTTTTATTTTATAATTATTTGAAGTTTGGCATTCGAAATAGATCATTTGCAGAAAGCAGGCATAGAAGATATAATTTTGCCTCTTTGTTTCTATTGACTTGATTTAGAAAACGATCAAATAAACAAAGAAATCATTCAAAATTGTCTTTCATGTTGTGGATACTGGTAGAACACATAAAAATAGACATAAATATGCCCTAAATAGAAAATTATATTTTGGAGGCTGTTGACTATTTTTTGCTTTTGCTAAACATTCTGAGCGACTTATGTAGATTTTTCCCATGCACCATCACATAATATTATGATGATGTTGTTGTCGTACCCTGGCTAAAAGACTTACTCCAGGGATTATCCCGACAGCCAAAGCACTTGAACACTATGGTACAAATGCACCAGCTAGGGATGAGAACCTTGCGTGTGTGACCGTTTTTTTTATTTACCCTGCTACACTCCGACTTCGGGGAAATAACTTCCTCTTATCTGTCACTCTCTTTGACTCTGCCTTTTCCCTTTGCTTACTGTCATATATTATCTTTCTGACTTGTTGGTCCATTCTTGTGCCTTTTCCGATAAAAACAATCTTCCAAATAATTTTCTCCTTTGAGTTCCTCCGAAATCGGAATGTGTCGGCTGTACGCAGCGGGGAGACCAGTGAAAACTGAAAACCGGACACGTACGTACCTTACCCAGTATGGCCATATGGCCTGGGAACGCATAAGAAGAAGAAGAAGAAGAACTGTTTAGGCACCCCTCTCTTGTTTCGACTCCCCGGTTTTCTGTCAATTTTAACCCCTTGACTGCCATATAACGTACCACGTACTGACTTGATGACATCACTGATGACGTCATCAGATGAAGAGGAATAACTCTGATATGCTGGCTTGTGCTCTAACACAGTCAAGAGAGTAATATCCCCAGACCATTTTGCCAGATTGGCTCCATCAGTTGTCTTTTTCATGGCACGGTTTGTACAATTAATTTTTCTTTTATTTTCTCTGGCAGTCAAGGGAGCATTCCCATTTATAACATTGAACACAAGTTGTGCTTTATAGAAGAAAAGTCTATCATGTAAAGTTAATGTAATTAATTCTTTATAACCGTCAAAGGTTAGTGAGCTTGATTTTTAACGGTTTTTTTACACATACCGGTATATATATGATTAATTTCCAATTGGTATCGGTGCAGTTATCCCTTACAATTGATGCATAATCAATCTTTGAAAGAATATGTTCACTGAAGAAAAGCTTAGCTCACTCTTTACTGGCCGATTACTTCCCTTTACAACCGTTCAATACTAATGTACGCTATAGCGTTTAGCCATTCACAATTCACAACTCCGCGAAGCCTGGCAACCCAAACTGGTATAGAAGTGTTCCTCTACGGTCCCTTAATAGTTTTCAACCAATGAAATCACTTTCTGTCTATTTTTAGTACCGCAGTGAATGAAAACGAGTCACTACCCCTCTCTTCGTCTTCTTTGTTATGCTTTTTTAAAATCTGCTAATAATAAAAATTTTACTTTGGAATTATAACATATGCTAGCTTTTATTATTATAAACAATACCGCAAATTTTCAAAACTGTGCGGTTAAGCATTATTTTTTTAATATTTTTTATGTAATGATGCAAACCCGCCTAGTATGGAACGTTTGTGTACGTCATGTACGCTATAGCGTACAGTAGTATAGAGAATTATGTTCATATTCTGATCGCTTCTCAGCCTCTTGGCTAAGACAGTGATTCAGGAACATAAATTTTACTGTTTATACCTCCGGTTGCCTCCAGTTTGTTCAGCCCGTCGTACATGGCGAAAGCCTGATACGCGGACGTTAAACTGAACTTCCACCAGTAGTATAGAGAGAGTTAGACGAATGGGCAATTAAGAATTTTTTTATTTTACTCAGTTGGAATTTAAAAAAAAAATTTTTTAGATTGTTTCCCCAAGGTGTTTTGTGTGTTCAGTCCAAATAAAATCGGGATCTATTACAACAGCTAACATTTTATGTGAATTGACTTCTTCAATTTTTTTTAAATTTCTTATTAATAGTGATTGAAAATGAGTTGGAGTCGTGTATGTGTATGTGTGAAGGCGAAAGATATATAGAGTCAGTGCATGTATTTTACTTTTTAATAACTTCTTCTTCTGCGTTCCCAGGCCATATGGCCATAATGGGTCAGAAAGGTATGTGTCCGGTTTTCAGTTTTCACTGGTCTCCCCTCTGCGTACAACTGACACATTCCGATTTCAGAGGAGCTCAAAGGAGAACATTTATTTGGAAGATTTTTTGGGGAAAAAAGGCTAAGAGAATGGTCAGAAAGATAGTAGATTATAGAAAGCAGAGGGAAAAGGCAGAGTCAAAGAGAGTGGCAGAATAGAGGAAGTTACAAGCACAGAACTTCCAGAAGGTGGGGGAACTATTTTTTGCAAAAGATCTCCTGACATCCCCACGGGGAGTTTTAATAACTGATATCAGCGCTGTATTTTTGTGTTCAGAGCTAAGAGAAGAGCGGACTTTATTGGAGAGAGATCTGTTGTCGTCAGACAGCCTTCCCATCACTCCCTCCTGTGTCGGCAAAACTTCCTTTAAGGGCAAGAACCCCACCAATACCGGGTGAGAAATGTCGTTAGTTCGTAACCTTGTCTAAACCTCCGCCAAGGGCATGTTTTTGTGACAGTAGTTTGTTTTTTGTTGTTATGTTAGAATTTTCTTGTTTTTGATTTGTTGTATTGTGATAGTATTTTTATGTTAGACTTTTTTCCTCCTTTTTTTAAAACCGCAATGGCTTTAGTTTTTCTAGCCAGCACCATGGGCGAATATATTTGCCAAAGACATCACTCTACACTCCCACCAAATGCAAAGACATTCACTGCCAAGCTCCCTGCCCATGTGGTTGTCCACTTTTAGAGCTTTTGTGTCTGTTTCTGCCGTTAAAGCAATGCGTGCGCACTCGAAAAATAATAGTTACTTCCCTCTTGTCGGTTGAGATGCAACGGACAACCAAGAATGTCAGAAGAATACATGGCGGTAGAAGAGTTAACTACAGCTGGCATAGTATTGGTTATGGTTTTGTTGCAGTATTTTTCAGCTTTACTATTCTGTCTTTATTTTGTGGATTATGTTTCATGACTGTATTTTGCATTAAAAGTCCCATAATAATATTTAATGATTGCTAATCTTATGGGTTGTGTAATTAGCAGTCTGTTGCTGTGTTTTGACACGCGCAGATTCTAACTTAAAAAATCAACCGTTTTCTGCGCAGAAAAATGCCGAGCCTCGAACCACTGAGAACCAAACTGAGGCCACCAGCAGCAGCACTAGCGCCACCTAGCGGCAGAGAGCGAGCGTCGGCGTCATCAAAAGCCAAGGGCACAACTCCGCTCCGAGCCAATCACGACATGAGGGTTACTTCCCCTCCCTTTTCTTCTTCTTCTTCCTCCTCTTCCTCCCAGCAGGAGTTCTCTGCCCCTTTAACTTCCCCACCAGAGGGCTCTGCTGCCAGAGGTAATCCGGAGGTCAACGCTGTGACTGCCATGACCTACGACCTTGAACTTTTGGAGAGCCCTGAGCCCTTGGCGGGCAGAGTTCGCTCCCCTCCCTCTTCCTCACCTTTTTCGCCCCTAGGGGGCAGCACTAGCCCCTCGCAGGACAGTTTTGGGAGAGGGCAAAGGTCAAGGGTCAACAACGAAAGGTCGGGGTTCGATAATGAAGGGCTAAGGATCAGTGGTCAAAGGTCAGAGTTCAGTGAAAGTGAAAGGGCGGAGGTCGGTAGTGGTAATGAAAAGTCAGGAGTTGAGAATTGCGGTGAAAGTTCAGAGGTCAATCGTGAGAGGTCAAGGGTCAAAATTCTGGAACTATCGGGAGTTGGTAGCGATGAAAGTTCGGGGGTCAACGGCGAAAGATCAAAGGTCAACAACGAAGAAAGATCAGGGCTCAGTAACGAAAGATACAAAGACAGCAACGAAAGTTCAAGGGTCAGCGCTCAGAGGTCAGAACCCAGCGAAATGTCGAGCAGAGTCGGCACCGAAAAGTCGGGGGAAAGGTCAGGGGTCCGTTGCCGCGGCAACAGCCCGGGAAGGGTGAAGGTTGTTCCGGTGGGAAGTCTGGTGGCCAGCGGGCCTTTCCTTCCCACCCCTCCTTCCCCCCCTAACCACCCTCCTGCCCCCACCACCACCACCACCCTCCCTCTCCGCCCCCCTCGACCGGGCTCCGCCGAACGCTTCCGCAAAATGGTGATGACCTCGAGGGAAACGACGTGACGGGGGGGAGAGTTGAGGCGTTTTAAATTATTATTACATTGATGCAACCGTGCCTCGGAACGAGGCGCCGCCTGTTTTTCAAAATTTTGACCCCCCCCAAAAAAAATTGATTCAAAGTTCAAGGGGGAAAAAGTGTTGAATTCTCACTTTACAAGCGTGGAATAAGCTTCAAATTGAGTATGATTTTGCCTTTTCTTCAGCTTCCTGAAGCCCCCTGGTACCCTGCCTGGACCCCTGCCTTGCCTAATTTTCGATTTTCTCCAGTTGCATCTATGTTATTAGCAGTGTGAAAAACGATGAAAAAAAGAGGTTCTGTTCGAGGGGCAGACACACGCGATCCGACTGTGACGTGTGAGGCGTGATTCTTGTGAAATTCTGCTGTCTACGTGAATCTGACGAAATCCTACTTAGTTTTTGTGCTCACTATTTTGTTATTTTACATTCCCCAGTACATGAATATGATGAAATATCTGCATTTTTTGTATCGGACAGTTTATGTACAGTGGAAGACTCCCTTACAAGAAGACATGCCATTATATAAGACTCCCTCCCATGTAAGACCTACATCTCTGAGACATTGCCCTTCTTTGTAAGTATTAAAATTACCTCCCTTATTGGGCCACTACAACTAGGGTCATTTACGCCTTTGACAGCAAGAGTGAATCCCTTGTTGGTCAGTACTGAAAAGGGCATTCCGCTGTATTGGGGCCTACATGAGTGTTGTGAACGAAAACAGAATTATTTTTATTTAGACTGGAAATATCTCATGTGAATCATGGCTCACAATCGGATCGCATTATATGCAGTGTGTTTTGTTCTGGGTAGCTGTGACCCACATACACAAATTCCCCCAACTTCAAATCGAGGTTGCTCTTTAAAAATGATGCTTCGTTTTGAGTTTGGGGGCATTTGTATGGGAGTCAAACCTGGTCGAAACAAGATTTCTTACCAGCTATAAGAGGGGAAACCCGTGGTTTTGACACGTGATCTGGTGGGTCTTTAAGAAGTTGAAGTCAAAATGAGACATGATGAGTGTGTGTGAGATTTAACAAAAATGTGAGATTTAACAAAAATTGTTTTCATTGCCAGGTTGAAAGATATTGATGACAAAAAACACACACAAAAACTGCATGCAGTGAACACAAAATAAAGCAAATGATGAGTGTGTGAGATGAAGCGTTTTCTTCACCAATTTCTTCTTCTTCATCGTCGTCGATTGCTCTGACAGCTTCCTGTCACTCATGAGCGCAGATGTGTCATGCTGCCATTATGCGCCTAAGAAATAGTTAGGGCCCAGCATGTCCGTCTTCGGCTGGAGAAAATCGTTTGTAAGAGTTTCTAGAAGAAAAAAATACAGGCGACCGGTAAGGCAGAACGGTAACGGTAAAGATGTGCCACCCCCCATGCATTTCTCGGTTAATTCTATTTTTCCGTTTTTGCCTTTCTTACCATACATAAAGCTGTATTTTAGGAACATTTTCAGCTAATAACCTTTTTGGAATACTAACCCTAGCCCTAAACCTAACCCTACCCCCCACTATGTACTGCAGTACACCGCGATTTGTCACAGTTGTGGTTCGTTTGCGTTTTTCCGTCTTATAGGGTGGGGGGTAGGGTTAGGGCTAGGGTTAGTATTCCAAAAAGGTTATTAGCTAAAAAAAATTCCTAAAATACAGCTTTATGTATGGTCAGAAAGGCAATAACGGAAAAATAGAATTAACCGAGATAGGTAGGGGGGGTGGCACATCTTGACCTTTGCCGGCAGAACGATAGTAGATGATGGTAACATGGGTGCAACTACACACAAGGGCATCGCCGAGCGGCAGCAATGCATTGTGACAATGCAAACCCGGCCAGAGTTATGTCCTCTCCCCCCCCCCCCCCCCCCCCAATAAACACACCACTTTCCACCCTTACAGAACGCATAAAATACATAGCCCCAAATTTGAAGCGATTCTGTTCAGTAGTTCATGAGATACAGCTGAACTTTTATACAAACTTCCTTGCACCATGGTACACCACCACACAAAATTTGAAGCGATTCTGTTCACTAGTTCACGAAATAAAGCTGGGGGGAAATTACATAGCCCAAAGAAGGAAATTTCGGTTTTGAAGGTCAAACTTCAAGGTCAAGGTCAGCACGGTGTTGATTAACGAAAGGAAGCTTCCTTTTCAAGCTGTCTACCCCTCTGCCAATTTTAATCAAAGTCCAAACAGTAGTTTTTAAGATAATCGATACACACACACAAACCGATCGCAAAACCCTGGCCTCTGGACGGGTAAAAATGGAAAAACCTGAAAGGCCGGGGTCTAGGGGTAATGTCCCCCTGCAGCTGAAGAAACAATTGATTTACGAAGGTATTTTAGTTTGGTTATACAAATGCTTATTTTAAAGTGTTTGAAAAATACAGTAGACACACAAAGATCTTGTTGGACAAATAAACAAAAAAGGAAATTCCTTTTCTGGTAAAATTAAAAAAACAGGAAATCCTGATATACCAGGAAAAGTTGCACCCATGCAGTAAACAAAGGGGAAAAGGCCGAGTCAAAGAGAGTGACAGATTAGAGGAAGTTACAAGCACATAACTTCCAGAAGGTGGGGGAGCTATTTGTACAAAGATACTGTGGTGTGTACGTGTGTGTGAGAGTGCGTGCATGTGTATGTGTGTTGTCCCCTGTGGTGTGTGAGAGTGCCTATGTGTGAAAAAGTGTGTGTGTGTGTGTGTTTAAAGTTGTTTATTGTTGCATCCTTAATGGACACTTCTTTATCGAATTCCTGAAAAGGGTATAGGGTGCAGACATGTGTGTTACGTTCTTTTTTTAGCAGTATTAATTTAGCGTTGAATTATGAATTCTGTTTTTGAACTGTGTTTGATTATAATTAGTTTTTGTTTGTTTTTTTGCTTTCTGTTATCTGAACAGAAATTTTAAAGCGAGATCTGAAGGTTGCCAGAGAGAGAGAGAGAGAGAATGAGGAATAGACGGAGAAAGAGAGTTACCTCAGATTGCAAAATAGATAACTAGTGTTGATTTTTTTTTTTTAAACAACGAAAAAACAACCATTTTTCTAAAAATCTATTATAACTCTCTCTGTGTCTCGGTCTGTACATCTCTCTCTGTCTCTCTCTCTCTCTCTCTCTCTCTCTCTCTCTCTAACATTATAATAGGCTCATAGTTTGGTGCTGGAATTTTGTTTTGAATTCTTGCCACTTCTGTTGTTTATTTAATTTTTTTTCTTCTAACGTTGAATTTGGTTCTGTGGATGCTTTTCTTTTGGTCATCAAATCCGTCCATTCTTCAAATGTTGCTTTTTAGTAATAAATTGTGTTGTTAATTGTGTGTGTGTGTGATTGCATGTTTACGGATGGAGGCATGGGTTAGCTTTGTTGTTGTCATACCCTGGCTAAAAAAACTCCAGGGATCATCCCAACAGCTGAAGCACTTGAACACTATGGTACAAATGCATCAGCTACGGATGAGAACATTACGTGTGACCGTTTTTGATGTTATGCTAGGAGTTTGTGATGGCTTAAGACGATCCCTGCATAACCATGCATAGCACAACATTTTGATGTAGCCTTGGTGTTCTAGCCTATGTTAATTGGTCTGACACAGCCTTATGCCAAGGCTGGGGTTAGATTTAAATTATTTGCCTTTGTGTATCTAAGAATGTGTGTGTGAAGACTTTGCATGTACTCTGTACGTGTTGGGGAGAGGGAATATGTGTGCATGTGTCTTCATGAATTTATGTAATTGTTGTTTGCTTTATTATAAAGTTAAAGTCAAAGTTCAATCTACAATTAACTGGTTCTAAGACTGAATTTTTCTGTGTGTTTGTGTGTGCCCACACGTGCATACTACAACAAATAATTCGTAATCAATGATATATATATATTTTGTTAAAATTACGTATCAGTCTTTGTTATGCTCATAAACATTTGTTTATCACAGGAACTAAACTATAATAAAAGATAGAAATGCACCATCACATCATTAAGAAAACGAAGAGATAATCTTTAATTAAAATAAATCAAAACCTATTTCAAAATGCATGAATATGTACAAAGGCTCTTGGAAACAGTTGAAGGAAACTCTATGGAGAGCTGCACAGCAGAAGGTCTTTACAGAACAAAGAAACTCTAGGGAGAGCTGGACAGCAGAAGTTCTTCGGAGGAAATAGAAACTTCACGGAGAGCTGGACAGCAGAAGGTCTTCAGAGAAGAAAGAGCAGACGTCCCTCCTCCCCCTCCCCCACCCCCCTCAATTGTCCAGCTACAATGGGATGAGAAACTATCTCCAGAGTTACTGTTCTTTGAGTTTCCCTAGAGTTTCTCCAAAGTTATTGCTCTTTGCGTTTTCCTAGTTCCTCCAGAGTTATTGTTCTTTGCGTTTCCCTAGTTCCTCCAGAGTTATTGTTCTCTGCGTTTCCCTAGAGTTTCTCCAGAGTTTTTGTTCTTTGAAGTGGAGTTCCTCCAGAGGTATCGTTCTTCCAGAGTTATTGTTCTTTGTGTTTCCCTAGAGTTCTTCCAGAGTTATTGTTCTTTGTGTTTCCCTAGAGTTCCTCCAGAGTCATTGTTCTTTGCGTTTCCCTAGAGTTCCTCCAGAGTCATTGTTCTTTGCGTTTCCCTAGAGTTCTTCCAGAGTTATTGTTCTTTGTGTTTCCCTCGAGTTCCTCCAGAGTCATTGTTCTTTGCGTTTCCCTCGAGTTCCTCCAGAGTCATTGTTCTTTGCGTTTCCCTAGTTTCTCCAGAGTTATTGTTCTCTGCGTTTCCCTAGAGTTCCTCCAGAGTTATTGTTCTTTGCGTTTCCCTAGTTTCTCCAGAGTTATTGTTCTCTGCGTTTCCCTAGAGTTTCTCCAGAGTTATTGTTCTTTGAAGTATCGTTCTTCCAGAGTTATTGTTCTTTGAAGTATCGTTCTTCCAGAGTTATTGTTCTCTGCGTTTCCTTACAGTTTCTCCAGAGTTTTTGTTCTTTGAAGTATCGTTCTTCCAGAGTTATTGTTCTTTGTGTTTCCCTAGAGTTCCTCCAGAGTTATTGTTCTTTGTGTTTACCTAGAGTTCTTCCAGAGTTATTGTTCTTTGTGTTTCCCTAGAGTTCCTCCAGAGTTATCGTTCTTTGCGTTTCCCTAGAGTTCTTCCAGAGTTATTGTTCTTTGCGTTTCCCTAGAGTTTTAGATTGAAGCTATCGACACGAACATGCCGACAGTCCTGACTTGGACATCTTCCTGGGGAAGGGGTGGGGGTGGTGCGTGGGAGGAAACTGGCCTGTCTGTAATTCGTTCTGCAGCAGTAGATTAGAGAAAGCTGCAGCTGTGGGTGCAGGGTGTGGACGTTATCGTGGTGCTGGTGGGGGTGGTGTTAGTTCAGGGAGTCCGTTTTCACTAATCCTTCTAGTTTGCACAGCGTCGCTAGCCTTGCGGTTTGGCGACGCTGTTGCAAAGAGCTTTGTGCATTATGGAAATGCCGACAGAGGATGGGGGTGTTTCTGAGTTGGGGGCAAGCTACGGCCGGATTGTAGACACATATGGAGAGGCGACACGGGTTAGCTCATTCAAGTCGTTCCGGCCATACATGTCCGGAATTAATAGATAGCTGTCAATTTGATGCATTTGCTTCAAGGGAAGTAAATCTGTGTGCACACTTCTAAACTTGGTCACTTCTAAACTCGCTTCGCTCCCTTAGACCACAATTTTACCTCTTACTTTGCTTTTGTAGTGGTTCGTTGTGGGGGACTCCCAATCGGTGTAGAGAGTTTTTCTATATAAAGTCTATATATAAAAAAAAGTCTGATCTACCACTTCCCTATGACAAAAACCTTAAGTAAAAACCAGTAATCTTCTTTCATTTCTCCTTTTGTTGTTTATGTACGTTTTGTTTGTGTGTATGGCTGGAGCGATTTGCGAGTTGTTTTTTTAATAATTCAAAATCGTTGCGATGCGAATGAGTTAAATTTAAAACTAATCGTGGAACATCCTCCGCTACAACGACGTCAAATCATGGAAATTCTCCGTGACGTAGCTCTGTGAGGCAGCCAGCGTTCCTCCACTGGCGGAAAGCGTGCAGGCCACGTGATGCACACCTTCCAGTGACGTCACTGGTTCGTGCTGTGGCGGCGATGACGACGACATCCTCATCATCATCATCCCTGATTCTTGAAATGACGTTGCAGCCTCTTGGAGCGACATCTCCAGTTCGTGTGTCGACGTGACGGGCTCCGGCAGTGACACGACAGGCTCTGGCAGTGACATGACAGGCTCCGGCAACGACACGACAGGCTCCGGCAGTGACATGACAGGCTCGTAGAGAGGGGAGGCGGGTGAGACGATCTTGTCTTCACCCAGAGAGCTACTAATTCTGGCACGCTTTTCTCTCAGCTGTGCTCTGGGAATAAGCAAAGGCCTGATATTCTGGTAAGGTAATGATGGAGATTTAACGGCGAAAGACCTCCGGCTTTCTTCAAAGTTTCTCGTCGAATGCTGGTTTGCTTCTCCGGACTCCAGTAACGGACCGATTCCTTCGTGGTGATGATGCCGCTCATTTTGAGAAGAGGGCGGAGAGACGGGAGGGATGTTATCGTACATGTCATTCATATCTGTGTTTTTCTTCTTGGAACAGTTTTCGTAATACCCTCCATTGCTGTAATTGTAGTACTGATTCTGGTTTTTAGCCGCGTGTTCAAAACTGGTGGGATTCAGACCGTGCGGGCATGCGCCTTTCGGAGGTTCAATCTCGTAATCCGCGGAAGGAATTTCGTACTGAATCTCCGGTTTTGGACCGTTGAGGTATCCATGGTTTACAATGCCATTCGGAATGACATATTCTCTAGACTCTTGCGGAACTCCGCTATTCCTGTCCGTCATTTCAACAATTGCGATTTGCGGATTTTTTCTGAATCGTTCGAGGATGTTCTCCTTGACGATCTCATCTTTGTGAATTTCTTTGGGGGATTTTTCCGGGCCGACGACGGAAAGAAGAACGGGGGTGAAGAAAACGCAGTGGAAGTTGACCATAAGAGCCGTGATCAGCGTCACTTTGAACAAAATGTCGAACGGGTATGACGCCGCTATGGACAGCACCCCGGCTCCTCCCATGATGCCCAGCGTGCACAGGAACACGGGCGCGGCTGCACGTGACACTGCGTCTGCCACGCGATCCGCACGCGCAGGGGATTCCGACTGCAGGTAGGTCGAGGTGACCCGCGGGGAAAAATGCACCACGAAGCCTAGATTGAGCAAGAAGTGAGTTACGGACACGAACGACAAAGACACGTCGAAAAAGGAGAGCATTCCGAACGAGGACAACAGAACGCTGACGGCCGAGGTCAAGGTCACCATCAAGGTCACCACGTGAGGGAACAACACCGCGTGACCTACGCACAGCAACGCCAGGGCCGCGCCTATTATCCGTAGAAGGGTGGGCAGGTTGGAAAATCTCTGGTCGTAGATTAAGAAAGCCGGGTGGAAGGCGAAAACTGGGAACCCCGCTTCAGAAGCGAGAGATCTCATCCGAATCATCAAATTGCTCATTTCGGTTTCATCCGAGGCTTTATGTGTGAAAACGTAACACCGTGACGCCACAATTTTCTCTTCGCTTTCGTCTAGAATCACATCACCCAAAAAACTTTCCGAATTCGTCAAAAACTGGCGTACAAGATTTCCGGGATAGTTTTCTCCTTCTGTAGTCTGGTTGTAGAGAGGGGAACTGAGGAAATCCGCGGCCCAGCAACGCTTGAAGTCGTGCTGAATTCCAGGGTCTTGTTTCGCCTTGTCGATCAGTTGGGTCATGAGATTCGCCAGCGTGTGGTTGTAAGGGATTTCTCCCGTTGCGAACATGACGGGGAAGCTGAACCCGAAGTGTTGAGAGTCGGTGCCAAGATACTGGCCGATGTAAGAACTAGGCTGGACTAGAGTGGAGAGTTGTATGCCTTGTTTAAAACTGACCACGCCATATATGGAAACCGCCAGTAATGCTAAGTAGAGCAGGGTTATCACGACCTTCCCTACTACACTCCCTGTCACTTTCACCAGAACTTTTCTCACTCCTCGTTCAAAACAGTTCTGATCGCCGTACTTTTCTCCGATTGTTCGTTTTCCTCCTGCGCAGCACGTGACAGTCTTGCGTTGTGATTCCGGGCCGGATTTCGTGAGCTCGGCGTCACGCGGGCAGGTCACATGACAGGTGAGGGCGTGGCACGAGCGCGGCGTGACGCAGTGCGCGTGCGTTGCTAGGCAACCGATGCCAAAGGTGATGGTGCTGAAGTAACAGAAGAGAACGGAGAGACCTGAAATAGCAGTAAAAATCAGATAGGGTTATTCTGTTAAGTGATATCTGCCATTTTTTCGGAATGAATATTGGATTTAACGTCTTCCCGGTCCTATGGACACATGTGGGACATTTAAAAAAAAAAATCTTGTTTAGAATCAGTTACGTAATTTCAGCTGAGGCTGAGCAGAGAGAGAGAGAGAGAGAAACAGAGAGAGAGAGAGAGGGAGGGGGGACAAATAAAACGGAAAACGAAAAACATACATGTGTTCTCATCTTGACCTCAAACGAGAGAAACAAAAAGGGTAAGCAAATTTTAACTGTGAAAGACAAATATGAATCATGCAAAAGGTATGACTATTACAGACAAACACACCCAAACTCGCTGGGAGAAAGGTGGCAGAGTGGTTAAGACGTTCGCCTGCCAAATGTAACGCGTGACTGCAGTGTGAGTGACCTGGGGTTCGAATCCCGGCCTCCTCGCCCTTTCTTTCTAGATTGACAGGAAAATCAAACTGAACGTCCAGTCCTTCGGATGGGGACTTAAAGCTAGTCTGACCCGGCGTGCGCTTTACGCACGTAAAAAATCCCACGGCATTTGAAAGTCGGTATATAAGAGCAGGGAGAAATCCTGCTGCCTGGTATGGGCAAATTGATAGGTAGGTTTTCCAAGCGTGCCCCCCCCCCCCCCCCCCCCCCCCCCCCCCGCCCAAAAAATAAAATTGGGTAGGCGCTGCATTTGCGGCCACGCGCTCTCCGGGGTCCGAATTTCACAGAGATAAGTCTCTGTGACTAGAATATACCAAATACCAAAACATAAACACACTGACTCACCGGCGTACAAACAAAAGTGGCTAACAGCAGGCGTGGAAGACAGGTACCCCCCTAAGCCGAGGGCGAGGGACAGGGGGAGGGAGGAGAGGGTGAGAGTGCCCCCCACCCCCACCACACACCAGCCCACCCTCTCCCCCACCTCCCTGCTGTCTGTCTGTGAGGGGTCTTCCTCCTGAGGTTGGGAGCTGTAGGTGGTGAGGAGGAGGTGCATGTCACTCAGACCTTTACCTGAGAGAGAGAGAGAGAGAGATTAGTATTATTATCGTCATCGTTGTCTATATCATCGTCGTCATCATCAACAACGTCAACTTCATAAAATTATTAGTCGTCGTCTTCGTCATCATCATCATCATTGTCGTTGTCATCATCATTATCAACATCATCATTATTGACATCAATCATCGTCGTCATCATCATCATCAATGTCATCATCATCATTGTCGTCATCATCATCATAATCATCGTTAACAACGTCATCACCATCATCATTATCGACATCATCATAATCATCGTTGTCATCACTGATATCATCATCATTGTCATCATCATCATCGTTAACAACGTCATCATCATTATCGACATCATCATAATCATCGTTGTGGAGTGATAATACTGATTATCATCATCATCGCTGTTTTATCATTATCATAATGAATAGCATGGTTGTCATGATCATCACCATTATCTGTGTATAGGCAGTGATAATAATTATTATCATCGTCATCGCTGTTTTAAAGGTCATTAGTTCATAATGAATAGCCATGGTTGTCATGATCATCACCATCATCTTCATATAGCCACCAGCAGCGCTTGCAGATATGAAAATGTATATGTGTGCGTGTGTGTACATCTGTCTTGGTGTAGTTTTGCATCTCTCTCTCTCTCTCTCTCTCTCTTCTCTCTCTCTCTCTCTCTCTCTCTCTCTTGACATCCTATCTGTGAGGTGGCGTAGTGAACTAAATTAACTTTCTCATTACCCAAACTTAAATCGCATTCTCTCTCTCTCTCTCTCTCTCTCTCTCTCTCTCTCTCTCTCTCTCTCTCTCTCTCTCTCGACATCCCTTCAGTGAGGGGCCTAGGCCTGAACTATCTAAACTTTCGCATTCGCATTCTCTCTCTCTCTCTCTCTCTCTCTCTCTCTCTCTCTCTCTCTCTGTATCTACTCTATCTCTCTCTATGTCTCTCTATTCTCTATCTGTGTGTGTGTGTGTGTAACTAATTAGCTTATCTCATTACCCTGAATAAATAACATTTTGTTCTCTCTCTCTCTCTCTCTCTCTCTCTCTCTCTCTCTCTCTCTCTTCTCTATCTGTGTGTGTGTGTGTGCAAGAGAGAGAGAGAAATATGAATATCAGCTTATGCGTGTGCATGTGAACTTGTGCATCCCTCATGCATGTATAAGCCCCACGCATACGGGTACATGCAAGCATCAGTCTGTATGCGCGCATATGCATGCATGTACCAGTGTTAGTGTTAGTTATTTTGCACCCTACACCGCGCAAATGTGTGCATAAACTCGTCACAACATACTCACCCAACACCAAAACGGTCACCAGCCACACGTTCTCGGTAACTTCCACCCCGCAATAACTCAGCAACCCCACAGCCGCAACCAGCCCCAGGGCAGGGGAAATCACTCCCGCCGGCACCACCAGCAGCGCGCGCGTGCACGCGCTCGTGACGTCACATGACCACGTGACCAGCCAGCAGAGGGCCGCCATGACAGTCAGGCACAGCCAGAGGTAGAGGAGGTCTTTGTGGAAATTGGCCGACATTTCACGACTGGTATTGAAACAACACACACACACGCAGTATATATGGGTGCTACTTTTTTCATTTTTACACTGATTTCAGTATTTACACTGGCTTCCAGTCGAGGCAAGAATAAAGTATAAAATTGCTTGCCTCTGTTTCAATGCTGTCCATTCATCTGGTTCACAGAGACCTCCTGCCCGTATATTGTACCTCTACTGCATACTAAATGGTTCACTTCTGTACTCACCCTCCAGGTCTGTAATGTTCCTTGCCGTTCCTCTTCTGACAAACTTATAGGCAAGTCCACCTTACTCACCCTCCATTCTCCTCGTACAAACACTTTCTATTCCTCGTACAAACACTAAGACATATGGCGAACGATCATTTTCTTTCATCGCCCCTTCTGTCTGGAACACCCTACCATATGAACTTCAGGTGTGTTTTTAATTCATCCAAAAATATTAAAAAAATTGACCACAAGCGATTTGGGGCGTTTTGAACTTGGGTGGTTGTATCTTGGAAGTTTACCCAAAAGGCAATGTAATAATGTACGTGCGTGTATGTCTGTCGATCGTGCGTGTGTGAGTGTTTCAATACTGACTGTAAAGCGCTTTGTGCTCGATAAAAAGCGCTATATAAGTATTCGTTTATGGTTATTATTATTATAATATAATAAAAAGGCAAGGTTGTTACCGGTACCCGGCGTTGCGCTAGTTATTATAATTTTACAAGGCTTATCAGACTCAAACTGTCTCTGTCTATCATTTTAACTGTCTCGTCTATCTCGTTATCTCTCTCTCTTAACTTGCCCCCCTGAATCGTCGGACGGGGCTCTGCCCCTGTACCCTGCCAGGGTCATGGGTCCCTGGATCCCTGCCTTTCATTTTGGGGAGTTGCACCCATGCGTATATGTTTGTTGTTGTTGTTGTACTCTGGGTAAAAGACTCCAGGGATCACCCCAACAGCCGAAGTTCTTGAACACTATGGTACAAATGCACCAGCTAGGGATGAGAACATGACATGTCGGTGACCGTTTTTGATTATCTCTCCTCGTGGGCAGCCACACTCCGACTTCAGAGAAATGCAGTATATAATTCTAAGAGTATTTGGTACAGTGGAGCGTCCCTTAAGCTTATAAGACCTCCCATTATAAGACCCCCTCCCACATAAGACCTATTTCTCTGAGACATTGCCCTTCTTTGTAAGTATTAAAATTACCTCCCTTATAAGACCCCTCCCTTATAAGACCTCATTTTGGATGATTTTTGAAGGTCTTATAAGGGAGGTTCCCCTGTATTGGTATATTCTCGTCGCAGAGACTTATCTCTGTGAAATTCGGGCTGCTCTCCCCCGGAGAGAGTGTTGCCATAAACGTAGTGCCTACTACCCATTTTTTTTTGGGGGGGTGGACAGGTTGAGGAGTGGGGAGGAGAGGAGGGGGTCAGGCTTGGGAAACCTAGCTATCAATTTGGTCATACCAGGCAGCGGGATTTCTCCTTGCTTTTAACTGCCGTGGGATTTTAACGTGCATAATTATAGCGCTTAGCTTTA
>CM065689.1:5461071-5466071 GCA_017654935.2 Phymorhynchus buccinoides
CAGCATGACGCATCGACGCTCATAATTGCCAGGAAACTGTCTGAGCGATCGAATAAGAATAAGAATATGGGAGTCAGACTTGGTCAAAACAAGATTTATTTCCAGTTATGAGGGAAAACACGTGAAACCCGTGATTTTGACACGCGATCTGGTGGATCTTTAAAAGTTTGTATTATAAGCGCGAGCCGGTGTTGCATAAAATATTATACCCATGACATAAATACTCTTCCTCATTCAAATTGTTTGCTGTTTGGGAAAGATTCGCCCCTCAATACATTCAGAGGCGTCTTGTGGCATGCAGGAAGAACAGAAGATTCATTATTAAATACTGAGAAGTCAGGGATATTTTTATAATATTTATTATTATTATTATTATTTATTTTTGTTTGCACGGACGGTTGTTTTTATCGTCCGCCATTATGAAAAAAATTACGAAACTAAGTGATATCGCTTTGTATATCCATTTATTGGCAAACATGTAGATTTACACCCTCCCGCTCTATTTCTGGGTTCTTTCCGTGTAGATTGAGCACTTAAATATCTATATTTTAAATGATAGTTGACTTATATATCACATGAAAGAAGAATGGTTCTAGTGCGCTTTTGAAGGGTATTTATTTCACGGTAGCTACTTATTTCTCATGACACCGGGGCAGTGGGTGAATGCCTCGTTCTGGAACGTAATTAAAGCAGCCTCGTTTTGGAAATAGGCACAGAGTCCAAGAGTCGTGCTCTGTACGTGTGTTGCTAAATAACAAAACAGAAAAAAAATATTCAATAACAAAAAACAAAAATATCTTCCTACCTCAACGTGACACCATCCTCATCCTGGATTGTCACATTCTCTTTGACGTCATCGATGACGCTGTGTATCTCCCGGATGACGTCATGGTCGTAGACGGAGGCGTTGTGCCCCAGAGCGGAGAAGATGAGGCTTCCCATGATCTGGTTCTCACTCAGCTCCAGAGCGTCGTAGCGGTCCCCAGTGTGGTCTGGGAACAACTGGCGGACCCTCGCCTGGTCCTGAAATGATTGCGTCATCGATGATGACGTCGTCATCAGATGACGTCATTGTTATAGACGAGGCGGATGGGAGGGGTGGTGGCTTAACCCTTTTTCCGCCAGCCATTTTTCAACCCAAAAAAATACCATTAAACTTAATTGGGCAGAGAAACAAAATATCTGCAATATTGCACATTTCTCTGTGACATGTATAACATTAGGCCTATCCTTGCCTCCCAAATTAAGAGAATAAGGTCTTTGGATAACAGGCCCTGATTTTATACCTTTTAGTGATCCGCATTGTGATGCTAAAATGCGACATTGGCGGCGAAAGGGTTAAAGCATGCAAATGGGTATTTACAATGTCTCTGTACCGTTTATTTTTTCCATGTTTACATTTGTTTACCCAACACGAATCGTCTAAATTATCTCCCCTGTTCTAAGAGTTATTCCCCTTTACTCTGCTACGATTGGTCAGAAGATATGCGACATTCATTTATCTACCAGAATATATCGACATGTATGGGTCTATCTGGCTTAGATGATTTGATATTAATTGTTATGTGTACCACCCCCAAACAATTTCATCTAATAACATACTTGTGGCGGTGCCATAGCCCATGAGGATTAACCGAGGCGTGGTTACCGCTACAGCTATCTGTATTAATTATTTAAAAAACCGGGACTTTACTGGTTTCGTACTGCCTCCGGGCATTGCCTCCAGTATTGTTCCCACCATATTTCTATTTACAAATGTCCCATATGTGTCTGATTCAGACCAAGAGGACATAAAACTCCATTTTCTCTCTCCCTAAACAATTTCCCCCCTCAGAGTGCTGCTATCACGTACGTAGCAAGCTCTACTATGCGTATGTTTTTAAATATATAGTTGACATGCAGCTATTTATTTGCATGAGCTGCAAATTTGTATGGCAATAGTTCAAATTTATCGCCCATGCAAAAAAGTAGCAGTTGATATTACCATGCAAAAAAGTAACAGTTGATATTACAAGAACTAGGATTACTCCAACTACTAGGGGAAGACGGGGTAAAAAGCGCATGGGCGGGTAAGAAGCTCACCCCAATTATCTCATGAAATGAAGCAAATTTCAGTCTCATTTTGCCCATGAGACGAGTGTTAATGTCTAGCATTCGTCTCATGGGCAAATTTGACTGAAATTTTCTTTACTACCATTACTAACTACTACTAGTCTCTTTGTAAATCATTGTGTATGTTTTTAAATACATAGTTGACGTGCAGCTATTTATTTGCATGAGCTGCACATTTGCATGATATTCGTTCAAATGTATTGCCCATGCAAAATTGTGGTTAGCAACAGGGGACGTAAGTCTAACAACATTTCCTGCATATTTGGCATGTTTGCGACATATTTGCCCACCATCCATATCCACTCAACTACATACTCGTGGTCATTGAACAGTATTATAAACAGGCGAAAATGATCGGTGTACTCAGCTTCCTTCTTCTTCTTCTTCTGCGTTCCCTGGCCATGGCCACAATGGGTAAGGTACGTATGTGTCCGGTTTTCTGTTTTCACTGGTCTCCCCGCTGCATACAGCCCGACACATTCCGATTTCGGAGGAGCTCAAAGGAGAACATTATTTGGAAGATTTTTGTTTTTGAAAAAAAAAGGCAGGAGAATGGGCCAATAAGTCAGAAAGATAGTAGATGATAGAAAGCAAAGGGAAAAGGCAGAGTTAAAGAGAGTGACAGATTAGAGGAAGATACAAGCACAGAACTTCCAGAACGTGGGGAAACTATTTTTGCGAAAGACACCCCGGTATCCCCTTACGGGGAGGGACTCGTGGAGGGGGTGGGGTCGTCCAGCTCCCCGTATGGAGGCACGAGGCATCCACCCACTGCCCCAACTTCCCCGTACAAGTATTCACTAAGTGTGCGCGCACGCGTGTGTTTATCTGGAAACGCGCGGACAGACACACAAATACAGTGCACACATGCACGTGATGCATACACAAATGCACACAAATCACTTACCCATCCGCTAGAACACCAGGGCTACATATAGAAAAAGTTATGTTCTGCATAGTTAGTTATGCGGGGATTGCCTTTGGCAATGTCAAGTTCCTAGCCTAACATAATCAATCCACAAATCCTCCGAAGTCGGAGTGTGGCTGCCCACGTGGCGGGGCAATCTAAAACGGTCACTACACACGCACACGTAATGTTCTCATCCGTAGCTGGTGCGTTTGCATCGTAGTATTCAAGTGCTTCGGCTGCTGGCCGGGGATGATCCCTGGAGTCTTTAAGCCAGGGTACAACAACAACAACAACAACAACCACCTACCCATCCATCCTCCTGCTTCTATAATGCATCACATACACACATGCGCGCGCACACATCAACAAAAACAACCACAAAAAACGCACTTTGAAGGCCTGGCTGTCGTGGGGCAGATTGACGTCATCGGAAATGACGTCATAGTGACGTAACAGCAGAAGCCCCGCCCCCAGCTCCCCGAGAGCCAGGAGAGGCAGGAGGAGGAAGGGCCAGGGCCGACGACCCACCTCGTGACCGTAGCGAAACAGGGCACGTGACAGGAAGTGACGTAGCCGCGCGTGCACGGGAACACGAGCACAAGGCGTCATGACTGTCACTGAGGGTGGTAGATGATCAGACTGACGAAACAAGAATGGATTTTGAATTTTTAATCCGTAATCAAAATTTAAGTGTAAAAACAAACAAATTGGTGACAACTTTTTTAAAAATTTTAGTAGACCCAAAGTTTTTAGTTGGTTTAAACGTTTCTTTTATTCAACAATTTCAAAATATAAACAATAATGAGGTAACAGTGTAACAACAAGCATATAGCTTATATCGTAGCTGTACACAAGCTTTAGTTCACAAGAGAGAGAGAGGGTGGGGGGTGGGGGTGGAGAGAGAAAGACAGAAAGGCAATATATACAGCATCTCTCTCTCTCTCTCTCTCTCTCTCTCTCTCTCTCTCTCTCTCTCTCTCTCTCTCTCTCTCTCTCTCTCTCTCTCTCTCTCTCTCTCTCTCTCTTGGAGCAGATTCTGGAGGTGTGCCTACTGCATGCAATACCAGGAGCGGAAAAAAATCCGGTCCTTGAATGAAAGTTCGTTTAACGTCCTCCGGCCTGGAACAGGCCAGGCACACTATGGGACATTGATAACTATACAGAGAGCTGGGGACGATCCTGGAGGTACTGCAATACCAGTAAAGTCCCGAAGTTTTTTGTTTTTTAGATAATCAAGATAGTATACTATTACGGCACCGTGTTATTGCTGAGTTAAATCCGGTTCTCCCCCCGCCGTGGGGATACCGGGGGTCTTTTTGTTATAAATAGTTCCCCCACCTTCTGGAAGTTCTGTGCTTGTAACTTCCTCTGATCTGTCACTCTCTTTGACTCTGCCTTTTCCCCTTTGCTTACTGTCATCTAACTATCTTTCTGCCTTACCGGTCCATTCTACTGCCTTTTCTTTGTTTGTTTTTTGTTCAACAAATAGGGCCTACACTTTCAAAAAAGATTTCCTCCAGCCGATGTCAGAACTTGCTGGGCCTAACTATTTCTTAGTTATGCGCATAACGGCAGCAGGACGCATCTGCGCTCATAATTGACAGGAAACTGTCTGAGCGATCGAAGAAGAAGAAGAAGAAGAAGAACAAGAATAACAAATTTTCCTCCAACCGAAGTCAGAACTTGCTGGGCCTAAACTATTTCTTAGCTAACCGCTATTTCTTAGGCGCATAACGGCAGCATGACGCATCTGCGCTCATAATTGACAGGAAACTGTCTGAACGATCGAAGAAGAAGAAGAAGAAGAAGAAGAAATCCGGTTCTTATCCGTATCGTAAGTTTGAGTTTTACGTCCTCTCGACCTGGGAAGGCACATATGGGACATCCGGTTCTTATCCGGGTTGTCAATTTCATGTTATAGTCCCCTTACCCTCACACACACACCCATCTCGTTCTACCATTAACCCCCACCCCCCTC
>CM065689.1:5478571-5481071 GCA_017654935.2 Phymorhynchus buccinoides
TATGGTTGGATGTAAGCTTATCTTTATTAACATGTGTTCTGATTTATGTGTCATATTGTTTGGATTTTTGTTATATTTGACTGTTACATACAGCATTATGAATCATTTGGATATTGCTGTTTATTATCATTATCATCATTAGTATTATAAATTGTATTACTTTTGTTTATTAATATTCCTATCGTCATTCTTGATGATGTTATGCTTATTCAGTTCATCCTCATTAAACATTTCAGGTTGCAAGTTTCTCTCTCTCTCACACTTCGTTGTAAGCTTGGGAAAATTCGGAATTTTCCCGGGAAAAATCAGAATTCGGAATTTTACCGAGGCCAATTGGGGAAAAATCAGAATTCCAAATTTTCCCGGGAAGATTCGGAATTTTCCCAAACTCGGGAAGATTCGGAATTATCCCGGGAAAATTCGGAATTTTCCCGGATTCCAAAATTTCCCGTGACATATGCATTCTTTGTAGTTATCACCCTTCCTTTACATATTTTGGAATGACAATTTGCTCAATGCTAACCCTCTATGGTACAGTGCTGTGTATGTTGATTCAAGTTGAGTTACCGCTATAGTTTGTGTTGAGTCACTAATGCTTTTTCACATTACCTACCTTTACAAAATTGAGTGTCTATGCATAGTATTACCAAATATTACCTTGTATTTCTAATCAGATGCTTGATTTTGACCGTTTGGTTGATAGAATTATTGACCACTCTGTTGATGGTTTATCTGGTAAATTTGTTGATTAATGGTGGTTTGTTGAATTAGTTTGGTGCATTTATTAATTATCGGTGGCTGATTGATGTGGGACTGCTTACTTGATTATTTATTAATTAATAATGGATGATTAGTTGTTTGATAGTTTAATAGTTTGGTATATTTATAATTGACTTGTTCTGGCTAATTGTTTAACCATCTGTTTCATCGACTCAATATCATATTGGATTATTTGTTGTTGTTTTTCTCTTTAATTTACCTATTTATTTATACATGTTCATTTATTTACTTACTAATTTGTTTATTTTTGCTTAAATGTTTAA
Organism: Phymorhynchus buccinoides; assembly: GCA_017654935.2. Lineage (NCBI taxonomy): Eukaryota > Metazoa > Mollusca > Gastropoda > Neogastropoda > Raphitomidae > Phymorhynchus > Phymorhynchus buccinoides. The sequence goes on from CM065689.1 coordinate 5,479,615, forward strand.
ATCCACAAGAATTTGTGTTATTTTCTAGTTTTCGATACAAATGTTATGTGTCTTTATAACCCCCTCCCCCAGCCTCCCTATGATACGGGCAGAAGGCCTAGTCATTAAAATTTTTGAATCTCTCTCTCTCTCTCTCTCTCTAAGTTGTAATTGGGTGGAATTAAAAAAATAGACATTTGTGTACAACCATCTCATAACAGAATAGAATAGAAAACCCCACATAATAACGATAGAGAAAGCATCTTACCTTGCAGTACACCTGTGTGTGGTGGTAGCCCCCTGAACGACAAGACAGTGATGAACTGAACGCGTGAAGGTCTCTGACCACGGCTCACTATGCCAACTACACCAACCGTGCTCTGACACGGCGAAACAACGAAACGCTTGACACTGACACTACCGTAATATAGGCCTAATGAACCACTGTCCCCTACAAGAACTTGGCCACGCCCCCTTCGCTGACTGACAGCTGCACGAGGAGAATAATTTTTAAAGACCCCGCACGTCGCGTGTCACATTCCCTCTTAGGCTAGGAAGATTTACTAGAGAAATACCCACCAGGTCACGTGTCAAAACCACGGTTTTCGCGTGTTTTCCCTCTTATAGCTGGTAAGAAATCTTAAGAAATCTTCCTAGCATAAGAGGGAATATGACATGTGACGTGGGGGGGGGGGGGGGTGTCTTTAAAGACCCACCACGTCACGTGTCAAAACATAGCTGGTAAGAAATCTTAAGAAATCTTCCTAAGAGGGAATGTGACACGTGACGTGGGGGGTATTTAAATAGCAATCATCCATCAGTTTTGGCCACGCCCCTTTACTGACTGACAGCTGCACGAGAAGATTTAAAACAAATCCAATCCATCATTTTGGCATTCCGAGTGTACGGGTGGTAGACGACACTTGAAGTTCTGCTGAGTGGCAGGCAGCAGAACGGGCGGCGCAGTCATCTTCCCTCACCACGGGTGTTGGCTGACTTGGCATGTGGATGGGGCGACGTACGGTGACTTGGATGATCTCTGCAGTCGCCGATGCCCTGTAGCTGTTCCGGGTGCTGCACCGGAGGTGAGGGCCTCTACTGGGAGGAATCACATATGCCTGCAGAGACTGTTCGACTCGAAGTGTGTCTCCCACCGTGTGTCGACGACACCAACATTGCAGTATGGATCGCCAGTGGTCCTGAAGATTGCCTTTGGGAGAGGGGCTAGCAACCAGCAACCATGGACAAGTAAAGCGGGCATTGAGATTGACAACCTACGGGCTGTCTCACAATGCTTCAAACAACCTACGGGCTGTCTCACAATGCTTCGACAACCTACGGGCTGTCTCACAATGCTTCGACAACCTACGGGCTGTCTCACAATGCTTCGACAACCTACGGGCTGTCTCACAATGCTTCGACAACCTACGGGCTGTCTCACAATGCTTCGAACAACCTACGGGCTGTCTCACAATGCT
>CM065689.1:5486071-5513571 GCA_017654935.2 Phymorhynchus buccinoides
TCCCATACACACCTACACACTTATACATTTACCCATGGATACATGTATAAACACTTAATTACACTCACTCTCTCTCTCTCTCTCTCTCTCCACACATACTCACACTCACTCTGAGAGAGAGAGAGAGAAAGAGAGAGAGAGAGAGAGAGAGAGAGAGAGAGAGAGAGAGAGAGAGAGAGAATTAGTATGGCAAAGATTCAAATACCATAAATCTCAGAACAAGGATTACAAAAAATATAGTTGTGTTTTCTTTTTCTCCAAATAATGTTATCAAACAGAAAACCTTTATCATGCTGAAATGTTGAGCAATGCTTAAGGTCGGAAAAGCACGTCGTTAGTTTGTTCTCTTTCCCCCATGGCAATGCTGTGATAGGAAAGTAATAGCTAGAGCATCGCCGTGCTGCCATGGGGGAAAACAGTGAGAAAAAAACAATGAGTATTTCGACGTTAACAAGTAACAAGGGTCCAGTGATCATTACAAACATCAAACATGTAAAATAATAATAATAATAATAATAACAAGCGGTTCGGGAGATATCCTTGGGACAGACAGAAAAAAAAAAGAAAAAAAAATACAAACCAGCCCATCGCAAAGTCCGTTCACCTTCGGTGACGGACAATAATAGTACATTTATATGGCGCCCAAAGCGCTTTACAATCGAATATTCATCAACAAGTAGACAACAGAAATAGTGTTTAAGAATGACACAAACCAGCAACATATATATACAAAACAACTCTCAAAACTGCCAAAATTGAGATACGAGGTTTTTGAATTTCACCGACGATACTGACAGAACATTACTGAAGACGCCGTCCTACCATGGCACAACAGGGGATGAAACAAGATGCCTTTCGAAATTATGCCCAGTCCGTTTTATTTGCTTGATTTTTACTTTGATTATTTTATTTTATTTTTCTATAATAGTCCCGTCAACAGCTATGGTCATCTCAGGACTGTCACCGCATACAGTTCGACCACGTATTACAAAACACTCATCAATGTATCAACAAAAATAAATTTTGACTGGTCTTTTCACAAAATGTTCAAGTAAAAAACAAAAAAGGAACGAGAAAAAACAAAACCCCCACGAAAATAAACCCTCTCCCAACAAAATAGGAGGCAGAACACTAAACACTTGAAGTGAAGCGCCTTAAAAGTTTAGACCATGACTCAGTAGCTTCAACACAGCACAATATGGTTAAATGCATAGAGAAGACACACACAACTGTAACACACTTCACACTCCCACCATCAGACTTAACACACCTACACCTACAGTATTAGGTATTACAGAGGCGTTTCTGAAATTCGGGTTACTCCCACCTGGAGAGCGCGTCGCAGCCAGAGGCGCGCCACCCATTTTTTTTTTTTTGCATGCGATTTTTGTGTGACTGATGAGGAAGGAAAGGGAGGGGGGTAAATCTTTACCAAATGACAACTTTTTCGTAGCCACTGGGTTTAACGTGTGCTAAGTGCATGGGCACATGGAACCTCGGCTTATCGTCTCATCCAAAAGACTCCATGTTCAGACCGTAAGGCCTAGTGCAAAGTGAGAGGAAAAAAATCCCCTGTACCCAGGTTCAAACAGAAACAGATAGAGGCATTGATAGAGAGATGAACTCATTCTAATGGGGGGGGGGGGTGCAAAAGAAAAATGCAGTGGCACTAGAGGCATCTAGTTTAGACACACGCACACGTACAAAATAAACCACCCAGAAAAAACATCACAGTTCATAAAACAGACTACTTTAATACTTGAAAACACATTTTGTCCAGTATGATTTTTTTTTTCTTCGTCCATAAAATGGTTCTGAATCATGATTGGCTTCTCGCATCTATGTTTGCTAATAATCTGTTCAATAGCAAGTGATTGTCAGGATGATTTGAACACCATTTCATTACATAAAGCAATTTTGTTGTCCATTAAATCAAGAACAAAAACGCAAAATACAAACAAAATCATGACACTAAAAATGTTACAATTTGTGTTCATGTTAACCCATTGTAAATAATTTGTATTCTATTTGTTTTGTTTTTAAATTTCACACACAACTTAAGACACTGACCGTGAGTTAAAAATATGACATAGACATGTTGAAAACATTGACTTTTGACTTGACATATTGTCGGAGAAATTCAAAAACCTCGTATCTCGATTTTTGTGTTACATGCATAGTCAGCTCTCTAATTTTTCCCGCCACCTTCCACCAAAAACTCGTATCTCTAACGACTTTCTATCTGGGGTAAATGAGGTTGTGAAAATAGAAGAAAAACTTGTAAATTCCAAATTCAGATCTAGTTAAGGACAAAAAAGTTTTTTTCATTTTTCTCAAAACCACCAAAATTGAGAAACAAGGTTTTTGAATTTCACTGACGATATGTCTTTGACTTATGACTTTGATTACACAACGACACTGACCTATGATTCGCTTTTAATCTTTGATTCTGACAAGAATATTATGACAAAGATGCGACTATGACATTGATTTTATGATTGTGCCAAAAATAGGTCAACAATCGCAAAATGCATGCATGCACTCACGCACGCACACACACACACACACAGAGGAAACAACAACAAGTAAACTGCTTGAAAACTGAAAATCAGTTTAAAAAAAAAAAAAAAAAAAAAAAATTCAACCAACACAAAAAGACCCAGAAAATAGTGATACCTCAAGGGCCAGCTACACGTCCACTAAAATCGCACGACTGTATGATGCGATTCGATCACGTGGTCTCCAAGAACAAACGTGATTCGCGCTTCGAGATCACGTGATCGAATCGTATCGTACAGTCGTACGATTTTAGCTGACGTGTGGCTGGTCCTTTAAAAGCATAATTCTATAGAATTACACAGATGTAAAGATTAATGAGCAATATCTGAAGATGAGAACAAGGAGATATTCAATGCTCATTTGCAGATCATTAGTCAAAGATAATGCAATATCTGAAGATGAGAACAAGGAGATATTCAATGCTCATTTGCAGATCATTAGTCAAAGATAATGCAAGATAATTACAGACCACCACACAGAGACAATGAGCAATTACTGCAGATCAGATCAAGAAGAGACTCATAAAAAAAAATGAAGATCATGCAGATCAGATCAAGAACAGACTCATCAAAAAAACTAGATCATAAGATAAAGTCAAACATCATAACCAGACATTTCTTATATTCTTTTATTTATTTATTAGGAAGATTTCTATAGCACGTACCTTTAAGCTCTATGCGCTTACAATAATATAATTTTAGCCTTCAACTCAGCTTTTATTTTGTCCTCATCTGAACAAGGATACTTTTCTTCGCTTCTCGGCCTTTTGGCTAAGATATAAAAAAAACTCACACGATTATTTTTACTTGTGGCAGTGCCATAGCCGATGAGGTTTAACTGAGGCATGGTTACCGCTACACCTATCTGTATTAATAAAAAAATCGGGACTTTACTGGTTTCGTACTGCCTCCGGGCATTGCCTCCAGTATCGTTCCCACCATATTTGTATTTACAAATGTCCCATATGTGTCTGATTCAGACCAGGAGGACGTAAAACACCATTTTCGTCGTCGGATACTTTTCTAGCGGACACGTCAAATATACACACAGGAAACCAAACAATTTATAAAAGAACAAAATCAATAATCGATGGCTTGGAGTCAAAACGGACTATCTTTAGATAGCCCATTGACATATTATTGAAATTATTGCGATAGCTAATAACTTGTATAAAAAAAGACTGCAGAACTATGAAAAGCCTAATCCCCATTTTATATTATTTGCAGTCTTTTTTTAAATGCAAGTTCTTAGTTTTTGTAATAATTTCAATAATACGTCAATAGGCTATCTAAAGATAGACCGTTTTGACTCCAAGCCATCGAATTGTAATTGCATGCCTTAAAAGTATTCTTTCACACTTCACTGTGATTAATACCACATATCCCCTCATTTGAAAATCCAAACAAACATGGAATACCATTTTACAAAAACACATGTTGTGGCTCATCAAGCTTGGGAAGACGAAGCCAAATACTGATACTTCACTGAGCGCATACTTTATTTGTTGTTGGTTATACTTTAACCCTTTCACCGCCAATGTCGCATTTTAGCACCACATTGATTATAACACCTATGTCACTAAAAGGCATCAAATTGAGGTCTATTATCCAAAGACCCCAATGTCTTAGTTTTGGGAAGTAAGGGTAGATCTTATTTTATATATATCACAGAAGACTGACACCAATACTGCAGATGGATTTTGTTCTCTACCTAGGTAAACTTAATGGAAAGTTTTGGCTGAAATATGACTGGCGGTGAAAGGGTTAAAGCCAAATACGGTTGACGGTTGACTGCACATTAAATCGCCATGCTGAAAACATAGAGACGCAGGTTGAAAGAAGTCACTTCACATCAGGAATGGAAAACTCAATATTTCGGTCATTTCAGGTTAAATGACGTCATTTTTGTTAGCTTAGCGTCACCATTGGTGTTTCATCTTGCTTTACAGCTTTGTGAGATGCTGCAGCTTGTCTTGGTTTAAACGTGTTTTTTTTATTCAACTATGTCAAATTATAAACAATAACGAGGTAACTGGGTAACAACAAGCTTGTCTTGATCAACTGCTAAGTCCAACACATCAAAGTTCATCAATTTTGAGTAACGTCTCTATGTTTTGCGCACGGCAAAATGACGTTTTTATTTTATTTTTTATTGAACACAAGGGTAGTTTTCCTCATTTTTAATAAACAGCAACAATACTGTCCTTGATGACTGCGTGGATGTGCTACTCTCTACTACACAAAGTCTAGTTTACGATTCATTCGCTTTCCTATCAATTCTACTGCTCAACGTCTTCGCAAAACTCTACCAGCTTCCAAACAAGCACACCCCCCCCCCCCCACCCCCCCGCCTGGTTTCTAAGCGACTCTACCGCCTTTTTTTGGGTCAGTACTGGTTTCCTAACAGCATTCCTAATCTCCTAACAAATCTACAAGTCTCCTACTTGGAACTTATCCGGTTTCCTGGCAACGCAATTGCTTTTCTACAAAGCTCTACTACTTTCCTAGCAACTCTACTGGTTTCCTAGCCGCTCTACTGGTTTCCTAGCAAATCTACTGGTTTCCTTCCTACGTGCAGGCATCAGAATAGTCTGAAGTCCAATCCTCTGAAGACCGCGGTACAAGGGCCACCAAGGCCCCACACTGAAATCAGTTCCCAACATGACTGAAAAGGCATATAATGCAGTGAGAAATAACTTTAGATGCTATTTAACAGAGATTAAAAAAAAAAACTACACTGTCGTCTCAATAAAAAGGCAAAACCTCTGACAGTAGAAGCCAATCCTCTGTCAGAAATTCTTATTCCTCTGAAATTTGCAGATCCTCTGACTATTTTGATGCCTGTAAATAACTGGGTTTTTTTCCCAGACTAGACCGTGTTCTCATTCACTAAACTCGGTTCCTATTTACTCTGAAAGTTTTTTGGTCGTTGTTGGGTGGGTTTTTCACGAGTAGTTTCCAACAAATTCTACTGTGTTGCGCTTAGCTCCGCTTGGCTCTCACGCTGGTTCCAGTTTGTTCTAAAAGGTTTCTCAGTGACTAGCAATGTATGGGACAATTTCTTTTTAGGCATGATCTGTATCTAAGCCAAGCACCGACATAAACACAATGTGCTGGCATAACACTTTAATAATAATAGTAATTATAATAATAATAATAAACAGACATATATGGCGCGTTTTATCGAGCACAAGGTGCTTTACAATCAGCATTGAAACACTCACACACGCACACCAGACACACACGCACGTACGTGTACACACGCGAGTGAACGCGTTCTTGCACACAGACATACACACACACATTTCATCAAACACACAGAAAACACATGCTCACTGAAACGCACACACACTTACACAAACATACACTTGTACAAACATGCGTGCGCGCACACACACACACGTGCACTCACATACACAAAAGACACATACTTACACACACTCACTCCCCCCCCCTCTCTCTAGCCGAACACAATCTCTCCTGCGCACACATACACATATACCCACACAAAACACACTCACACACCTGCTCGGAAGCGCATTATAACACTCTATTGAAGCGTCTTGCAATCTACCTCTAAACAATCAAATTGCTGCCCCATATTTCACCGTCCGCAAACCACATAGACGCAAATCAAAAGTTGACACTTGACACGAGGAACGGAAAACCCAGTATTTCGGTCAAAATTATGTCAGTTTTTGTTTGTTAATTTAGCATCACCATCGGTGTTTAATCTTTGCTGTTGTCTTACAGCTTTGTTAGATGATGCAGCTTGTCTTGATCAAACCTCTAAGTCCCACACATTGAAGTTGACCAAATTTGTTTTACTTACGTCTCTATGGTTTTGCGCACGGCGATTTAGGCAAGATGTAAAACAGGTTTGCTCCATGAATCTCGATTCACAGAGTACGCAAACATGCACCAGACAAACAAAATCAAATTGTTCCACCAATTACAAACATTCTTTAATTTAAAAAAAAGAAAAGTTTCATGCAAAAAAAAAAAGTCCACTTTCCTTACGAAGCAAACATACGCTGGGACTGCCTGTGCTGCTCAGTAAACTCATTTTGCATTGGTTGGCGAGGGCTTTGCATTATATTGTGCACCAATCACTAGTTACGACACTTTGTGCGCTTATAAGGTCGACCAATCAATGCCCGCCTTGACTCAATAAAATAAAAATAGTTATATAATAAAATTACTTTAAAAAAACCACAAGGGCCCCAAAAATGACGGGTAAATGATTGTCATGACACAGACAATAAAGCTAGAACACCAAGGCTACATCAAAATGTTGTTATGTTCTACATAGTTATGCAGGGGATTCTTTAAGCCATGGCAAGCTCCTAGCATAACATCATCAGTCCTAAAATCCTCCAAAGTCGGAGTGTGGCTGCCCACGTGGCGGGGTAATCAAAAACAGGTCACACCCGTAATGCTCCCACCCCTAGCTGATGCATTTGTACCATAGTGTTCAACTGCTTTGGCTGTTGGGATGATCCCTGGAGTCTTTAAGCCAGGGAACGTCAACAACAACATAAAACAAAATTCAAATTCATTCTCATTTTTTAACAACCACGCCCTTTCCCCTAACCCACCCCATCCCTCTCCCTGTATATTGTGTTTTTTTACACCCCCCCCCCCCCCCCCCCCCCAACGAATGTCATGTTGTGTGCTGCTATCACACAAAAGCTTGTTGAACATCTCACACAAAGCATCGGTGAGGGAAAACAGCCATGGATTAAAGCCAAGTCCTTTAAAGGGGGCACCCTGACGGATGAGTTTTTGAAAGAAACACGTCGAGATCACCAGCAAAACTGACAGAGCCAATCTGGCAAAATGGTCTGGGGATATAACTCTCTTGACTGTGTTAGAGCAAAAGCCAGCATATCAGGGGTATTCCTCTTCATCTGATGACATCATCAGTGATGTCGTCAGGTCAGTACGTGATACGTTGGTGGCAGTCAAGGGGTTAAGCGCTGGCTGACATTTGTGAGGCATAATTGACGTGAAAGTCTACTGCCTAAATAAACCTGGGCCTGTATTCACGTTGAGATAGCATGAGACTTAGCATGATGCTAACTTAGAAGCTCTAAATCCTATAGGACATTGGAAGAGGTTCTAAGTTAGCATGATGCTAAGTCTCGTGCTATCTCAACGTGAATACAGGCCCTGATGAAATCCTACTAGTTATCTTCACTATATTTGTAGTCTCCCGTACACGAATCTAATAAAATATCTTATTTTTCGTATCAGACATTTTATCTGATTTTATTTGAATCGTGTAAATTGCGGTCTACACGAGTGTAGCGAATGAAAATAGCAGAGTTATTTCTAGACGGAAGTATTTCACGCGAATCATGACTCACAGACATGGTCACAATCGTATCGTAATGGGGTCAAATCGTATGCAGTGTGGCTGGGCCTTCGAGTTACACAAATTTGGTGCTTATCTTACAACAGACTGCAAGCATCAATGGTAGGGGAAAAAATGGGGATTCTTCTTCTTTTTCTGCGTTCCCAGGCCATATGGCCATAATGGGTATGTGTCTGGTTTTCAGTTTTCCCTGGTCTCCCCGCTGCATACAGCCGACACATTCCGATTTCGGAGGAGCTCAAGGGAGAAAAGTTATTTGGAAGATTGTTTTTTTTAAAGGCAGGAGAATGGGGCCAGTAAGTCAAAAAGAAAGTAGATGACAGAAAGCAAAGGGAAAAGGCAGAGTCAAAGAAAGTGGCAGATTAGAGGAAGCTACAAGCACAGAACTTCCAGAAGGTGGGGGAACTATTTTTACAAAAGACCCCCCCGGCATCCCCACGGGGAAAATTGGGATTGAATTTGGTAAATAAAGCATTTGGGAAGGGGTGGGTGGGTTGGATATGGCTTGTACCCACGTGTCGTCATATCCGGCCACAAGGAGCGCTCCATAGTATGGGAGACCGCCATCTTAGTCAGTAACTTTGTTTGAAAAATGCCCGATCGATGCTGTTTACACACAAATCTGACTAAGATGGCGACACTTCCGTTGGAAGGGTCGAGATGCGCACACAGGTGGGTGGGAGCCATAGAACGGCATACTGGCCATTTTTTTTGTCAGGGCAAACCGTAACAAAACAATCCCTCCTCATGTCAATAATTAACAAAACGCAGTCATTACTGACGATAATTAATTTCATGCCTTTGCTGGCTAAATGGAATGGAAACATGTTTTTCCCCACACAAATCCAACACTAATCACTTTGAGAAGAAGGGTAAAAAAAGATATCGTCGGTGAAATTAAAAAGACTTGTTTCTGAATCAGTGAATGTCACCGACGATATTCAAGTTATGGTAATAATATTTTGCGGGAAAAAATATTCTTCCCTGTAGTCTGAAAATGGAACAATAAGCTTGTTTTGGTTTCAAATCACATGTCATGAACAAGTATCAATGCACATCAAAATACTGATTGACATGCAAAAGATGAGCCCTCAAAAAGTCAAAACACTGTACATCAAATCTTGTAAAAGGAAAACAAAGAAAGAAATGTCATTAAAAAAACACAACAACAACAATATATGATACAAAAAAATAATTTTCAAAGGTCATTTCATTACAATGAGAGACTTAGTGCGATATTTTTCACGCCAGAGGGCATGACGCTCGTATGGGGCTAATCCTCTCTATATTCTTAGTTGGGGATAAAGAAAATGAGAGAGAGAGTGAGTAGTTCTACCATCTTTCTCTCTCTTACTACGCCCAAGTAAGAAAATCGCGTGATAAGCCCCTAGTGCATTGACTGCCCTCTGGTGTGACAAATATCGCCATAGGTCGACCATTGTTTCAAACTTTTTTTTCTTCAAAGAAATACAAAATTTCCATCAACATCAACCACTATTTTCCAGAGATTAAAACAAAAAAACCCACAAAATCGTTCATATTTAAACATCAAAATGAGACAAAATAGCCGTCAAAAGTGAAAGAAAAAAAATCTGTTATTATTACAAATAATAAAATACAAGAGCATAATAATAATAATAATAATAATCATATAGTAATAAAGGCAACTCAGCAACAGTCAATCCTTTCTTATTTTTATACTATATTTGTGGCGGTGCCATAGCCGATGAGGTTTAACCGAGGCGGGGTCACCGCTACAGCTATCTGTATTAAATTTTAAAAATCGGGACTTTACTTGTTTCGTACTGCCTCCGGGCATTGCCTCCAGTATTGTTCCAACCATATTTGTATTTACAAATGTCCCATATGTGTCTGATTCAGACCAAGAGGACGTAAAACACCATTTTCGTCGTCGTCAATCCTTTCTTTAAAAATTAAATGCCGCAAAACAAAAAGTGATTGGATACTGAAGATGAGATTGGGGTGGGGTGGGGGTGGGGGATGAGGAAATGTGGGTGTGGGTGTGGGGGTGTGGGGGTGTGTTGGGGGAAAGACTGTCAGTTATATTTACTGGCTGTGTGTGTGTGGGGGGGGGGGGGGGGGGGGAAGACTGTCAGTTATATTTACTGGCTGTGGGGGGTTGAGGGAAGACTGTCAGTTATATTTGCTGGCTGTGGGGGGGGGGGGGGGGGGGGGGGGTTGAGGGAAGACTGTCAGCTATATTTACTGGCTGTGGGGGGGTTGAGGGAAGACGGGGGGGGGGGGGGGGGGGGGGGGGGGGGGGGGGGGGGGGGGGGTGTTGAGGGAAGACTGTCAGTTATATTTACTGGCTATCTATTATTTAACAGAAAAATCTGTTTTCTAGTTGAATTTTCAAACTTTGGAATATAGCTTCTATATGAAGCAGTAAGGTAAACTCGGGTTAAACCATAATACTAAGAACAGGAAACCTACAAGAACAACAAGATCACAAACAAAATGTATTAGAAAAGACTCGCAATAATAAAGTCAATAACAAAAAGATAACAACAACATGATGCAACCATAGGGAACCAATAAATCAAATAATGTAACAACAACAATAACAGTAGCAACAGCAACAACGACAAAACAATTCAATAACAAAGGTAAACTGGTTATATGATCTTGGATATATTAAAATGAAAAAAAGAAAAAAAAACCACAAAAACACCATATGTCATTTTCAGTATCTTTCTTACAAAGAAAACAAAGCAACGTTTGTTTCATACAACGGATTCTGGTTTAATAATAATAATAATAATAATAACAAGTGCAACGCCTAGCGGCTGCAAAGTCCCCTCGCAGCATTGTCGAGCTACTCCGAAATCAGAATGTGTCGGCTGTACACATACATAAAAACGCATCAAAACAGCACGTAACTACATAAAAACAGCACGTAACTGAATAGTTTTTTTATATATAGCCTTGGGGTTCGGACCCGTGATTTGAGCGCGCGCGAGCGCACAGAAAAATTCATGACACCTGTGTTATAGACCATTCATCAAGAAATGTTGTGAAAAAAACTGCATTGAAATACATGCAAAACTTCACGAGATATTAGCGATTATGTGTTTCGGGGTTTGAACCCCGTAACTGGCGCGACCTTGACCTTAATGTAAAACTAAATACATCAGTGGATAGCTTGCCTCTTGGCAAACTAGTATACCAAATTTGATGATGATAGACTGAATAGTTTTTGAGAAAAACGGACGAATAGCCGGACGGACGGACACCGGACGGACCAGACAGAAACAATAGTTCCCCGAACCTTCGGCTCGGGGACTAATGATGAAAATAGAACCCCTTCTTCTTTCTCTTCCCAACCGCCATCATCAAGTTGATGATTATATCACCCTCCTACTATGCTACAGGGCGCTTTACACATAATTGAAATGGAATAAAAACATGAAACAGAAATCGAATAACATGAGCAGAAAACACACGTAACAATCAACAACTGCTGTGAATACTAGTAAACTACTGCTGTTTACAGTAATGCTCATAAAAAATATGTGAACTAAAAAGTATAAAAAAACCCACAAATAAACAAAACACACACAGGGCTTCTGATAAGCTGATGTTTCTTTTGGGACCCCTTCATCAGATTTAAAACGAGTCCCAGGCTAACTTCAGTGGGTCCCCTGTACCACATGAAGAAACATGTAAACATACATGTACAAATACACTTATTACACATACCTCAAATTCGGCGCTTTCCAGGCACTAACAGTAACACCCACGAATTTAAAGACATTTTGTTGTTAGTCGAGTAGCGCGAAAGGCTTTTTCCGGTACAGCGAGAGGCATCATGGGAAAGGGAAAGTTTTATAATTAAGGGAAGCAACTCTCGCATCATAGCAGACGATGCCTGTGGCCGACTTTCAATGTTAGACAGTGTCTTTATTCGTTTTTGTATTTGTTTTTCATGATTTTTTGGGAGCGTCCCCAGGAACTCGCTTGACAAACATTCAATGCGTCCTTTTAACTTTCAATGCGTCAGGGATGCTAGTTTTTGCGTTATCAGAAGCCCTGACACACGCAAAATAAACAACTGACCATCTCATAGAGTCTGGCTTTGAAAAATACTGCACTACAAAGCATCATATAAAGTTACTCTTTTTAACCCTTTCACCCCCGTGTCGCATTTATGCACCACAATGGTTTAACACCCATGCCAGTAAAAGGCATCCAATCAGGGCCTGTTATCTGAAGACCTATTTTCTTAATTTTGGGAGGTGAGGATAGGCCTAATGTTATATATGTCACAGAGGAATTCACAATATTGCTGATATTTGTTCTCTACCCAGTTAAGGTTAATGGTATTTTTTGGCTGAAAATGGCTGGCGGCAAAAGGGTTCATGCTATTAAGAAATGTTACTGACTTCGCAAAATTTTGACCGACTCTAAACATTAAATTGATTTCCGCACATATTATGCAGAATTAAATACTTCACCACATGTAAAACCTTTCATAAAAATAACGTAATAAAAAAACAACTAAAAACAAGAAAACAACAACACAGCTTTCTGAACTTGAAACGCTGGATCAGGGCAAAATGGAAAAAAATATCACTACATGGGTATATTTTACTGCCTGTTACTCTTTGCATAATTTGCCAATGGCTGGGACATGTATGCATTTCATAACAAACTTTTGCCACTGGCAGGGACATGCACTTTACAAAAAACTACAAAATGCAATGTGTTGATTTGTAAAAAAAAAAAAAAAAAAAAAGGAAAAAAAAATCTTTGCTGCTTCAGATTGTAAATAATTCAGCTGCTCATATATTATATCATACTCAAAATTCATAGTCGAGAAATGGTGTTTTTTTGAAAAATAATAAAAGTCCAATTAAAGAAGAAGGCACAAAAATTCATAATTGTTTCTATGCACCCATACACACACTCTCTCATAGCTCGCATACACACACACATACACGAGAACAATGACACATGTATACAGGAACATGTATGCACACTAAGAATTATATATCTTTCACACACACACACACACACACAGAGCAGGTTTCAAACTGGGAGACTTAAATATCTTGATTAACACAAACTTGTTCTCAGCATATAATTACATAATATCCACATAAAGATATTATGCAAAGACATAGAAAACCATGCATAAATATGTATACATGCGCCTTGAAAAATAAGACAAAATCACGTCATAGAAAAAAAACCAATTCTACATTGTACGATAGACAAAGGCTTAGAAAATCATCAACAAGTAATCAACTCCAGTGATGGAAAAAGTACAGTGGAACCTCCCTTATAAGACTCCCTCCCATATAAGACCTTCTCAGAGACATTGCCCTTCTTTGTAAGTATTAAAATTACCTCCTTTATAAGACCCCTCCGTTATAAGACCTGATTTTGGATTACTTTTGAAGGTCTTATAAGGGACAGGGACCCCCATTTGGGGGTCTATGAAGCACTAAAATTCTAAAGGACCCTCTAAAAGAATGTGCAGGGGGTCCCAGGGATGCACTAGAAAAATTCTTTTTAGCATTCGCAATGCTACTGGGACCCTCTATCCCGCCTCTAGGACCCTCTATACTGTAAGTGAAGGAGTCCCTGGGACCTCTTGTTCGCGGGGCGATTGGGAGCCCTGCAGGGAGATTCCACTGTAGCTCTTGGGAAGACAAATTTGACACAAATTCATGAGGATTAGGAGAGAAAAAAGGATTGAATCTCCAGAGAGAAAAAAACGACGATGGACTCATCATGGAGGGTGTTGTGTGGCGTTGAGCAATCGACAGAATGGCACTGAGGGTGCTGCCCTCTGTTGGCAATGGCCTGCTGTATGACCTTGACCTTCCGTGTCAATGCTTCGATGATGACCTTTGGTGTCCGCATGTTGGTGGCCTTGACCTTCGCTGTCAACCAGAAGCTGTAGTCTGCTGTAGGTGGGGCGCGACAGGGAAACCAACTCCGCTTTCTTTTTGCCCCCCCTGAAAGTCGACAGTATTTCTTTGAACGTTTTAAAAAATAAATAACCGCTCACCCCCACCCCACCCCATCCCCCAACGCACACAACACATGCCTAAAGAAAAAGAAGTTAAAAGAGAATGTATTGGTAGGGACATTACTTTATGTAATTAACATAAAGAATACACCTAACATTAATGAATTCAAAACTCTTTTGGACGAAAACTCAAATTTGAAAACAAAATGTAAAAGTTTTGATGAATAAACAAAGCCATTCCTAAAGAAAACAACAAGAACAAAAACACAAAACTTTTTGATTAGTTTTACTTAAAGGAGACGCAAACCACTTGGGTTTTTTAAAGGATTTTTTTCCTCCTCGTATTTTTTTTTCCGTCGCCGTAATTATCGTCATTTTACTTTTGTTTCGTAAAAATTAAGGCAAAATCGTAAAGTTAAACAGGGCCTGTATTCACATTGAGATAGCATGAGACTTAGCATGATGCTAACTTAGAAGCTCTTCCAATGTCCTATAGGATTTAATAGGACTTTTGGAAGAGCTTCTAAGTTAGCATGATGCTAAGTCTCATGCTATCTCAACGTGAATACAGGCCCAGGTCTGTATCTACCTACCTACCATGTGAATTTAGGCCCTTTCGGCGGTGTGAATCCAACAGAACAATGGAAGTTAGGACTGTGGGCTTTCTGACTATCATTTCACTGTAGAATAGACGCACCCACGCGCAAAAAGCACCCACACCCACACGCGCATGCATGATCCAGTGTTTATCATTGTTGATCTAATGAGTACTGATAGGGGCTGTTCACATAACACACAGAATAATTAACAGATTATTGCTGTACATTATATCCCCGTGGGGATACAGGGGGGGGGGGGTTTCCATACAAATAGTTCCCCCACCTTCTGGAAGTTCTGTGCTTGTAACTTCCTCTAATCTCTCTCTCTCTTTGACTCTGTCCTTGCTTTGTGTCATCTACTATCTTTCTGACTTTTGGCCCATTCTCCTGCCATTCCCCCCCCCCCAATCTTTCATATAGTTTTCTCCTTTGAGCTCCTCCGAAATCGGAATGTGTCGGCTGAATGCAGCGAGGAGACCAGTGAAAACTGTAAAACGGACACATACGTACCCATTGTGGCCTTATGACTCGGGATCGCACAGAAGAAGAAAAGCTGTACATTATAACAAGTTCTCTCATTTAGACGGTGATTCAAGTTTCAAGTTTGGTTTATTCCAAAAATAACCCCCTGGGGGCACATGGAAATAAATATAAGTAACAAAAATGCTATAAACAACATATTTAATTAAGAAAAGGAAACAAAAATGCACATAAAGCAGCTAAACACGGTACATAGAGCGACAAAAATCACGTCAAAATCGATCAACCGTTAGGTACCAGAAGAATTAACAATGATACAGACTTGATTGTATTGTTCCTGAACTTATATACAATCTCATTAGCAACAGCCCCATTCATACATATCATAATCTTCAAGAACGACGTTCTCACAAAAAGTACCTACTGTGCTATAAGAAAAAACAAAATAAAATAATCATACTACAGAAAATGCCTTCAGCCAGTTTTAGCAAGCGCGCGCGCACACACACACACACACACACACACACACACAAATCTGAAGTGTATCATGCAAAGACTACCAAGTGGCCTACCGTGTTTGTCCATTTTCAGAGCTTATATCAGTGATTTTTTCTTTCCCGTTAAAGCAACACCTGCGCACTTGAAAAAATAGTTACCTCCCTCTTGTCGGTATGCTAACGGACAACCGAGAACGTCAAAAGTGCATGGTGCTAGGAGAGTTAATTTTACCGATGTTATGGGAAAGCTTCAGCGACTTGGAGACCTGGGATCAAAAACATTTCTTGCTTCAACCCTAACCAGAGATTCAGATAGTTTTCAAATTTCATGGGTCATGATGACCCTTGATTACAGGAAAAGGAGAGAGGGGGGGGGGGGGGGGGGGTAGGGGGGGGGGCATTTCCAAAATAAAGGGCCAATAATGCGACCACTACCACCTAGATCACCAACTTATGTACCAGCCGACGTGGCGTAGTGGTTAGCTTCACGGGCTACTGGCTTGTAGGTCACGGGCGAGAGTTTTTTTCGGTCCTGGACCGACTCCTACCCACAGTGAGTGGCTATGGGCTCAATGGGAAGACTGAAACCGTACAGTCGAGCTTCATCCATTTAACGGATGCGATTCTGAGAGCGTTGCTCTAATTTCAAGACCAACACTGCAGGTGTCTGTAGTTCTCGGGCCTGGTTAACGCTGGGATATCATTATGAAAGGAAGAGTAGAATACCGCCCTGTCATGTAGTTTCAGACCGATATGGAACTCCATAGCATCATCATCATCATCATAGTCATCCGCCTCATTTCCATCAATCATTAAAAAGAAAAATGTCTCAAATTATGTGGCTTTGCATGCCCTGCTCTCATGGTGACATCAGTTTCGGTTTCCAATCCAGTCTATGCCTTGGTGCGTTCGGGTCAAAGTCATGGGGATCAATGTGTTCTGGGGAGCTGTCGGTGGACGGTCATGGTGGCGCCCTCAGAGGAGGACATCACTCACGCTGGCTCAGCGACTAAGAGAATAGTGTAATTAGTAGGGGGCTTAGTAGGTGGTGTCCTGAACAGGCTCTACTGAACTCCACCGACGTGACTCAGCAGCAGTGCAGTGTCTCCTGGGTTGGTTGCCTCTTGACGGCCTAACATAGATTCGCTCCCCTTGGACTTCTGGTCTCGGATTCTGCGACCTGAACAAGCCGGGGGGTGGCTGCGAGTTGGGATTCGGAATGAGCGGCATTGGAGCGACGCCACTGTACGGCCTAGAAGACGGGACAGCAAAAAAACAAAAACAAAACAAAAAAGAGATCAACTTACCATCATCAAACGACTCAATCCAAGGGCCTGCACTCTCCACTCCTCACCAGTCGGTGACCTTCTCCTTGCTCCGACAGTCCCGCTGGGCGGCCATCATGTTCCGGCACATCTCCCGCTGCATGCTGGGAGCCACGCCGTGCGCCACAAAGATGTAGAGGTAGTTGCACACCCTCAGTCCGCTGCTTGACAGCGTGAATCGCCCGCTGAGCTTGGGCGCCACCTGCAGGCGATCCATCACGATCCCTATGTAAGCGTCTTCGTTGGGGATGGGCTTGATGTAACGACTAAGCTTAACCGCTTTCGATGCGACGTCGAACGACAAAATGTATCCGCTACCGCTGGCATACATTGGGTAATATTCTGGTAAGTAGTCGTCCAACGACACGGCCCATTTCTCGTTCTCTCGGCGGATGACTTTGCGTTTTTCCTTCCTGACCACCATCCCTCCGGCGTAGAGCGAAGACGTCTGCGTGTTGTGGTGAAGCAGGAACTGTCGGAGAAGCACGGTGTTGGCGAAACAATCGTCGTCCGTTTTCAGCAGGTAAGGGGCCTCGCAAAGGGACGTCACCCACCACAAACCGTGCATCACTTTGTGCGTCAAATTGCGGTAAGAGTCCGCGTACACGCCCCTCAAAAGGTCGCGGTGCTGGCGACCCTCGAGCTCAAGGTCGGCCGACACTTTGCTGTCATTGGTCCGCCCAACCAGAAACACGCACTGCCATCGGGCGTCGCTTTGCACGGAGAGCGAAGGGTCGCACCACGAACGCCGGATCTCCCTCCGGTGCTCGAAATGGGTCGGAGCCGAGGTGACCAACACGACAAACAGCGACCCCTGCCGACACTCCGGCTCCTCCGCGCTCCCATCATGCAGCTGGGCGGGGTCCCAAAATGGTGTCCGCCTCCGCGACGACAGCGAAATCGATGACGCCGATGCGTTTTTCGCTTCTACGCCTCGGCCGAGGAACTTCAGCCTCGGTCTCGGATCGTGAGCCGAAAACCCACGAAGGTGGTTCTTTCTTCTGGAGGAGAAAGGTCGGTCGACGGCGACGAGTAGAACGGTGTAGGTGACGAAAACGAAGATGAGGGCGAGGAAGACGGACCAGATGCTGGTGGTGAGGAGGATGCGTCTCGAGGCCGACGACAAGCGGGCAGGGGGGGTAACTTTGGGTTGGACGTACACGCTGACCAGCACCCTGGACGAAGAAGAATTCCGAGAGCTTCGGCCGCAGGTCAGCCATCGGCGGATACCACCTCGGCCGAACGGCCACATGACGCCTCTTGTCCACCACAGTGCGTGTTGTCTCAGTTCACCCAATAGCTCACATTGATGCCATCTGTCTGTCTTTACTGTGAGTGTCTGCTGCCTTCCTTGACCATTATTATCACTGTGTCTATGGGTCCTGGTACTTGAACATGACCTTCATCTTTAGACCACAACACGGCACGAGGCTCCAACCCCATACCTGCCACACCTGTCAACAGGACACAGGTTAACAAACAAAAAATAATGCATGGGTGAAAGCAAAACATTCTCTCAAACCTGAAATGACTTGTTTCAATGTTCTCTGAATCCCCCCCCCATCCCCCCCCCCCCCCCCCCCCCCCCAGTGATGTCCCGAGGCCCCGGTCATAGGCCCATTGACCTATTAAAATTGAATATGTCATATTGTGTTCTCCCCTGTCAGTACAAATATCTGATTAAGTTTTTAACAATGGCACACTTTGTTTTATTGATTAATTTCCAATGTGTGTGTGTCTGTGTACAGGATGGGTGGGGATGGTGTTAGAATCGCATGTCTATCATCTTGTTGTAATCTGCCATCAATGTGTGTCTGTGTGTACAGGATGGGTGGGGGTGGTGTTAGAACTGCATGTCAATCATCTTGTTTTAATCTGCCATCAATGTGTGTCTGTGTGTACAGGATGGGTGGGGGTGGTGTTAGAACTGCATGTCTATCATCTTGTTTTAATCTGCCATCAATGTGTGTCTGTGTGTACAGGATGGGTGGGGGTGGTGTTAGAATTGCATGTCAATCATCTTGTTTTAATCTGCCATCAATGTGTGTCTGTGTGCACACAGGATGGGTGGGGATGGTGTTAGAATCGCATGTCTATCATCTTGTTGTAATCTGCCATCAATGTGTGTCTGTGTGTACAAGATGGGTGGGGATGGTGTTTGAATTACATATCTATCATCTTGTTTTAATCTGCCATCAATGTTGGCAGTTTAAACGAAGATCGTGGATCCAGATGACAAGATGGCCAATCTTGAGGACTAGATAGATCTGCTTTTCCAATCCCGATTTTAGGAGCACCCCTGAACAACTTTCACCCGTGATAATGAATTGGTGGTAAAGGTAAAGATGCGCCCCCCCTCCTCCATTTCTCGGTTGGTTCCAGTTCTCCAGTCTTGCCTTTCTTACTGCAGATTGAGTACTTCATCCTCTATCATTTGCTATATTTAACACTAATTTGCATCCACTTTTCCAGTCTTGCCTTTCTTACTGCAGATTGAGTACTTCATCCTCTATCGTCTGCTATATTTAACACTAATTTGCATCCATTTACATCATTAACCCTTTCACTGCCAATGTCGCATTTATGCACCACAATGGTTTAACACCTATGTCACTAAATGGCATCAAGTCAGGGCCTGCTATCTGAAGACCTTATTTTCTTAATTTTGGGAGGTAAGGATAGGCCTAATTTTATACTTCTCACAGACAAATTCCCAATATTGCAGATAACGTTTTGTCTCTACCCACTTAAGTTTCATTATATTTTTTGGTTGAAAAATGGCTGGCGGTGAAAGGGTTAAACACATGCATTCAATAATATTAATAGTACAAGATAAATGCAAGACGGAAAAACCACAATGAACCAGGACTGTGACAAATGCTCTGCGGCTGTTGTGTGTACTGCACTACATAGGGGGGGGGGGGGGGGTCCTATTAGATAATGGCCTTTATCATGACTGCGATTAATTATTCAACAAAGATAATCAGCTGAAAAGGTGCATAAAATACAGCTTAATGTTTGGTAAGAAAGGCAAGTGTGAAAATGCGGGGAGAGCTGAGAAATGTAAAGGGGGGGGGGGGGGGGGGGGGGGGTGGCACATCTTGACCTTTACCGAATTGGTTATATATACGGTAAGCTTCAACGTAAACATAGCATTACTCCAAATCCATCGTATATACAAATTTCAACAAAGATGTGCACTTTAGTCACAACCACTACCACTCCATCCCCAAATTTTCGCATTGAAAATGTTCACTGAAAAGCGACCTTCTGCCATTTTGGGGGAAAAGGATAGAGGTAGGATCAGCCTAGCCAGGGTGTCCGCTGAACGGGCCTTGACTGGCTGGGTCACATAATTTAGGTTGTTTTCTTCTTTTCCCCTAAGGCGCTTCTTTTGCAGATCCCCCGTTTTATTTTAAGTGACAAAATAGTCAAGGAAGGAATACTTTTCATAAAGCAGACTTTCAGATTGAGGGTCGTAAACACGAGGGGGTGGCAAAAATATTTTGGGCTTAGTAGTAACAAGGGCATCGCTGAGCGGCAGCAACGCATTGTGACAATGCAAACCCGGCCAGAGTTATGTCCTCTCCCCCCCCCCCACCCCCCCAATAAACACACCACTTTCCACCCTTACAGAACGCATAAAATATAGCCCAAAATTTGAAGCGATTCTGTTCAGTAGTTCACGAGATACAGCTGAACTTTTATACAAACTTCCTTGCACCATGGTACACCACCACACACAATTTGAAGCGATTATGTTCACTAGTTCACGAAATAAAGCTGGGGGGAAATGACATAGCCCAAAGAAGGAAATTTCGGTTTTCAAGGTCAAACTTCAAGGTCAAGGTCAGCACGGTATTGATTAACGAAATGAAGCTTCCTTTTCAAGCTGTCTACCCTCTGCCAATTTTAATCAAAGTCCAAACAGTAGTATTTAAGATAATCGATATACAGACACACACACACACACAAACCAATCGCAAAACCCCGGCCTCTGGCCGGGTAATTACACTAACGAGTATTGTGTCTCACTGAGAGCTCTTGAGTCTTTGCACGCTATAAATGCATCACGCTGCCTACCCCAAGCCTTGCTTCATCCACCATCACCCCTTTCTACCACCATCACTGCACTCTTCCTTCCCCCATGCACTGACACCTACCTAACCCTAATCTCCAAAGAGTAAAGAGACATGCAACCCACATACAGATAAAACAAGGGCGTCGCCGAGCGGCAGACATGTCCGTCACCAGCAATGCCACGCACTTGCGACACCCCATAGAGTGTCACATCCTGACACAAAATTGGAAGGGATTCTGTCTTCTAGTTCACGAGATACAGCTTGAAGAAGAAACATATAGCGCAAAGAAGGAAATTTCGGTTTTCAAGGTCACACTTCAAGGTCAAGGTCAGCATGGCGATAATTTATGCTCGGATGTTTTCTTCTCTAGGGTATACAGTACCACACACAATCTGAAGCGCTTCTGTCAAGTACCAATGTGGAAAATATGGCTTAAAACCCAATGTGTAGACCCCTACCACTTGCAAGGCCTACTGATCGCCCGGACCGTGACCTTGACCTTGATCGGTATGCCACCATCAGAACGGGCATAAGCCAAAGTACCTTCATGCCAAATTTGAAGACTCTAACACTAACGGTGTGGGAGTTATGGCCCCTGAAAGATTTTCGGTTTTCAAGGTCGTACGCCAAGATCAAGGTCACGACGGCAAAATGGTTTGCGCGGATGCATTCCTCTCATGGTGACACACCAGCACACAAAATTTGACGTGATTCTGTCAACCCGTTCGAAAGATATCCTTGGGACAGACAGAAGGAGAAAAAAATGACCCTCCGATTTTCAGGCTCCAGCGATCTTTTTGACCTTGACCTTGATCGGTATGCCATCATCAGAACGGGCATAAGCCAAACCACCTTCATACCAAGTTTCAACATCCTATGTCGATCGGTGCCCGAGATATGGCTAAAAATAGATTTTCGGTTTTCAAGGTCGTACGTCAAGGTGAAGGTCACGACGGCAAAATGGTCTGCGCCGATCTCTTCCTATTAAGGAGGCACACCTTCACACAAAATTTGACGCGATTCGGTGAAGCGGTTCGGGAGATATCCTTGGGACAGACAGAAAAAAACAACAACAACAAAACACAAACAAACAAACAAAAATACAAACCAGCCCATCGCAATAGTCCGATCACCTTTGGTGACGGACTAATTACACACACACACTGAATTTTATGAGATTGTCATGGTTAGGTTGGATTGTAGGTCAACTCGTTTCTAGGATTAGTTTCTTTTTCAGTTTTTGTTGTTTCTACTACTGGCCTCGGTCTGTTTCAAACATGTGCGCAAGTGGTTCAGAACAACAGAGCAGGATACATACGGAGTACACGCGCGAAAGCCTGCAAGGGAACTGAATAACCATATAGGCCTGACAACCGCAATTTCTTAGCTATTTTGAAGCTTAATCGGCCTAATCCACACTCAGTTCACGTGGACCAATGTGCAAAGTTCACTGCAAATCTCTGCCACCAAGGTTGACCTACTTTTCAGTTTTCTCTGCACACCAAAAAATCACACTCGACAAATCACTAAAACTTCATGCACATACACCGATGTCTTCATCTACCTTCATCCCACGCAGGTCTGGCACTCAATGGCATTCAGGCCTCTTCAAATGATGAAGAAACTTCTTTTAATTTGAAGGCCATACTTTTCTAAGGCCTCGTGTTTTTCAGCCTAGGCCTAGCGACTCCATTTGCCATTTTGACGTCTGCTGGCACACTTTTCCTACAGGAGCTCTCCCATTGGTTGGTTGTCTGTGACCCATGACCTTCAACGTCCTTGACCCCTCCCAGAATAAGAATTTCGGTCCAACAACACTAGGGTGCACGAGGAAAAAATAAAAACCACTGACGTAGTGCAAATCTCCGCCAAAGAGACAGCACTGTTGTAGTTTAAATCTAGCCAACCACAATTAAAGGACGTAGCAAGAGGCCCGGCCATGGCCGATCCATTTTATTCAGTCTAAAAAAAAACCCCAAAAAAACACACACTGAACAAATAGGTCATGTTACTGGGGGTAGGCCTAGTTACAAAATCTTTTAGGACAAATATTGATTTCACACAGGGCAAGTGCATGTGCACAAATAAATACAAAACCTTATATATATAATCTTAATCGAAAATGTTCAAAGAAGGTATACTAAACAAATCATTGGATTAAAAAACTATATATATAACCTTAATCGAAAATGTTCAAATAAGGTATACCGCTAAACAAATCATTATATTAAAAAACTGTAATTACGAAGAGAAACTTAAAGCTCTAAATATGCCAAGTCTAGAATACCGCCGGCTAAGAGGTGACATGATAGAAACGTTTAAAATCTTACATAAGTACTATGACAGTCAAACTACTAACAATTTGTTCACAATTAATACTTCCATTACCAGAGGCCATCCCTTGAAGATTAACAAGCCATTTACCAGGACTAATACCTATTGCACATTTTTTCACTAACAGAGTTATAACTTATTATAATTAATCCTTGGAATTCCTTACCCAGTAATAAAGTAACTACAAGAACACTCAATAGTTTTAAAAACATGTTAGATAGACACTGGGAGGATTATGGCTTCCAGACAAACTCACCAATATTTAAATATAAGAAGCAATACGGTGCCGCGCTTTGTTGCGCCCGGAATATTTAAAAATCAAAACAACAACAAAACCAATCACGATGTAGTAGTAGTAGTAGTATAGTAGTCACAGCAGTTGTTGCTGATTGATATGTGTATTGTTTTGTCTGCTCATGTTATTGGATTTTTGTTTCATGTTTTTATTCCATCATTTTGTGCAAAGCGCCCTGTAGCCTACATAGTAGGATGGGCGCTATATAAATTTTCCTCATTATTATTATGACTTGAAAAAGCAGGCAAAAGGCTGTCTAGGCCTATATGCCGTACATCTGATATGATATGATATGAAAACATTTTACTCAACAAAACGGTCTTGCACATGGGCACACGCATAATATAAGGTCACATAAGCATAACGAACCTTGCAAAAACACGTACAGCCCTGAAACCCAAAACTGACCACATATATTTTTTTTCACGGACATGCTATGTAGTGTCTGTGAGGTTTTTTTCTCAAGCTAGCATAGTAAATCAGTCGGGCAAACAGGATGACATCAGTGATGTTGTCTCATGCTTAAGCTTAATTAGGTCACGTTAAAGACCCCCCACGTCACGTGTCCCATTCCCTCTTATGCTAGGAAGATTTCTTAAGATTCCTTACCAGCTATAAGAGGAAAAATACATGGAAACCATTATTTTGACGCGTGACGTGGTGGGTCTTTAAAGACCCCCCACGTCACGTGTCATATTCCGTCTTATGCTAGGAAGATTTCTTAAGATTTCTTACCAGCTATAAGAGGGAAAACACGTGAAAACCATGATTTTGACGCGTGACGTGGTGGGTCTTTAAGCTGCTCTAAACTCGGTCACGGTGACCGTGTGCAGCTTTTTGCCCTTCAGAGGCTTGGTATCGTATCAAGGTCAGAGGGGTAGACAGCTTGAAAAGGAATTAGCTTCCTTTCGTTAATCAACACCGTGCTGACCTTGATCTGCATTTTCGTATCCGATGGTCACCAAGCCGGGAGAAGCTGTATATTATATGTGTCTTGTATGCTTATTAATGGAATGTCCCCTAAAAGCAAGCAGCTTTACAATCATACATCTGTATCGTTAAAAATTCGGGACTTTCCTGGAGTTGCACTGCCTCCGGGCATTCCGACGGTTGCCTCCAGGATCGTTCCCACCAGTTTATATCTTCTAATGTCCCATATGTGTCTGTTTCAGACCGGAGGACGTTAAACGGATTTTCATTCACTTAATGGAATGCCACAGTCCCGTGTGTGCCTGCTCCATAGTAACACAACACGGACTCAAGTTCCAGGGCTGCTCTCGTGTTGATAGGGCAGACGTGGCTGGTGCATCTATGGGGGCCTTCAGCCACCTTCGGGTGTAAACTCTTAACTGAATTAACTCTTTATATTAATTTGATGATGGTGGTTGTTCAAAGAAAGAACTCGGTCACGGTGACGGTGTAATCAGAGAGAATGTAAACTATTATAGTCTGTGCTTTAATCGCTCTGTTTGCGTGTGTGCACTGTGTGATGTTATGTAGCCTATCGTTCGTCAGTTAATTTATGAGGGTCGATAGCAGGAGATTTTTTTTATTGGCCTTAACAGAGATATCCAGGACATGCTCTGTATAGTCTATGGCCTTAATTAAAAATAGATGTGGCAGTGCTGGGTTACTTTTTTTGGAGAGAAATGCAAGCTGCAATGGGGCGGAATACATAAAATGTGTGTGTGTGTGTGTGTGTGTGTATGTGTGTGTGTGTGTGTGTGTGTGTGTGTGTGTGTGTGTGTGTGTGTGTGCGCGCGCGCGCGCGCGTGTGTATCAGTTACAAGCAAGGGCGGGGGTCCAGGGGCAATTAACGCGGCCCCTGAAGCTGAAGCTTAAAAAAGAAGAAGAAAATAAAGTGCAAAAAACCCTTTAATAGGCCTACCTAAGAACAATTAAGCAGTAATAATGGCTTCTCTCTCTCTCTTCCCCACTAGTACTCTCTCTCTTTTTTCTTTTCTTTTTTTGGCGGGAGTGAGTGAGGGGGGGGGGGGGGGGGGTTTACGGCCCGGAACCGCTCAGGTACCCCGCCCTCCCCCCGTATGTAACCCCCCTGGATCCGGCCCTGCTACAAATGACATGGTGCGTGTGTCTGTGTGTACTGTGTGTGCGCGTGTGCCGTGCGTACGTGTGTGTGAGGGCGGAGAGAGGGGGGGTGAGGGCGGAGAGAGGGGGAGAGAGAGAGAGAGAGAGAGAGAGAGAGAGAGAGAGAGAGAGAGAGAGAGAGAGAGAGAGAGAGAGAGAGAGAGAGAGAGAGAGATTGATTGATTGATTGAATTTTATTTATAGAGGGTAATAGAGTAAGCAATAACATGCTTTTTTACATCCAGCCCTCTGGACAGAATACATATATAAAAGTAGAAAATGGAAAACGAAAATAAACACATACAAAGTAATATAAAGCATGCAAAAAAACATCCCTATATTGTAACACATCAATAACAAAATCAAACCTATTATTATTAACTATACTCATTATTAACATTCAAAATGTGTGACGTAAGCGCATACACACGGGAAAATAAAACCCAATCCTACTTTTCACACTCAAAGAAGTGCACAAACATAAAAAAAATACCTCAATCATACTTCATCATTAAAATGTACTTATTTGAAAAGAAACCCATGCACATAATAAGTCAAACATAATATTACTTTACCTACTCATCTTAGCATGCACAATTTAAAATGTAAATACATGTACCCATGGCAACATGAAACCTATTCCTACATTACATTATTCATTTGTAGCATAAACAAATTAAAAAGTAAACACACACTCGTAACAAAAGCAGACCAAGTCATATTGTTTGCAAGCGAATACACATATTAAAAAGTAAATACTACTCATAACGAAATCAAGCCTAAACCTACTTTCTAGTCCTCGTCTTTAACATGCACATAAGTAAAACTTAACTCATCACAAAATTAACACTAATCCTATTTTAACATACTCATAACATGTAACCTACACATTTTAAATTTAAAGCCGATACACATAATAAAATCAAGCCTAAGCCCATTTTACATACTGATCTTAAAAATACATCAAACGTAAATGTAAGCACATACACATGACAGAATAAAACCAAATCCTATTCTACATACTCATCTTTAACATACACACATTTTGGAATAAACACTTATACATAGCAAAATAAAACCCAATCCTATAATAATAATAGTAGCGATAATAATGATAATAATAATAATAATAATAATAATAATAATAATAATAATAATAATAATGATAATAATAATAATAATAATAATAATAATATAGTAACATCCATATAGTAGTATGCCCGTTGCGCGTTACAAAAGCAACAATGAAAGATGGAAAACATTAATTAAAATCAACAAGAAAGTCATACCACCAACATTCGAATGCAAAGAAATAAAGTAACAAAAAACATGATTTTCACTCACAAAGACATCCACCCTCGTTCGCCAGCACTGTCACTCTCTGATAACACATCACACTCACAAAAACTAATACAAATGTAAACAAGTAACAGGAAGGAATGCACCAATTAATACGTGCGTACACACGGCCCATACTCTCTCTCTCCCCCCTCCCTCTCTCTCCCCTCTCTCCCTCTCTCCCTCCCCCTCTCTCTCCCTCTCTCTCCCCCCCCCCTCTCTCTCTCCCCCTCTCTCTCTGTAAGATTCGTAAAGTTTTACCCACTGTGTTTGGGGCTTATATCAATGTTGAAATCTCCGAGTAAAATTATTTCATTGTCTTCTATTACTGCTGCATCCGAGTCATTAAGGTGAAACTATCGAACCAATCATTTCTCTCAGCGGGATTTCTGTATAAACAACAGACTGATAAGGGCTTAGTGTGCCTTAGCTTAATCTCAATCCACACTGATTCAGTTTGATATTGTTCTAATTTGGGAATTCGTTTTACTGCATGTATTTGAGAATAGTAAAGCAGAAGGCCCGTTTC
>CM065689.1:5518571-5541071 GCA_017654935.2 Phymorhynchus buccinoides
AGAGAGAGAGAGAGAGAGACTGACTGAGAGAGAGGGAGGGAGTTAAGTATCTTTTAGGTATTATTAGGTATTACTATTAGGCACTTTATAGTCACAAGGGCGTCTTTGAAATTCGGGTTGCTCCCACCTGGAGAGTGCATCGCAGCCAGAGGCGCGCCACCCAATATATATATTTATATATTTGTTTTTGCATGCGATTTTTGTGTGACTGATGAGGAAGGAAAGATGTGTGTGTGTGTTAAATTTTGACCAAATGACAACTTTTTCGTTGTCACTGGGATTAACGTGTGCTAAGTGCATGGGGACCAGAGCCATCAATACTCAGTAGGCTCACTCCCCTAGGGGAAGTCTTTATCCTATTTTGCTCAGTTAAACTTGGTGTCAATCGGTGTGCCTGCATGCTCGCGGTCTTCTGTGTGTGTGTGTGTGTGTGGGGGGGGGGGGGGGGGGGGGGCGGGATGTGTGGGGGGGGGGGGGGTTAGTATAAATGTGTATTCACACGTATATGTGTGTGTGTTGGAGTATGTGTAGGTGGTGTGTCTGAGAGTAAGAGAGAATCTGAGAGGGAGATACATGATTATGTAATCTGATTTTGTTACCATTTTCCCCCCTCTTATATTAGTTGTCCGTCCATGCATGCTTTCGTTGTTGTTGGATTGTGTCTTGTGCAAAACCAAAACAATTTCCTTTGTATTAATTATGATGCATTGGCTGATTAAAGAATCTTGAATCTCTTGTTTTGATCAACTGGTAAGTCCAACACATCGACGTTGACCAATTTTGATTTACGTCCCAGTTAAGTCCCAGATTCAAATATATTGTCTATGTATGTTTTGACGAGTATAGAGGGTGGGGTGGCAGAGAGGTAGAGGGGAGGGAGGGAGGTGGGGGAGAGTGTGTGTGTGTCCAATTAACTTTTGTTCCCCTGTGGTACAAGTATTTTTGATGTGTGATGTAGTCTTTATAAAAATATTGTTGATTGCATGCCATGTGTATATATATCGCAATGTTTATGTATGACACTATTGATTGTAATTTGTTATTGTAAGGCGCTTTGAGCTGTATTTATCAGGATATTGCGCCATATAAATATTCTGTTTCATTATTATTATTATTAAGTTTAATTTCTGGGCGGCAAATTTTGTTTGTGGTTGTTATTTGGACAGTTTGCATGTTAGTGGTTTTTTAGAAGACCGTTACATATCTTTTTGTTCTTTTCTGTCGACAGTTCAAGCGTTACTGCGCCATGCAAGAGGAGAGGAAGCGGCAGAATCGACCTTACCCTCCGACCCCAAGCCCCGCCGGAGTGTCCATCATTTGAATAAAACATGTCCGACATGGACATCGGGTCATGCGACTTGATTTGACTACGAAAGCTTTCTTTTTGGTTTCTGTGAATTCGTTTGACTTAGCCGTGGTAAAATGTAGATACATGTTTGGAATAAATGAATGGATGTTGCGTCGTTTTTCAAATTGATGTTATGTGTGTTTTCGTCAGTTCTTAGGGTTGCAGCGTTGATAAACGGCTTTTATCATTGGTTAGCATTACAGTGGAACCTCCCTTAAAAGACCTCCCATTGTAAGACTCCCTCCCATATAAGACCTACTTCTCTCTGAGACATTGCCCTTCTTTGTGAGTATTAAAATTACCTCCCTTATAAGACCAGATTTTTGAAGGTCTTATAAGGGAAGTTCCACTGTAGCCTGCAGCTGGGGCCAACAGTTGTTGTTGCCGTACCCTGGCTAGAAGAGTTGAACAAAACATTGCTTTGAAAACTAAGGTATCCTCAAGTATAGCAAGGAACCAAGATATGTGACCCAGCGCCATGAAAGGGACATTAAGTGTCAAACGGACCATTCTGAGAAAAGTACACAAGTGAAAACTTTGGACAATTCTCTTTCCAATGATACAAGAACCATTCCTGTATCTTTTTTCGTTCCAGAGTTATGAGCATTTAAAGTTAGTAGGGTGAGTGTCAGCCATTTGGAGAAAACGGTCTAAAGTATAGCTTAGCTGAAGAAAATGCATTGATCTACTCCTTTTAAAACACTTAAAAGACCATATTATAGACTGTCCTTTATAAATATCAAAGATTAGATGTAAGAGAACACAAAAATACCCAGAACTCAAAATTGAATTTTTTTTTAGATTTTTGACTTTCTAAGCCTGTTGTAAGAAACTAGCCCAGCGACTTAAAGTCATTCGTGGTGCTGGGTCACATATATTGTTGGGAATTTGATGGCACAGAGCAGCTTTAAGTGATCATGAGTGATATTCCACTGTTCAAAATTTATAGAGCGATGCTGCGCATAATGACAGACAGTCAAACAAAACAAGGGGAGGAAGGTTTCAAAAGCACACAGAATGCTTTCTTGATTTTTAACACAAATTTATCACTAAAGTGCAGGTGAACTGATGACGCTGGATACAAAAGCAAAAGATCGGAATCAAGAATATTTTTCACAGGATTCTTTATTCTTTTGTAATTTTTTTTTCAATCTGAACATTCTCAAATGTACAAATTGTGTATATCAATCCGAGTACAAGTTATCACAACATACTACCCCAAAGATGGAGTGTGGCTGTCCACGTGGCAGGGTAATAAAAAACGGTCACACACATAATGTTCTCTTCCAGAGCTGATGCATTTGTACCATAGCGTTCAAGTGCTTAGGCTGTTGGGATGATCCCTGGAGTCTTTTAGCCAGGATAGGTCAAAAATCAACATCACAACATACTATTTATGGCATTTATGGTGATTTCTTTCAAATGATTTTGTACTTCTCAAGTTCAGACACATGCATGAATGCTCGCTCACTAACACACACACACACACACACAGTCAGTGACACACACTCGCGCGCACACACATAGAGAAACCAACCAAACTGTGCACATTCTAGTGAAAGGAGACAACTTCGTTTCAAGTTGTTAATTATAATTAAAATCAAACAAAAAGCCAGCCAACGACTTGGGACCTCTTCAAGATTGTTAACACAGCAAGGAAAACAACTGGGGGAAATTTCACAGTGCTAAACGTTGAAACGAGTCTTGTATTTGTGAAAAAGAACCACTATTATAAACTAAACAAACAAAAAAAGCATCCCCCCAAAAAACCCTGCATATTTGAAAAATACACAATCTTGGTTAATTTAGGCCCCCTGTGCCAAAAGTCGCCAGGGGGCCCCAAAAGTTGCCGGCAACTTTTTGGGCACCTAGTGTAGATATTTCTGCCGTTTAAAAGGTGCCGACAAGGACTTGGAAAATTTGTTGATATGAAACAATGTACAGTTTAGGGCACATGGGCGATGCTGCTCTCTCTCTCTTTCTCTCTGATTTATTATCTCTTTTATCTTTAACTCATTGTCTGTCTCTCGCGATTGCCTTGCCGTAAACTTGAAGAGTTTGACAAATTGACATGTTATTTATCTGCCTATTGTTTCTTTGATATCGGAACTGACTAGAAACAAAAACAAAAACAACACACACACAACAAAAACACAGTCCTTGTCCAATCGTAGATCGGGTAAAGGACACACACAAAAAATATATCGGGCAAACGAAAAGCAATCGATCAATCATTTATGCCCGATGGACTATGCACATTTGAAAAGAGGCGGCGACTATTGGGCCTGTAAGATAGACCCAAGACTTTTTGGGCCTCGAGGGTATTTTTTTTCAACAGTAGTCCCCCCCGAACAAAACTTCTGACGTTAGCTGAAAATCCTGGTGGAAGGATTTCTTGGCTGAAAAAATCTCTTTTTTTGGGAACAGTAGTTTTCATGTCTGTTCTATAATGAAGAAGATTTTAAAACACTTTCTCTCAACTGAAGTATTACTACTTGCGTAGCTTTCACCAGACGTCCATCTGACTTTGTCAGCGCTTGCACACCGAGATTGGAAACTGGGCATTCAGTCAACACACATATTTTTTTCATTGGGTGATAAATAATGAATGGATTAACCCTCTTGTATTCATAACGTAGGCAACCGGGAATTCCCCAAACAACCATATGTTTTCATAGCGTTCTTAACCGGTGCCACGTGTGTAGTACTTTTCTATCACGTGCAAACGCCGTGACCCAGCGTGGAGGGGTCAGGGAAGCTGGCATTGACTTAGCTTTAGACCAATGAAAGTCCTCATAGTATTTTGTGATAGTAAGGGATGCTCCATTCACAAAGAGAAGCAAGAATGTGCGTGCGTGTCAAGTTGTGAATGAAAGTATGTAGGAGTGAAAATGGAGTCGTCTGCTAGTGATGCTACAGTGAGTGATAGTGAGGATTTCCCAGAGTATTCGGCAGA
This sequence comes from Phymorhynchus buccinoides, assembly GCA_017654935.2. Classification (NCBI taxonomy): domain Eukaryota; kingdom Metazoa; phylum Mollusca; class Gastropoda; order Neogastropoda; family Raphitomidae; genus Phymorhynchus; species Phymorhynchus buccinoides. The sequence goes on from CM065689.1 coordinate 5,522,876, forward strand.
AGAATGGGGCAGAATTGTAGCAGATATTGAAAGATATGAAAATGAAGAATTAGGAGAAGGAGAAGAATCAGATGTAGATGTAGGGGGTGAAGAAGGGGAAAGCGATCCTGAAGACAACATCCCCCTTGCAGCTTTGCAGACAAAATGGCGGCCAGCGACACGTGGTGTAAACACACAGGAATTTGTGCAACCAACAGGCCCAGCACATGCTCTTCCCCCCACTGCAACCCCTCTCGACTATTTCTTTCTCTTTCTACCTCTGTCTTTCTTCACTACAATATCACAAGAAACAAACAGATACGCCAGACAAAGACAAAACCTCAAAGGCACACCTGACCCACTTTGGAAGGACACAACAGCAGACGAAATGCGTGCATACGTGGCGACACTCATCATGTTGGGGATAAAGAGACAGCTTTGGTGTTACTGGTCGACTGACAAGCGTTTTCACGACCCGTGGATCAGTGACGTAATGCCCAAGACCAGATTTTTCAAAATCAACCAGTATTTCCATCTGCGCGACACTTCAAACACACCTGCCCGGGGACACCCACAGTACGACCCTTTGTTCAAGGTGAGAGATTTCATCAACCTCATCCTCCCCTTGTTCAAAACCAATTATAACCCAGGTCGTGAGCTAAGCATCGACGAGGCGATGATAGGCTTCAAAGGCCGTATATTTTTCCGCCAATACATGCCAGCCAAGCCAACAAAATGGGGCATCAAGGTGTGGGAGATGTGTGAAGCCAGGTCGGGCTATTGCGTCACATTCGACATCTACACGGGTCGTGCCAGCCGCCGCGACACCACCATCAGTCTGGGGCATGAAGTGGTCGACATGTTGGCAGCCCCCTTCTACAACCAGCACCGCCACCTGTACTTTGACCGATACTTCACCAGTGTCCCCCTCATGACACACCTGTACGACAATGGGACATATGCCTGCGCCACAGTGAACTCCAACCGCAAGGGGCTACTCGAGGAGTTCAAGACCATCACTCCGAAGGAGAAAGGGCAGCTGGTACAGATGCAGAAGGGCCCCATCATGGCCACGACGTACAAGGACAGCAGACCATCACACTGAAGGAGAAAGGGCAGCTGGTACAGATGCAGAAGGCCCCATCATGGCCACGACGTACAAGGACAGCAGACCATCACACTGAAGGGGAAAGGGCAGCTGGTACAGATGCAGAAGGGCCCATCATGGCCACGACGTACAAGGACAGCAGACCATCACACTGAAGGAGAAAGGGCAGCTGGTACAGATGCAGAAGGGCCCCATCATGGCCACGACGTACAAGGACAGCAGACCATCACACTGAAGGAGAAAGGGCAGCTGGTACAGATGCAGAAGGCCCCATCATGGCCACGACGTACAAGGACAGCAGACCATCACACTGAAGGAGAAAGGGCAGCTGGTACAGATGCAGAAGGCCCCATCATGGCCACGACGTACAAGGACAGCAGACCATCACACTGAAGGAGAAAGGGCAGCTGGTACAGATGCAGAAGGGCCCCATCATGGCCACGACGTACAAGGACAGCAGACCATCACACTGAAGGAGAAAGGGCAGCTGGTACAGATGCAGAAGGGCCCATCATGGCCACGACGTACAAGGACAGCAGACCATCACACTGAAGGAGAAAGGGCAGCTGGTACAGATGCAGAAGGGCCCCATCATGGCCACGACGTACAAGGACAGCAGACCATCACACTGAAGGAGAAAGGGCAGCTGGTACAGATGCAGAAGGGCCCCATCATGGCCACGACGTACAAGGACAGCAGACCATCACTCTGAAGGAGAAAGGGCAGCTGGTACAGATGCAGAAGGGCCCCATCATGGCCACGACGTACAAGGACAGCAGACCATCACACTGAAGGAGAAAGGGCAGCTGGTACAGATGCAGAAGGGCCCATCATGGCCACGACGTACAAGGACAGCAGACCATCACACTGAAGGAGAAAGGGCAGCTGGTACAGATGCAGAAGGGCCCCATCATGGCCACGACGTACAAGGACAGCAGACCATCACACTGAAGGAGAAAGGGCAGCTGGTACAGATGCAGAAGGGCCCCATCATGGCCACGACGTACAAGGACAGCAGACAAATCTACCTGTTGAGCACACATCAGCCGCCAGGTATGACCACAGTGGACGACAAACAGTTCCCCACTGTCAACGCCAGCTACAACAAATACATGGGTGGCGTAGACAAGTCTGATCAGTACAGGGCCTACTACCCTGTGGGCCATCAAAACAAGAAGTGGTGGCGCTACACAGCCTTCATTGTCCACAGCCTGGCCTGGCTCACCTGGGAGGCGTCACCACACGACCCCCCGCCCAAGGACAACTACGACCACTTCATGTTCCGTGCTGATGTGGCAGAGCTGCTCCGGGCAGGCTACACCTCTAGAAAGCGCAAGGCAGGGCGACGCAAATCCGTCCCTGATCCCCCAATAGCCAAGGCCACCATCGACCAGCACAAGCTGGTGAAGATTGAAGGAAGAGCACGGCAGTGTCGCCAGTGTGTCAAAGCTAACCGCTACACCCCCAAGGGACGGCGCCCTGAGTCAACTTTCATGTGTTCCTTTTGTGAAGTGGCTCTCTGTCACCGCAATAATGACTGTTTCCGTGACTATCACAGGGACAACATGGCCCAGCAGTAGAGCGTGTGTTGGAGGAGGGGGGGGGGGGGTGCACACCTGTGTGAAGTGGTGACAATGACACAGTGACAGTGACAGTGGTGGGGGTGCACATTTTGACTTTTGTCTACAGACAGCTGTGCTGCTTGTGTGTGTGTGTAAAGTGTATATAGTGTACAATAGAGTGGGGGGAAAAAGTGTAAAAAAACTGTACAGTTGTGATTATTTTTATTCTATGATGATGACAGTTGACAATTTTGTGTGTGACACATTGGATTAGCAGTGAGACCAGTCATGGCGGACAGAGAGCAGACTAGGCCAGGTAGGCCCCAGCTTTCATTTCTACCCAACTAACGTGCATGTGCATGAATAAACTGCATGTAAGTGTGCTTGTTTACAATGTTGACATTGAAATGTGACACATTTGGTGACACTTAGTTGACAATGACACGACCATTCACTCTTAGACACACATAACACGCTTCACAGCCAACAACAAAGCCTCAAGACCAGGCATGCAAAGTTTCATGCTTGTACTCGGTTATTTATGCATGTGGTGAAGCATACACCACACACACCCATTTTGGGGCTAAATTTGCTAAAAGAATACGAAATCTAGCAGATGTTTCCTCTAAAACAATCCAAAAATAAGAGGGTTAAAAAAGAAAGAAAGAAAGGGACATTGATTAACTATAGCTCCTTTAACAAAATTGTATAGTATTCTTTAAAGGGGCACCCTGATGGATGAGGTTTTGCAAGAAACACGTCGAGATCACCAGAAAGACAGCCTTTTCAAGGATCCGAACACTCACTTTGCTCTGGTTTCCAAGAAATCAAACCGTCAAAACGGCGATTCCTCCTTTTGGCGGAGATGCCGGAGAGAGAAGCCATTTTGGATGGGGTGGGTGGAGGCCACTCATTGTGGTTGAAGCTTTTTCTTCTTTGTAGTGCAGGTAAAAAAAAAGAGGAGCTATTTCCTTTGTTGTGAGCGAAACTCCTTTTGGTAAACTGTATAAAATTTAAAAAAATAAAAAGGCTTGTATTGTGGAAATTCTGTGCAAACGATTTGGTCTAAGACTAACTCAGGCGGCCATCACTGAAAGAATATGACTTCCAGCACCTCCGCCAAGGAGGAATCTCCGATTTATGGTTTGATTTCTAGAAAACCAGAGCAAAGTGAGTGTTGCAATCTTTGTAAAGGGCGTTTTCCTGGTGATCTCGATGCGTTTCTTGCAAAAACTCATCCGTCAGGGTGCCCCTTCATCCGCTGCCCGTTTTCCTCTATTACTGAGTGATATTTAAAAGGAAAACACAGGACCTTTATAAAGCGGTATCTACTATATCTGTATTGTTAAAAATTCGGGACTTTCTTGGTGTTGCACTGCCTCTGGGCATTGCCTCAAGGATCGTTCCCACCATCTTTCATGCACTAACGTCCCATATGTCTGTTCCAGAACGGAGGACGTTAACCCTTTCAACACTAGCCATTCCTAAGCAAATATTTACCATTAAACTTATCCGGGTAGAGAAAAGATTCTGTCTGCAATATTGGGGATTCCTCTGACATGCATAAAACAGGGCCTATCCTTATACCTCTCAAAATGAAGAACATAAGGTCACTGGATACCAGACCTTCATGTGATGCCCTTCGGTGACATGGATGTTAAATTATTGTGGTGCCAAAAGGCGACGGTGGCCATGAAAGAGTTAAGCATAATTTCATAATTTAAAAAGCGGTAGGCTCCTTTAGTAGTTCACTTTCCATTGACAGTTACCGGTATCCATTACTTTTGGCAATCCTTACAAGAGAAAGCCAAGGGGGGGGGGGGGGGGGGGGAGAGCGTAGTCCAGACCGTCTAGCTGTATGGTCCTTTCTCGGGGGTCCATGTCCCCTTCACTGTGGTTCGGTGCAGCACTCTCAGTCCAACCTCTGATTTGGGACGTTGGGTTTCCGGCGTCGCCTCGTGCCCCACTGCCAGGTTGTCAGAGATGATGAAGTCCCCCACCTCCCACTGCACGGCACGACACATCACGCAGAGCATTATTACCATACGCTTACCATACTTGACAGACGATTAGGCGCACCTGCTTATAAGGCGCACCCCCCAAATTGTACACAAAATTAAGATTTTGTCATTATATTTTCTTGCTATTTTATCAGTCACATTATAAGACGCAGGGGTCTCTGTCTGGGGGGAAAAAGTGTCGCCTTATAGTCTGAAAAATACGGTAATAAGTTTTGACATATTAGCTGTAGGCTGGTGAGTGTTCAATGTTGCCCTATGTCTTCTTCTTCTGCGTTCCCAGGCCATATGGCCATAATCATTATGATAATGGGTAAGGTACGTATGTGTCTGTTTTTCAGTTTTCTTTGGTCTCCTTGCTGCGTACAGCCGACCCATTCGGATTTCAGAGGAGCTCAAAGGGAAAAAATTATTTGGACGATTTTTTGGGAAAATTCCAGATATAGAGTACTAACAGGTATGCGCGTTAGTTGCGTACGTGCGTACCCCCCCCCTTGAAATCGTAGAGATCGTAAAGAAATCACGTCATGCTTGCGTCATTTTGAGGGGTACACAACCCCCCTTGGTACTCTAGCATCCAAACTGATGAAGGTTTAGATGATACCCAACTCTCCTCTCTATTTGGTTTCATGCGTTTCTCATTTATGCTGTTAACAGAAAACAACAGCAGGATACAAGCAAAACTATAAACTCCTAGCCAAAGGCATTGAAAATAAGAAGAACACATCGTCAGTGAAATTCAAAAACCTCATATTTCAATTTTCAGAAAAATATAAAAAACTTAAAAAAATTAATCGCGTTGACTAAATTAATTGATTAACTATGATGAATATGTTGTTGAAGACATTGCGAGTTTAGTCCTGCATTTTGTTAAATTAATTTTTTTTAAAAAAATACTTGAAAAGAACGAAGATATTTGGGACTTACGAGTTTTTCGTCTTTTTTCACAACCTCATTTACCCCAGATAGAACGTCGGTAGAGATACAAGCTTTTGGTGGAAGGTGGCTGGGAAAATTAGAAAGCTGACTGTGTATCTAATTCAAACCCCCAAAAAAATTGAGATACGGGTTTTTTGAGTTTCACCGACAACATTTTACCTTGTGTGAGTACACTAGGCGCTGGTTATCTTTCGTAATCTCCTCATACATTTCTCGCAGAATGCTGGCCGTCTCCCGCCGGTCGACCGCTCTCTCTTTGTCACTCCCATAATCCCACACAAAGCCCCCCGTCATCCCCAGGTGGAAGCAAATCGTCTGGAAATAGAGCAACGATATTGACGAAAATTTAGCAGCGAGTTCTTCTTCTTCTTCTTCCAATATAGTTTTGTTAAGGTCAGTTCTGACCATTGCTACAACTGAAAAGGTCGAAGACAGAGAAAAAAGAAAAGAAGAGAAACAAAAACAAAGGGGAGAGAGAGAGAGAGAGAGAGGGGTAGGTTCAGCGGAACCCAGCCATGATGCCGGCCCAACCACTGCCTACCCTTGGGTCTGGAGCTTTTAGTGCTCTGCCAACAGCCTCCTTGAAGAAGGCCTTGGCAGGAGGGGCCTGAACAGTTTCTGGAAGCAGTTTCTTTCAGGTTAAAACAAGATACCTCGTAAAGATACCCCGGGTAAACAATTTTGACATTCCTGCATTTAAAGCAGGGTCAAAATTAGCATCCATACGCAATTACGTGTTGCGTTCTTAGAATACTGCCTTGATCTTAAAAAAAAGCCTGCTACACTACATATGATTAGGACCTGAATGCGATGCGATTGTGACAATGTGAATCATGATTCATGTGAAATCCATGTATTGGGTCTACTGGAGTATAGTCAGGGCTCCCAGGGACCCCCATTTGGGGGTCTATGAAGCACAACATTTTTCAAGGACCCTCTAAAAAGTATTCTCTTCCTTAGGAAGTTCACTATTCTGGCAATTTCTTACTGGTTGTTTGGTCACAGGGTGGGGATACACCAGGGGCTGTATGTGCTGATAGTGATGATCTGTCCTCCACAGACAGACAGACAGACACATCTTACTGGCTGTTTGGTCACAGGGTGGGGATACACCAGGGGTTGTATGTGCTGATAGTGATGATCTGTCCTCCACAGACAGACACATCTTACTGGCTGTTTGGTCACAGGGTGGGGATACACCAGGGGCTGTATGCTGATAGTGATGATCTGTCCTCCACAGACAGACACATCTTACTGGCTGTTTGGTCACAGGGTGGGGATACACCAGGGGCTGTATGTGCTGATAGTGATGATCTGTCCTCCACAGTCAGACAGACAGACACATCTTACTGGCTGTTTGGTCACAGGGTGGGGATACACCAGGGGCTGTATGTGCTGGTAGTGATGATCCGTCCTCCACAGTCGCTCCCATCTCTCCCGTCTCTCCCCCGACATGCTCTCTAACAATTCACGCAGCGGGATAAACGCTGTAAAAAAAAAGAAAAAAAGTTTGTTTTAAAACGCTTTGGCAACCAGAAAAAAAATTCTTACCTGTATTCCCCTCTTTAGGAACAGCCACCACAGAGCTGATTCTAGGATTTTGAAAAAGTGGGGGCATTCCCCCCCTAAGAATGAAAAAAGGGGGGCAGGTCCAATGGATACGAGGGGAAGGGGGGGGGGGAGGCGGCCGATTCAATCTTCGCTAGCCATGGCCACTTCTTCAGCCACTCGTCTTGGAACCGGTGTTCCCTCGCACTAGTGCCGTTATTTTCGGGCTGCTTCTCCGAGACTGTTGATGCAGTAGCTGTTTCTGCAACATCTTCTGCACATTCGTTTGGCAGAGGATTTCTTTTTTTTTACTTTGCCGCCACAAAAATCAAAGTCGAAGAGCGTCGTTGTCCGCTTCATTTTGAAGAAAATTCAACATGGTGGGTAGGACTCTCGCAACTTCTCGTCGGTAAAACGAGATGAACACGATTGGTTGATTTACACTAACATTGTAAAGGAACCAATGAAATGTTGAGAAATCATTCATTCCTGCTCGATGCTTTCGGTTTGTGCAGACGACGGATTTAGCAGACGACGAAGGAATTCCCGCAGCGATCGGTAAAAAGTGCGGGCAGTTCTGCAAATATGCGGGCGTCGGCCTGCGTTCTAAGACCCAATTATTGCGGGAAGGAACAGATTTTGGGGGGGATTGTACCAATCCCGCGCCCTAGAATCAGCTCTGCCACCATGTGATACAGAGCGAAGCTGAAAGGCTGTTCCATGAATCTCCCTTCGATGTGCCACCCCCCAACAAAACACTACACTGCAGTATAACTTTACGCAACATAATTGATACAGTCTTACCTGTATTCCCCTCTTTAGGAACAGCCACCATGTGATACAGAGCGAAGCTGAAAGGCTGTTCCATGAAACTGCCGTCAATGTGCCACCCCGTTCTTCCAACATTCGTACATCCCTCCCGCTCATCGTTCGACACCCGGAATACATCAGGGTGGGGTGACTTTGGGTGCTTGTAAAACGTGGACTCCATTTCCCCGAACCACTGGGAAATTTGCACGTGCCGGTCCGCGCTGACGACGCCTTGGTCTTTGAAGATCAGAAGGCGATGCTTGTGCACGTCTTCTTTGATGCGTGCGACGATGTTCTCCGGAACTGGTTTCTTCAAATCGATGCCACGCACCTATTAAAAACCAATCGCAAGGGGGAAAAAAAAAAATCCCAATCAAACCATGAAAGTATTCATTCAAATTCACAAATCAAGATTACAATGCTAAACTTAAAGGGCAACCTGGGGCAGTCGGTGGATGCCTCGTGCCTCCATACGGGGAGCTGGTCGACCCCGTCCCCCTCCAAGAGTCTCTCCCCGAGGGGATACTGTGGGGGGTGGGGGGTTCTTTCGCAAAAATAGTGCCCCACCCTCTTGAAGTTCTATGCTTGAAGCTTCCTTTAATCTGCCACTCTCAATAATTGACTCTGCCTTTTCCCTTTGCTTTCCATCATCTATCTTTCTGACTTGTTGGCCCATTCTCCTGCCTTTAAAAAAACAAAACTTCCAAATCATTTACTCCTTTGAGCTCCTCCAAAATCGGAATGTGTCGGCTGTATGCAGCGGGGAGACCAGTGAAAACTGAAAAACGGACACATACGTACCTTACCCATTATGGCCATATGGCCTGGGAACGCAGAAGAAGAAAAAGAAGAAGATAGAAAGTAAATTGGCAACCAGCCTGTAGCCAGCTGTACCACCGTTACTATACATACAACTATTTTCACTGTTGTTGCTGCTGTTTCTTTCAGCTGTAGCACAACCTTACTTTGACACGTGTTTCTATGTACTCACAATTTCTAACTTGCATTCTCTCCCCTCCCCTCTTTTACTTCTGAACTGCACTCAACGACAATATTTTTTAATTTTCTGTTTAACCCTTTCACCGCCAGCCATTTTTCATCCAAAAATCTCCATTAAATTTACCTGGGTAGAGTTCAAAATCCATCTGCAATATTGGGGATTCTTCTGTGACATAAATAAAATAAGGTCTGTCCTTACTTCCCAAAACTAAGACAATAGGGTCTTTGGATAATAGACCCCAATTTGATGCCGTTTAGTGACATAGGTGTTAAATCGCTGTGGTGCTAAAATGCGACTTTGGCGGTGAAAGGGTTAAACTTTATCATTTGGAGACGGCTTGACGGTGAAGAATGAAAGAATAGTGTTTTTTGTGTGTGTGTTATTTGAACATTTTGTTGTTCAAATATTACATGTTTTGTTTTGTCCATAAAATAACGTCACTTTGCGCTTGCTGTGTGTTTGTGTGCATGATGACGTGTTTCTATCTTTCGTGCATTTATAAAAATGTGTGCGTGTGTGTGCGTGTTTGTGCGTGTTTATGCATGTGTATCATCAGGCATGGGAATTAGAGAAGACAAAAAAGACTGAAAATTGGGGTCTGGAAGCAGGCATAGGAACAGGGAATAAAAAACAACTGAAAATCGTGTGTGTTGGGATACAGCCCCCAGAAAATGAAGCTTCTTCTGTTATCTAAGCCTTAAAAACAGTATTAGAGATAAGACTGATATATTTAGTTCATTTTGCATTCATGTATAACCAATAACTTAAGTTTTACTCATTGGGCTTCTTTTTTTTATTATCTCATAAATGTCCTCTTGGACCATTAAAAAAAGCTGAAACTTGCAAAAAAAGACTGAAGAGGACCATCAAAAAAGCTGAAATCAGCCAAAAGACTGACAATTCCCATGCCTGATCATGTGTGATTGTGCGTGTGTAGATATGTGCATTAGCATACATGCACTTGTGTGTCTTAATAGAGCTGTTTGCATGACAATAAGTGTGTTAACATACTAAACTTAAATGGTCTGAATATCAGGAAAAATGCTATAAACACACTACCATCATCATCACCATCACCAAAATCATTATTATCAATATCATTACATCTCCGCCTTGGCTTAAGGCTGTGTCAGACCAATTGACATAGGCTGGAACACCAAGGCTACATCAAAATGTTGTTATACTCTGCATAGTTATGCAGGGATTGTCTTCAGCCATGGATGACAAGCTCCTAGCATAACATCGTCAGTCTCCCAAATCCCCCGAAGTCGGAGTGTGGCTGTCCACGTGGTGGGGTAATCAAAAACGGTCACGCATGTGTTCTTAGATGTCCCTAGCTGGTGCATTTGTACCATAGTGCTCACATGCTTCAGCTGGGATGATAAATAAATAAATGAATGAATGAAAAATGGTGTTTTACATCCTCTCGGTCATAGACACACATGGGACATTTGTAAATACAAAGATGGTGGGAACAATACTGGAGGCAATGCCCGGATCGTGGAGGCAGTACAACACCAGTAAAGTCCCGATTGTTTTTAACAATACAGATATGTGTAGCAGTAACCACGCCTCGGCTAAACCTCATCGGCTATGGTACCGCCACAAGTTATGATAAATAAATAAAATAATTAATAATGCTTATATAGCGCAAAATCTTGCTAAGCAACTCAATGCGCTTTTCACTCACCATTCGTACAGACATTTCTAACAGACTGGTTCACATATCCTCACCGTACATCTCTATGAAAATGAATACATTAGAGAATGTATTGCATATATCTATATATAATCATAGCACAACCACACTAACTCTCCCCCCCTTTCCCCACCCACCCAAAGCCCCCCCCCCCCCCCCCCCCCCCTTACCCCCCCTCCTGCCCCCCCCCCCCCCCCCCCACACTAACACCCCCCTCCCTTCAACCCCCCCACCCCAAAGCATCCCCCCCCCCCCCCCCCCCCCCCCCCCCCCCCCCCCCCCCCCCCCCCCCCCCCCCCCCCCCCCCCCCCTACTCCCCATACACACACGCGCACGCATTAACCTCATACTCAACGTCAATGATCCCTGGAGTCTTTTAGCCAGGGTACGACGACAACAACAACATTACCTCCACACCGATGGGGGCAGGTGTGTACTCCATGTTTATCGGATGTCGAGTTATGTCCCTTGTGTGGCGGCAGTGGAGCAGCAGAACGAAGGCAGTCGCGGACAGACGAAGTAACGAGGGGCTTCTGGGATAGCACAGCTCCGTCAGAGGCCTAGTCATTCCCCCCCATACAGCTCACAAAACGCTGCTGCATTTCAGTTTGCCTTGGCTCTGTCCAAAAAAAAATCAGTCAATACAATTTTTTGGGCTCACTCGTGTTAACGAAGTTAACACGAAGTGAGTCTATAGTATGATAGTTGTTCGGTTGTGTGTCTGTGTGTGTGTGTTTGGCTCACTCGAAGTTAACACGAAGTGAGTCTATAGTATGATAGTTGTTCGGTTGTGTGTCTGTGTGTATGTGTTGCGTCCGTGGTCTAATCTCCAAACTTTAACGTTGGCATTTTCTCAGGAAATAGAAGGCGTACATTGTACGCATAGATGTTTATGCAAGCTTTCAAACAATAATGATTTGAATGATTAAATACTTAAAACAACACTGTAAACAGATAACAAACAGATAGCATTTTAGATTTGTGGGTGAGAGAGTATTCAACAGGCAACATGAGTTAAGAAACTCATGAACACTGAAAGCCTCAATAGCTCATTGGTAGAGTGTCTGTCTGTCATGCCCAGGGCTCCCAGTGACCCCCATTTGGGGGTCTATGAAGCACTAACATTCTAAAGGACCCTCTAAAAGAATGTGCAGGGGGTCCCAGGGATGCACTAGAAAAAATATTTTTATCATTCGCAATGCCACTGGGACCCTCTATCCCGCCTCTAGGACCCTCTATACTGTAAGTGAAGGAGTCCCTGGGACCTCTTGTTTTGCGGGACGATTAGGAGCCCTGCATGCTAATGGTTCTAGGTTCAATTCTCGGCACGGGCACTTTTTTTATTTATTTGTTAGTTCTATCCATTAATGATAGTTTCATTTGTACTTTAAAATTTTATTGGCAATCTTGTACTTTAGACACCCCCCTTAATCTTTGTTTGCTGTTGTCCCACATGTGCACAGACACATACGTGCGTGCACGCAAACGTACCACAGCCATAAACTTCTTGGCAGAGATTAAACAAAATATGCCTCCCCGTGGGGATACCACCATATACTTTCATAAAAAATAGTTACCCCACCTTCTGGAAGTTCTGTCCTTGTAACTTCCTCTAATCTGGCACTCTTTGACTCTGCCTTTTCCCTTTGCTTTCTATCATCTACTGTCTTTCTGACTTATTGGCCCATTCTCCAGCCTTCCAAATAATTGTTTGTCCTTTGAGGTCCTCCGAAAATGGAATATCGGCTGTACGCAGCGGGGAGATCAGTGAAAACTGAAAACCGGACAGATGCGTACATGACCCATTATGGCCATATGACCTGGGAACGCAGAAGAAGAAGAAGGAAAAAACAAAAATAGGCTTTCACAAAACGAAAGTAGCTTACCAGAGAGTGGATGAGCAGCCATAATCAGCTTTGCCATACAAATGAGTGTGAAATGTCGTTTGACATTCACAGATTATGTGTCTAGTTCTTTAAAAGAAACAATACTCAGCTATTAGTCTACATACAACTATTGGAGGAATAGTGAATGGTAAATCGTCTAGATCTATCAGCTTACCTTAAAAAGTTTACGGGATGCTTTTTTGGGGTCACTTCTAGTGTTGAAACGAAAAACCGACTGCTGAAAAGGGAAATTATTACGCCAATGACATTATCACCAACTTCCTCGCATATAGTTCTAAAATACACGGTGTAAACCAAGTTATCTGCACATAAATTTATATATGTTCTGTGTTTTTTAAAATATAAATTAATTTGAAACGTTACATTTGTTTTTATTTCAAAAGATCGGAAGAGAGAAAGGGGAATAAACATCAGGAACTGAGGTGGATGGAGACAGACAAGGTTGAGGACATCTCCATACGTCCTTGACCTCTCACACAGGGGTCAAACAAGGGAAACGATTCTAATGAAAACTGCTACCTAGAACATTTGCTTCCCCTAACACTGCTTTTCATTGTCTTGGTGGTATACTGTACACTATAATAAAATTTCGGTGCTTGTTTAACTTGCTTTAATTCAATAAAAACAACAACCAACAACAACAACTAACTAGCGCGCGTACACATACATACACGTAAGCGCCCCTGCGCGCACACTGGCACTGGTACTGACACATACGCACGGATGTATCACACACACGCGCGCGCGCGCACGCACGCACGCACGCACGTACGCACGTACACCTACGCACGCACACACACGCACGCACGCACATACGCACGCACGCACGCACACACACACACACACACACACACACACACACACACACACACACACACGCACGCACTGTATTAATGTAAATGCATGTGTGGTGAATCCTTGAAGTCATTTACTGATTCAAGCAAAGCAAGAGAACTTTTCAAGAATTGCGACGCCATTGTCTCTACCCAGTATTCTAAACAATTATTCTGTTCTTGATTCAGTTTGTAAATGTTTATTAAGTAGTTCACTTAGTATTTATCTTTAACATTGTTCATTTATCGGTTATATTCTTTAAATGTAATTTGTTTTTATTTATTTTTCTTGGGGGGGGGGGGGGGGGGTTCCGGATGATTAGGTCTGCATCACTATCCTATCACTTACTCTAATGCACACACATTTACAGACACACCCACTCACACTCACACACCAACATCACTACACATATATTGTCTGAATCACTTTTAGTGGAAGGCCCGTTAAACTGAAGAACAAACACAACGCACAACACACACAATGCATTAAATTAATAATAAATCAAAGCAAAGCCCCTGGAAAAGTTTGCAATTTAGTGATTATTAAAGCAAACATTGAGCCATTTTCTTACTTTGTACCCTTGTATAAGGTACATGCTTGGGGCAAAGGGGGGTTTCCGGAACCCCTGGAACACCCCCCCTCAGATCCGCACATGACGTACACTCACACAAAGGCCCTATCTTTATCTTATCTTAATGCCTCTTACATATTTGAACAGTTGTGTGTGTGTGTGTGTGTATGTGTGTGTGTGTGTGTGTGTGTGTGTGTGTGTGTGTGTGTGTGTGTGTGTGCATATGTGTGCATATATGTGTGTGTGTGTGTGTCCTTCTGCGGTTTGTTCGCCTTGTATATCACGAAGCAGTGTACAGAGTCGCTTCAAATTTTGTGTGGTGATGCAGAGAGAGAGAGAGAGAGAGAGAGAGAGAGAGAGAGAGAGAGAGAGAGAGAGAGAGAGAGAGAGAGAGAGAGAGAGAGAGAGAGAGAGAGAGAGAGAGAGAGAGAGAGAGAGAGAGTGCGAAGCGTAGGTAGCAGGGTTGCTAGTTTAACATAAGAAATGGGCCTACTACTTTGACATACATAGAGCTCAGAAAAGCTCAGAAGAGAGAAGAGAGAGAGAGAGAGAGAGAGAGAGTGAGAGAGAGAGAGAGAGAGAGAGAGAGAGAGAGAGAGAGAGAGAAGAGATACTTGATACTTTGATACTTTGATTGTTTAATGACATTAGCCAGATACAGCTTTCGTGTCATGGGGGTTTGTACAACAACATCATCATTTCGTGCAAAACAAATTAAGCATACACAAAAATAATGATCAAGAACAGAAGATTTAGAACTAAATATTATTATCAACACACATACACACATATGTACACACGCACAGACACGCACATGTACACGCACGTACACACACACACGAGAGAGAGAGAGAGAGAGAGAGAGAGAGAGAGAGAGAGAGAGAGAGAGAGAGAGAGAGAGAGAGAGAGAGAGAGAGAGAGAGAGAGAGAGAGAGAGAGAGAGAGAGAGAGAGAGAGAGAGAGAGAGAGAGAGAGAGAGAGAGAGAGAGAGAGAGAGAGATACTTTGAGTTTGATTGCTTAATGACATTAGCCAGATACAGCTTTCGTGTCATGGGGGTTTGTACAACAACATCATCATTTCGTGCAAAACAAATTAAGCATACACAAAAATAATGATCAAGAACAGAAGATTTGGAACTAAACATATATTATCAACACACATACACATACACATACACACCCGCACACGCACGTACACACACACACACACACATTGTTTAACCAACTGACAAATGAGAGAGAGAGATCGAGAGAGAGAGAGAGAGAGAGAGAGAGAGAGAGAGAGAGAGAGAGAGAGAGAGAGAGAGAGAGAGAGAGAGAGAGAGAGAGAGAGAGAAGGAAATGAGCTACATTGACGGGGGGGGCAATCAATGGGTTTTGAGATGAAGGTCACTGTACACGTGACATTTTTCGCTCTTTCCCCATAGCAACACAGTGACATGCAAGTGATCTTAATGTCTCTGTACACGTTAACACAATTCACAAAATATTTCTATTTCCCCATGGCAACACTGATAGAGTGTTAGGGTCTCCGTCCACGTTAACATATTTCGCCAGTTCTCCATGACAACACAATGTTAATGCTACTATCATCGTAACATTTCAATATCACGGTGCTAGTGTGACAACTATTTCGCAATAGTATGTCGTAGTATTGCTTGCTATCATATCACATAAAATCAACCAATCGTTGACAGAAGCAGACCTGTTTACTCTACTCTTTCCGAGTAGTATTCTACTCAATTTGGACCTCTACTACTCCTCAAAACTGAAAACAATGCTCTTTAATTCTTGATTACTACTCATTTTCAGTGAACATTATTTGATGGAATAAAACTACACATTTTGCACCAAAACTACTCATTTCAGCTATCCAGACTACTCAAGACTTGTGTAGAAGCTATGACACACCCCAAGCAGCAGACGACAAGAAACAAATGGATGCTGAGTTGAAAACGTTCCGGTTCAGTTACAAAAACCACGATATCCTTGTGTGTAAGATACCCGTCACCCGTTGTACTATGACACGAGTGTTTCAAACGCAGCATTATTTTCATTATAATGCATTTCATGGACATGACCAGTGAGTGTTTTCCTTTTGTTTCCGTTTTCGGTACATCCAAGAATGGCAGTCACAGTGAATCTGACAGGTGTCGCAGTCAAAAAAGTCGCTCGTTCAAATAAATCGCCCGGCTACTATGAGAGTGTGTATTTGCGACATTTTGCGACATTGAGCATGAACCACAAATTTCACTTTTTTCTAGGGTTAGGGATAGGGTTAGGGTTAGGTAAATGGTTCAAGTAGAGAAAGAGTGAAATTTGTGGTTGTCGCAAATACACACTCTCATAGTAGCGGGCGATTTATTTGAACGAGCGACTTTTTTGACTGCGACAGGCCTAGCCTAGACCTGGAGTAAAACGGGGTCAGCCCGTTGTAGCACAGCCCCGTTCTTGTCTATGTGTCCCCATCTCTATATTCCCTGTCACTATGTGTCCCCATCATTGTGTCCCTATCTCTACATATTCTCGTCTCTATATTCCCTGTCACTATGTGTCCCTGTCATTGTGCCCCCGTCTCCATGTTTCCCCGTTTCTACATGTCCCCATCTCTATATTATGTCTGTCTATATGTCACGTCGTGTATGTAGGGGAAGACGGGGTAAAAAGCGCATGGGCGGGTAAGAAGCCCACCCCAATTATCTCATGAAATAAAGAACATTTTAGTCAAATTTGCCCATGAGACGAATGCTAGACATTAACGCTCGTCTCATGCGCTTTTTACCCCGTCTTCCCCTATGTCCCCGTATCTATATTCCCTATCACTATGTGTCCCCGTCATTGTGCCCCTGTCTCTATGTGTCCCTGTCTATGTCCCCGTCTCTATATTCCCTGTGACTAGGGGAAGACGGGGTAAAAAGCGCATGGGCGGGTAAGAAACCCACCCCAATTATCTCATGAAATGAAGCAAATTTAAGTCTCATTTTGCCCATGAGACGAGCGTTAATGTCTAGCATTCGTCTCATGGGCAAATTTGACTGAAATTTTCTTTATTTCATGAGATAATTGGGGTGGGCTTCTTACCCGCCCATGCGCTTTTTACCCCGTCTTCCCCTATGTGTCCCCTGTCATTATGTCCCTATCTCTATAATGTCCCCGTATCTATGTGTCCCCGTATCTATATTCACTGTGACTATGTGTCCCCATCATTGTGTCCCTGTATCTATTATGTCCTCGTCTCTATGCATCCCAGTCTCCGTGTCCCCATCATTGTGTCCCCGTCTCTATGTGTCCCCATCTCAAAATATGTCCCCATCCTTATGTGTCCCCATATCTAAATATGTCCCCATCCTTATGTGTCCCCGTCTCTGTGTGTCCACATCTATACGTGTCCCCTTCACTATGTGTCCCTGTCATTGTGTCCCTGTTTATATATCCCAGTCTCTGTGTCCCCATCTCCATACTCTATATGTCCCCACCTCTATAGGTCCACGTGTATGCCTATGGGTCCACGTCTCTATATTTCCCTGCGGAATAGCGGGTCAGTGTCAGTTTGGGTTAGGGATAGGGTAATGACAAACAGAGAGGCGTAAACATGGAACACATTGAGGTAGGGACACATAGAGACAAAAGTGGGAACACATAGAGACGGGGACACAATGACAAGGACATATACAGAGACAAAATGATGGCCAAATAGAGACGGGACATATAGAGTCCAACATATAAAGACGGGGACATGTAGAGACACAGACATGTATATAGAGACGGGGACGGATAGAAATGGGGACATATGAAGACGGGGACACAGACACAAAATGTGGTACACATAGAGGCAGGGACACAATGACGGGGACACATACAGCATGGAACATAATGCAGATTTTAAATAATGCCGAATCTGACTGGGACAGAAAAGTTAAAGTTTTACGTCCTCTCGGCCGAAGCCATAAAAAAATTATGGGATGAAGTCAAAGACTTTAGAATCTTTGATGAAGTGGGACAGCTATGCTATGAGGCAAACGTGAAACGACCTTGACCTACGAGGGAAATTTCAAGGGAGGAAATCAGCGAAGCAACAGCGTGTACGACCAACATGCTAGACATATTATTAGCCTAGAACTATCATAACAGCAAATAAAAATTATGTTAACGTGGATGGAGACCTTTAGGCCACTCATAATATGACTTACTTACTTAATATGACTTACATGTTGCCATGG
>CM065689.1:5543571-5546071 GCA_017654935.2 Phymorhynchus buccinoides
CTTTAAAAATAAAAACGGCCACTTTTCTAACAATGCTATTTTGTTTGTACAAGAAAGTAGGTAATAACACTAATTTAAACACAGAGACAGAGAGAGAGAGAGAGAGAGAGAGGGGAGAGAGAGCTAGAGAGAGAGAGAGAGAGAGAGAGAGAGAGAGAGAGAGAGATAATGTGAATGTGAATTTTTGCGAATGCGGAGAGAAAGAGAAACGAAACGAAACGAAACGAAACGAAATGTTATTTATTCAGGGTACAGTGGAACCCGGTTATAAGAAAATTGAAGGGAGATAATTTTTTGTTTTCTTACATCTGGGTTTTCTTACATCCGATAATCGGATATAAGAAAACCTTTTGAATTTATTTTCTTATAACCGATTTGAATGGGAAAAAAGGGAAAAAATAAAAGAGAAAAGGAGAAAAAATAAAATAAAAGACAAACAGAAACGTAAAACAAAGAGAAAATGCTTTTTACCTAATTTGGTGCATGAATAAAAGGAAAAAATGCAAAGCAAAGGAGGAAAAAAAGAAAGAACAGAGCAGAAAATTAAAAACAAAAATGAAGGCAGACGTGGTGTGAGTTGCATGATGAGCGAGCAAGATAGCGTAGAGCAGTTGAATGAGTGGGTGTGGTGTGAGAGTAACATATTTGTTTAAATGTAAATTTCTGTTTCTTGTTTTTAATCAATATTCTAATTTGGATGTATAACTCATTTTACACAGTGGAAGACAATTTTGTATTTGCGTTTGTACAATGCCAATGGACAATAAAGAAATTTGCGACCTATGACTCATGTTTTACGTCATAAAATCAAAATACAGCAAAACTGGGTTATAAGAAAATCGAAGGGAGATCATTTTTTTGCTTATTACCATATCCAAGTTTTCTTATATCTGAAACTCGGACATAAGAAAACATTTTGAAGTTTTTTTCCTGATAACCAAATTGAATGGGGAAAAGAGAAAAGAAAAAGAAAAGAAAAGAAAAGAAGGACAGAAAAACAAAATGAAGAGAAAATCCTTTTTCCTAATTTGATGCATTTCTTACATCATAAAATCAAAATCATCTACTAAGAAGAAGATTTAAAGGTGCCTACAACCACTCAAACTAACAAGCTTTTTTTCTTTCTTTTTACTGTTATCAAATACGTACCCATCTTGTACTGAACTATTACCATTTACTGTCCACCCATGCAGCTTTTGATCAATCGTTTGCTCTTGTTTATGTGGATTTTCATCCACATATTCAGTTATTTGTATTTATCTTCTTAAAGAAATGGATTGCCTTTTCCTCTCTGCCATTGCTGCTGAAAATAAAAGGCTGGACAGTCTCTCTACCACCAACACAAAAGTACAGGCACTCATGTTTTATTTTTTTCTTCTGCTCAACATTTATTTTGCACAGAATACTGAAGGAAAGTGTGGAATAAAGGAACAAAAACAACTCAATTAGTCTTGCAATCAAGTGCCTGTACTGTTTAGACTGTCTGTGACGCAACTGGTATGAGGTAAACTTTCCCTTTTTGGAATGACTTCAATTTTCTGGGAACATCCTTTCAGTTCAGGTCCAACTCACTTTTAAAGACACACTGACCCAACACGATTAAGTCTCTTGTTTTTTCTGGGTAGCTGTGACCCACATACAAATCCCCCCAACTTCAAATTGAGGCTGCTCTTTAAAATATTTTCGTTTTCAATTTGGGGGCATTTGTATGGGAGTCAAACCTGGTCAAAACAAGATTTTGTACCAGCTATAAGAGGGAAAACATGTGGAACCCGTGATTTTGACACATGATCTGGTGGGTCTTTAAGAAAATGTTTTCAATGGTAATTCGCTTATAAGAAAATAGAGCTCGCTTATAAAAAAAAAAATGAACTGCAAACCAACTCTCTTGTATGACATACTTTTCCTATGTCCAAGTTACCATTGCAGATGGGAGAAGGAATTTTCTTGCTAAATAATCGAGTTTTCTTATAAGCGAGTTTCTTATATCTGAGTTTTGATCATAGATAAGAAAGAAGAAGTTCGGCATGGAAATTTTATTGCTTCATTATAAGAAAGTTTTCTTATAAGCGAGTTTCTTATAAGCGGATTCGGCTGTATATTTCTATATTAAGGTTAGAGTGTCTGTGACATAGCTGCTCTGACATAAATTTTCTTCTTTTGTTTGTTTTGTTGGAACACTGCACTTTTTGGAACATCCTTTCAGTTCATGCCCTAATTTTTACCAAATCGCTTATAAGAAAATCAAACCGCTTATAAGAAAATGAACTGCAAACCAACTCCCTTGTATGAAATCATTTTCTTATATCCGAGTTTACATCGCGGATGGGAGAACGAATTTGCTTCCTTATAACCGGGTTTTCTTATAAGCGGTTTTCTTATATCCGAGTTTTGATAATACATAAGAAAGAAGGAGTTCGGCCGGGGAAAAAAAATTGCTTTCTTATAAGCGGGTTTTCTTATAAGCGGGTTTTCTTATAAGCGGGTTTCTTATAAACGG
>CM065689.1:5556071-5558571 GCA_017654935.2 Phymorhynchus buccinoides
AAGAACGGAAAAACAAACAAACAAACAAAAAACAACTACACAAAAACCAGCTTTGTACAGAAAAAGAAACAGAAAAACATTGTAAAAAACAACAACCAAGCAAGAACACTACCACCACCCCCCAAAAAAAGTCGAAGGAAAAAAATGGCTAACAAAAAAAAAAAGAATTCTCCACTTTCGTTTTTATGGAGGTTATATTATAGCCTTCCTCTTCTGACAATCTCGTTCACAATAACATCTGTATTGTTACAAATTCGGGACTTTCCTGGTGTTGGACTGCCTTCTGGTATCGGCTCCAGGATTGTTCCCACCATCGTTATGTCTACTAATGTCCTATATGAGTGTTTCAGACCGTACATAGGACGTTAAACAGATTTTCCTTCTGACAATCTCGTTTGTACATATAATCCTAGTTAGGAAACTTGAGAGCATTAGACCTATATATATATTTTTGTTTGACTTCTTTCTTTACGTTCGTGGTAGGTTTGAGAGGGTCATAATGTGAATGTAAAATAAAGTTCCCCTGATTAAGTTGTGGTTTTACAACGAAAATTTGGGACACACATTTCCAGTCTGTTGTGTGTTTTCGGGACGAAAGTATGTTTATATATTATATATATGTATATACGGATCTGTGGTCATTAAAGGTATCATTAAAGTTCCTCTAGTTATCTGAAATTCAATACGGACAGTAATATGTAAATTACACTAAATTCCCCCAAACGGTTGGCTGTTTAGCCTCATTTACATACCACTACCCGTGTCGACTGTCTTAAGACGCACTACTCATGATTAACGAAGCTATGATCTTCTGCGTATGTGGTGTTTTTTTCTTTCTTTTTTTACTATGCGCTGAATCTCTTTTGTTTCTTCATAACAGAGAGAAACAAAAAGCCCAACCAACTTTCAGACTTTTTCTCGGTAGAAGAAGAGGCCCTACAACTTACTGATCCACGGCGCATGTGTCTGTGAACGGACAGAAAAAACAACAACCGGAAACAAGTTAATGGTATCCGAGGTTGTTGCCAAAGACTTCTTCCTAGTAACAATGGCACAACAAGAAGAGCAACAACAACATCATAAGGAGCAGCTGCAGTAGCAACACCATAAACAAGAAATGGTATAACAAATTCATAACAATACAAAAAAAAAACCATCTCTGTAACAACCTTTCCACCATCAGCATGACTCAGCAAAACTTATACAACGACTACGACCAACATCATCACTACCTCTACCACCATCATCATCACCATCGCCATGAAAACTACTACAACATCGACAGCGATTGGCTGCAGTTGAACGACGACGACGACGATGGCGATAACAATCGCAGCAACGATAATGACAGCAGCAGAGCGTCTTTGGAGGGTGACGTCATGTCCGGTGGTAACGCGAGTGACTACAGTTACGAGTATGACGTGTCGCTGAGCAGCGCTCCTGTGCAGGAACTGGCGGTCAATGCCGTGGGATACGGCGTGGTGTTGATGCTGGGCCTAATCGGGAACGTGCTGGTCGTCATTTCTGTGGCCAGGTGGGTCTTTAATACATCATAATTTGTGTTCGGGTGGGTCTTTAATTTGATAATTATCATGGTTCTGGTGGGTCTTTAATAAAGGGTTCTCATTATATGGGTTACGGTGTGGTGGTGATGTTGTGTCTGATTGGAAACGTGCTGGTCGTCATTTCTGTGGCCAAGTGGGTCTTTAATACATAATAATGTATGTTCGGATGGGTCTTTATTTTGATAATTATCATAGTTCTGGTGGGTCTTTAATAAAGGGTTCTCATTATATGGGTTACGGTGTGGTGTTGATGTTGGGTCTGATTGGAAACGTGCTGGTCGTCATTTCTGTGGCCAGGTGGGTCTTTAATACATAATAATGATTGTTCTAATACATTTAATTTAATAATAATAATGGTTCTGGTGGGTCTTTAATAAAGGATTCTTGTAAGGTGCGGTTTTGATGTTATTCCTGATTGGAAACGTGCTTGTCGTCATTTATGTGGCCGGGTGGGTCTTTAACAAAGAATTAACAAGGTTCTGTGAGGTCTTTAATAAATTATAATAATAATGGTTCTGGTGGGTCTTTTAATATAGAATACTTATCATGTGTCTTTACGATATAGTGCTCAACATCGGGGTATTTGGAAATTTGCTCAGGGCCGGATCTAGGGGGGGGGGGGGGGGGTCCTGGTTTCCGGACCCCCCCCCCCCCCCCCCCCTCTGCCCCAAGCCCCAAGCATGTACCTTATACAAATGTAAAAAGTCAGAAAATGACTCCATGTTTGCCTTAATAATCACTAGATTGTAGGAACCTATGCTGCTCCCAGCACCCCCCAGTGGAAACTCCCGCTTATGAATCACTTGGTCCGGCCCTGTAAATGCTGGAATAATGATTCTTGGTTTTTTTTAAAATATGAAAATATCAATAATCGTGGTGTGTTATTCGTTATTAAAGAATTATAATGATTCTGGTGGTATACCTTTAATAAAAAT
>CM065689.1:5563571-5568571 GCA_017654935.2 Phymorhynchus buccinoides
GTCCAAAACTATCTCAAATGAATTATTTATGTGGCAAGCAAAGGCTGTTAGAAATAAAACAAGTATAAGTTATGAAGACTTGAATCAATCACTGTCGGTGAGGTCTGTATATATACATTTAGTTTGAAGGGAAAAGAAATAATGGAAATAATTAAGAAAACGAGAATTACAGAGGGACCCAAAAAACAACCCGTCAAATTTCCCAGAATATATTCCCCCCCACTGCCCAAATCAGTCATCTCTACTTTAACTTTTCTTTCTTGCATCAAACAAACAAACAAATAATCTCATTGACTCATACCTCCATCATCTCTCGCACATATATCATGCATTATAAACAACTCCAAAGGAGGGAGGAAAAAACACATACTCCCAGGGATCAGGAACTTGATCGGTTTTCGGTCCTGTACGCATTGATTTTCTGTGGGACCGATCGTTTTACTATCCAGCCGGTCCGGGGACTCATTGATTTTCCAGGCACTCGGTCCCGTTGTCATGATAAATAAGTACCTGTCATTAATTATCTACCTCTCGCATGCGAACTGTACCCATCTAACCCTAACCCTATCCCTAACCCTAACCCTAACCACGGACAGAACCAAGAAATAGAGCAGGAGGGTGTAAATCTACATATTTGCCGAGAAATCGATGTACAAAGCCATGCACTTAGTTTCGTAAAATTCACAATGGCGGACAAACAAACGATTCTGATTGGCTACGCTAGGACTACTTCCGGCTAGGACTACTTATCTCATAGGGGTAAAAATACACCGCCACACCGTCAGTCAGTGTTCCCGATTACGCAGTGTTCCCGATTACGTAAATTACGTACAAAGTATCAAGTTTGACGTATAAATTTTTCAGTCAATACGTCATTGTGACGTACACTGTACAGTTTTTCTCTCAGCCGATTGCTTCCTCAAACGTGTTCGCCGCGATCAGAATGTTGAAGCCAATAGGGCGTTTGCCACGAGTGTTCATTCACTATTGCTGGTACCCACGTGTCGTCATATCCGGCCACAAGGAGCGCCATATTATGGGAGACCGCCATCTTAGTCCTTACCTTTTTTTGAAAAATGCCAGATCGATGCTGCGTATTTGGCTGTTCCCATTCGAAACTTAATCTAAACTGTATTTATAACATCTGGATGTTTTATTTACACATTTAGATAACATTTTCACTTTGTTTACACACAAATAAGGACTAAGATGGCGACACTTCCGTTGGAATGGTCGAGATGCGCACGCAGGTGGGTTGGAGCCATACTAGACTACTAATTTGCCCGAGCTCGTTCTGCCCGAGTTGCGCTGACCTCTCTAATTCAACTCTCTAAATTCAACTCAGTGAAATTCAAGGTCGCCGGCGCGTGGCAAATGCCCTATTCGGCTTGCGGGAAACGATCAACAAAATATACTGGGCCTATTCTTTCACTACTAGGCTTGAAGCAGACGACAAAAAACACAGAGTAATTTCCCTTTGTTTCTCGCTGCTGCTCGCACGCGCGTTTCTTGGAAGCAAAAAAAATGGCGCTGCTTCGCTGGATTGCGAAAACTTCGACGCAAAGTTCTTCCAAAGACTCTGAAGTTTTAAGTCGGGTGACAAAAACCCTCGAACCAGTTCCAGGCAGGCCCTTCAACTTCAAGTTCTACTTCAACTGTCAGTAGTGATGAAAAGAAGAAAGTAACTGGCAAATTCAAGTCAAGTTGGTGTGAAGAATTTGACTGGCTTCAGCATCGTGATGGCAAGCTCTTCTGCAGTGCGTGCGTGCGTGCGCGTGTTTGTGTGTGTATGTATGTATGTGTGTGTGACTGTGTGTGTGTGTGTGTGTGCATCATGATTACAAGTCTTATTTTTGAATTTATTTTTTACTAAACAATTAATATCAATAAATGACTCTTCAAGCTTTGTGCACATTGTTACAGAGATTTGGAACAAACTTCCTCTTTCCCTCCGTCAGCGACCGACCCTCTCAGCCTTCAAATCTAACCTCAAAACTCACCTGTTCCCCCGTGATTGAGGCTCCACTCTCTTTCTCTTCTCTCTCTCTTGCCTTTAGGTCTGTTTCTGCTGTATACCATTTATGTCAAACGTGTGTGCTCGCTTTGTATTGCATTTTTGTTTGAATGCGTTATGAATGCTAACGTGTGTGTGCGCTTTGATTTGATTTCTATCAAGATTCAGCGCCGTATAAATACCGTATGTTGTTGTTGTTGTTGTTGTTGTTGTTGTTGTTGTTGTTGTTGTTGTTGTTGTTGTTGTTGTTGTTGTGTGTGTGTTAGAGAGAGAGAGAGAGAGAGAGAGAGAGAGAGAGAGAGAGAGAGAGAGAGAGAGTTGCTTTGTATATGCGCTGTTGCTGGTTGGTGTCACTCTTGAATGTTGTTTTTGTTGTCTGTTGATGAATAATTGATTGTAAAGCGCTTTGGGCTCATCTGAGGTAAAGCGCTATATAAATGTACTATTATTATTATTATTATTATTATTATTTATTTTAGAGCATAATTATTGTCCATTTATTATGGCTTTTAGTTTTGACCCTTAAACATTTTCAAATGACACTTCAAATTTGAGGGCAAAGGGTCATGGTGACCCTTAAAAATTTGGAAGCATGAGGAACTGGTCGTTTTTGTTTCAAGCTGAATTAAAGAATTTCACAGACACCGTTTTCGATTCAAACAAGAGGTCGGCGCAAACTTTCTAGTGACGTATGACTCGGGGGTGGGGTGGGGTGGGGTGGGGGGTGGGTGGGAAGAACGAAACAATGGAACTCTCCACCAGTAACAGCACAGCTTTTTATAATCTTTCTGGTAGTAGTTCTCCAAGGCTATTATTGTAAGCCTGTGAAGTCATAGCTACAGACACTTGTTTTTCTAAAAAATATGTTAAAAGTTTGTTTGCATTCTTTAAAAGGGAAGGTTAATGTCAGGAGGTTTGGAGTTTAACTCGTATTGAAGAAATGATTTTTTTTTGGCTCACACGAAGTGAGTCTATAGTATGATAGTTGTTCGATTGTGTGTGTGTGTGTGTGTGTGTGTGTGTGTGTGTGTGTGCGTGCGTGTGCGTGTGTGTGTGTGTGTGTGTGTGTGTGTGTGTGTGTGTGTTGCGTCCGTGGTCTAATCTCCAAACTTTAACGTTGGCATTTTCTCGGGAAATGGAAGGCATACATTATTCAAACTTTGCACACATAATAGATGTCTATGCAAGCTTTCAAACAATAATGATTTGAATAATTAAATACTTAAAGCAACACTGTAAACAGATAACAAACAGATAGCATTTGAGATGAGTGGGTTAGAGAGTATTCAACAGGCAACATGAGTTAAGAAACTCACCAACACTGAAAGCCTCGATAGCTCATTAGTAGAGTGTCTTGTCTGTCATACCAATGGTTCCGGGTCCGATTCTCGGCACGGGCACTTTTTTTTATTTTTATTTGTATTCACTAACGATAGTTTCATTAAAA
Source organism: Phymorhynchus buccinoides (assembly GCA_017654935.2). Taxonomy (NCBI): domain Eukaryota; kingdom Metazoa; phylum Mollusca; class Gastropoda; order Neogastropoda; family Raphitomidae; genus Phymorhynchus; species Phymorhynchus buccinoides. The sequence goes on from CM065689.1 coordinate 5,567,033, forward strand.
TGTTATTGGCAATCTTGTACTTTAGACACCCCCCTCAATCTTTGTTTATTGTTGTCCAACATGTTCCTGTTCGAGTGAGCCTTGAAGGCTTTGCCTCTTGTTTTTTTGGTAACGTCGAAACAGTAACTGATCTTTTTTTTAAATCTCAAACTGCAAATCCTCCGAAGTTCGCGGGGAGTGAGGCTGCTCACGTGGCGCGGTGGGGGTAATCAACACACGGTCACACACTGACGTAGACCTAGCGTTCTCATCCCTGGCTAGTGCATTTTGTACCATACTGTTCAGGGTAAGACAGAAAAACGCACTAACAAACAAAGAAACTGCAAAATTTGAACGAGGCAAGAAAGCTAAAATTCAGAAAGTGTAATTCTTTGGGACGCATAGAAATCATACTAATAACACAATAGTGTAATTACATGGCACGACTTTTAATACGGTCATCATCATCACCTGCTTGAAAACAAAAGGAGGGTGGGGGGGGGGGGAGGAGGAGGAGGAGGAGGGGGATTAAGTAAACAAACTTGCAAAATAGCACACATATACAAACATCAAGCATGGATACGCTTTCAGCGTGACTTGCTGAGAAATGAATGAAAAATTGTGTTTTACGTCCTCTCGGTCATAGACACATATGGGACATTTGTAAAAAACAAAGATGGTGGGAACAATACTGGCTGCAATGCCCGGAGGCAGTGCAACACCAGTAAAGTCCCGAGTTTTTAACAATATAGATATATGCAGCGGTAACCGTGCCTCGGCTAAACCTCATCGGCTATGGTACCGCCACAATAAGTATGTTAACTTGCTGAGGTTTTGCACAGCACTTTTTATAGAGACCTCGAGATAGTATGAGACTTATCATCATGATACAGATTATCTTAAAGACACACTGACGCACCACGATTATATATAAGTCCCTTGGTTTTTTTTCCTGGGTAGCTGTGACCCACATACACATGTCCCCAACTTCAAATTGAGGCTGCTCTTTAAAATGATGTATCGGTTTGAATTGGGGGCATTTATATGGGAGTCAGACCTGGTCAGAACACGATTTATTTCCAGCTGTAGGAGGGAAAACACGTGATTTTTTGACACGTGATCAGGTGGGTCTTTAAGGTCCGTGTACACGTTGACAACATTCACAAAATGTTACCATTTCCCCATGGCAACACTGTGAGTTGTAATAAGTCACAGGTGTTGGTACACGTTAACATTATTCACGAGATATTTCTCTTTCCCCATGGCAACACACAACAATCGCACAACAGGAATTGTTCGGAAGTAATTAAGGGGAGTAATTTCATGGTGTGTGGGAGTGATCTTGCCTAATTCAATCGGTCAAACAGGGGACGTCACTCTACCATCAGCTCTCGTAGCCTATCGACTCGTGTGTTTGAGCAGACACACAGCACTTAGAATGCCGTGCGTCATTCTAAAAATTGATGCAATTTATATTTTTACGTCACATTTTGCAAGTTTTATCAGTTTGTGGCCACTGGCCACCCCTAATTTTTCTATAAAAAAAAAGGTTTGTAAGTC
>CM065689.1:5608571-5611071 GCA_017654935.2 Phymorhynchus buccinoides
ATCTATGTTAGGCCCTCCTCCTTTCATTATTCTTGTTTTTTTTTTTTTCCCCAGGGTCAGATTTTGGTGAGGGAGGTGCGCAAAGGCTACTGGTGCCTTGAGCATTGGAGTAAAAAATTATTGGGTCGATCATTTTGGTGGGAGAGGTGCATGTGTGTGTGTGTGTGTGTGTGTGTCTGTCCTGTCTTCTGGGCCGTGTGTGTGTTGCGCGCGGCTCATGCGCACGTGCACATGCTTACTTTCTTTTTTTAATTTTATGATTACTGTCCCCCGGTCACAGTTTTGGTGGGGAAGATGCGCAAGGGCAGCAGTACTGGTGCGGAGGACTATCTATGTTCGTGTGTTTATTATTTTTTCTTTAAATTATTATTTGTTTGTGTTTAATTATTATTATTATTATTTTCCCCCCCCCCGGGTCACATTTTGGTGGGGGGTGGGGGCTAGGTAAAGCCTACTGGTGCATGGCGCATCGGAGTAAAAAGTTATCGGGTCTATTATTATTATTATTATTATTGGTGTGTGTGTGTGCGTTGTGTGTGCGTGCGCGCGCGCGTTGTGTGCACATGTTTACTTTCTTTATTCGATTATTGTTGTGTGTTTTTCCTCCCATAGGGTCACATTTTGGTGGGGGAGCTACGCAAAGGCTACTGGTGCATGGAATAGTGTGTGTGTGTGTGTGTGTTTATTGTTTTCTTTAATTATATTTTTTTTTTTGTAGTAGTCGTTTTATTCCCCCCCCAGGATCACATTTTGGTGGGAGAGGTACCTAAGGTCTATTGGTGCATCGGAGTCAAAAGTTATTGGGTCTATTATTATTATTATTATTGGTGTGTGTGTGCGTGTGTGTGTGTACACATGTTTTCTTTCTTTATTCGATTATTGGGTTTTTTCCTCCCACAGGGTCACATTTTGGTGGGGGAGGTACGCAAAGGCTACTGGTGCCTGGAGCAGTGGGGCCAGCCGGCCTTGCACCAGGTGTATCAGCTGTACATGCTGCTCGTCGTCTACCTTCTACCTCTGACCTTCATGACCTGCAACTACGTGGCCATCTGTCGGAGGCTGTGGCAGGTCCGGTCACAGAGAGCCACCATCAGAGCACAACTGTGAGTAGGTTAGGTTAGGTACATTATAGTCACAGAGGCGTCTCTGTGAAATTCGGGTTGCTCCCACCTGGAGAGCGCGTCGCAGCCAGAGTTTTCTGCATGCGATTTTTGTGTGACTGATGAGGAAGGAAGGTGGTGGTGGGGTAAATTTTGACCAAATGACAACGTTTTCGTTGCCACTGGGCTTAACGTGTGCTAAGTGCATGGGCACACGGGACCTCGGTTTATCGTCTCATCCGAAAGACTCCACGTTCAGACCGCAAGGCCTGGTGCAAACTGAGAGGAAAAATCCCCTGTACCCAGGTTCAAACTCGGGTTTAGTTGACACGAAGCGAACGCGCTACCACTGTGCCACTCTACACGAGTAGCAATAATAGGGTGACTATTATTTGTTCATTTTTTTCTACAGTGTCTCGGCGCTGCGTGGTGACCTTCGGTTGTTTGAAAAAAAAAAATATAACATCAGCAAATATCTTCAACCTGATGAAGTTGGCTGATTAACTGTAAGAAGAAGAAGAAGAAGAAGACTATAACTGTCCAGTGTACAGTACCTTCTTCTTCTTCTTTCTTCTTCTTCGATCGCTCAGACAGTTTCCTGTCAATTATGAGCGCAGATGCGTCATGCTGCCATTATGCGCCTAACTAAGGAGAAATAGTTAGGCCCAGCAAGTCCGACTTCGGCTGGAGGAAATGTTTTTGAAAGCGTTTCGTGAAAAAAGGCACCTTATCCACGCGAATACAAAGTTCCATGAGCAGAAGTGACGTCAAACACGGCTCACTGAACGGAAATCAACTGCGTGCTAAATAAGCTCGGCCACTTCTGTGGCCTCGCAATAATATTAACAAGGGAGACTATCAATCTCCATGTAGAGTGCCTTATCCATGCGAATACAAAGCTCCATGAGCAGAAGTGACGTCAAACACTTGTCCATATGACGGAAATTAACCCAATACCAATAGTCTCGCTGTCCTCCGCTCGTCAACTACTAGAGGGTTGTTATTTGTACCTTTCGGAGTAAACATGGGAGGATTCTCTCCTCCTCCTCCTCCTCCACCCTTTCCCTCCCCACTTCCGGTTCGGATTTATTCTGCAGGTATTGCAAAGTTAAAAGACTGAAAATAGTAGGGCCTAATGCATTCTGTGCATCCATAATAATAACTAGAGGGTTGTTATTTTACCTTTCGGAGCAAACATGGGAGGATTCTCTCCTTCTCCTCCTCCTTCTCCACCTTTCCCTCCCCACTTCCGGTTCGGATTTATTCTGCAGGTATTGCAAAGTTAAATGACTGAAAATATGAATGCATTCTGTGAATCCGTTTTCGAGTTAGCCACAATCTTCGTTTCCATGCCTTCCTTAATTTAAAATTTTCTCCCATTCTGAATTATAATCGTCAGT
>CM065689.1:5614239-5616739 GCA_017654935.2 Phymorhynchus buccinoides
GTGTGTGTGTGTTGTGTGTGTGTATGTGTGTGTGTGTGTGTGTGTGTGTGTGTGTGTGTGTGTGTGTTGTGGTGTGTGTGTGTGTGTGTATGTGTGTGTATTGTGTGTGTGTTTGTGTGTGTGTGTGTTGTGTGTGTGTGTGGTGTGTGTGTGTGTTGTGTGTGTGTGTGTGGTGTGTGTGGTGTGTGTGTGGTGTGTGTGTGGTGTGTGTGTTGTGTGTGTGTGTGTGGTGTGTGTGTGTGTGTGTGTGTGTGTGTGTGTGTGTGTGTGTGGTGTGTGTGTGTGTGTGTGGTGTGTGTTGTGTGTGTGTGTGTGTGTGTGTGTTGGTGTGTGTGTGTGTGTGGTGTGTGTTTGTGTGGTGTGTGTGGTGTGTGTGTGTGTGTGTGGTGTGTGTGTGTGTGTGTGTGTGTGTGTGTGTGTGTGTGTGTGTGTGTGTGTGGTGTGTGTGGTGTGTGTGTTATGCGTGTGTGTTTCCCTCCTTTTTGGCGCGCGCGCATATATATATATATATGTGTGTGTGTGTGTGTGTGTGTGTGTGTGTGTGTGTGTGTGTGTGTGTGTTCATATTTCTGTCTTTAAAGATACACAGAAGACGCGCCACCCCAAATTAAGATCCCTTGGTGTGTTTTTTTTTTCTGGGTAGCTGCGACCCAGATAGAAATGTCCCCATGTTCAAATCGAGGCTGCTCTTTAAAACGAATGTAATCGCTTTGAATTTGGGGGCATTTGTATGGTAGTGAGACCTGGTCAAAACAAGATTTATTTCCGGCTATAAGAGGGAAAACACGTGAAACCCGTGATTTTGACACGTGATCTGGTGGGTCTTTAATTAGGATCACAGATCCATCCCTCGTTTTTATTTTTTAAATATAAAACTTGTTTTATTGTTGGTGCTGTTTGCTCTCTCTTTTTTTGTCCTTGACTATTCTTTCTTTCTTTTCTTTCTTTCTCCCCCTCTCTCTCTATGTGTGTCTCTGATTAATGTATAATAGAATCTTCTTTCGTCTTCTACTTCTTCTTTTTCTCTCTCACCTTTTTTTCTCTCTTCTCCCTTCCTGTCTCTCTCACCCCCCCCCCACCCCCCCCCCCCCCCCTCTCTCTCTTTCTCTCTCCCTCTCCCCTCCTTCTCTCCCGCCCCCCCCCCCCTCCGATCTCTCTGTGAAAAAAATGGCTACCCCATGCCAATGCCTTTTACCGTTGTAAAATAAAGGTTCATTTGTCCCCGAGCCGAAGATTCGGGGAGCTATTGTTTCTGTCTGATCCGTCCGTGCCTCCGTCCGTCCGTCCGTCCGGCTATTCGTCCGTTTTTCTCAAAAACTATTCAGTCTATCATCATCAAATTTGGTATACTAGTTTGCCAAGATGCAAGCTATCCACTGATGTATTTAGTTTTACATTAAGGTCAAGATCGCGCCAGTTACGGGGTTCTAACTCCAAAACACATAACCGATAATATCTCGCGAAGTTTTGCATGTATTTCAATGCAGTTTTTTTCACAACATTTCTTGATGAATGGTCTACAACACAGTTGTCATGAATGTTTCTGTGCGCTCGTGTGCGCATGATCGCGCGCGCTCAAATCACGGGTCCGAACCCCAAGGCTATATATAAAAAAAACCTATTCAGTTACGTGCAGTTTTTATAAGTTTTTATGTAGTTAAGTGCTATTTTGATGCGTTTTTATGTATGTGTACACCGACACATTCCGATTTCGTAGTAGCTCGGCGATGCTGCGAGGGGACTTTGCAGCCGCTCGGCGTTGCACTTGTTTTATTTCATTTCGTTCCTTTCTCTGTCTTTCTCCCCCTCTCCCCCTCCCCTCCTCTCTCCTCTCTCTTCTCTCCTTCACATCTCCCTCTCTCTCTTTCCCTTTTTATTTCTTCCTCTTCCCCCTTCCTCTCTCCCTCCCTCCTTCTTTCTCCCTGTTTAACCTCAATAAAAAAAATTCGAGTTCGAGTTCTTTCTCTCTCACTCTCCTCTCTCTCTCTCTCTCTCTCTCTCTCTCTCTCTCTCTCTCTCTCTCTCTCTCTCTCTCCTCTCTCTCTCTGTCTCTTTCTATCTCTGTCTCTCTGTCTATCTTTCTCTCACCCCGCCCCCACCCCACCCACGCCCCCACCCCCCGTTTCTTCCTTCTCCCTTGTACCGTCCATAAGGGTCAACGACTAACTGGACGCTAAACTCACCATCTCACTCTCCCTTTTCTCTCCCCCTTTCTCCTCTCCTCCCTCATCCTCTCCCCCCCCCCCCTCTCCTCTCTCTCTCTCTCTCCAAGTCTCTTTTAGACTAGTTTTGCTTCTGACTTTTAAAAAAAAGAAGAAAGGAATGTTAGAAATCTTACCGGATGGAAGTTCAGTTTAACGTCGCGTATCGGCTTTCGCCATGTACGACGGGCTGAACAAACCAACCAGGGTATAAACAAAAAATTATGTTCCTGAATCACTGTCTTAGCCAAAAGGCCGAGAAGCGATCAGAATTAAAATAAAATGAGAAATCTTACCAT
>CM065689.1:5619239-5635959 GCA_017654935.2 Phymorhynchus buccinoides
TAGAGTCCTTTTCCTTTCTTTTACTTAGTTTCCTTTTCTTTTTCTTATCCTTTTATTTAGTCTCCTTTTCGTTTCCTTTTATGATATCCTTTTCTTTTGCTTACCTTTTACGTTTACTTTTATTTCTGTTTGTAGTTTAGTAGATTGATTAAAGAGTGAAAATTCCAAATTGTCTTCTTTGGTTTATTGTGTATCCCTCATTGTGAAAGTCTACCGAACTCCTTCACCCTCTTCAATTCTTTCTTCTTAAAATCTCTTTTCTCTTTCTATCTTTTTAAAAGAAATCCTAACCTATCTACCCCGAACCCGACACCTTTTCTGTAACTGTGCTGCCCCACTAGGGTAGGTCTGAAAGGGTGGTTTACATACTTATTACTGTTGTGTGAACGCCGTATGTTTATGGGATTCATGAGCCGAAACATTAACCCTTTCACCGCCAAAGTCGCATTTTAGCACCACATTGATTTAACACCTATGTCACTAAAAGGCATCAAATTGGGGTCTATTATCCAAAGACCCTATTGTCATAGTTTTGGGAAGTAAGGATATGCCTTATTTCATATATCATGTCACAGAAGAATGCCCAATACTGCAGATGGATTTTGTTCTCTACCCAGGTAAGTTTAATGGACGTTTTTTGGCTGAAATATGGCTGGCGGTGAAAGGGTTAAACCATTTTGAGTTGAGTTTGAGTCTCTCTCTCTCTCTCTCTCTCTCTCTCTCTCTCTCTCTCTCTCTCTCTCTCTCTCTGATCTAAGAATGAAACTAATTCAAGCAAAGTATTATAATAACCCTTGTCTTTTTTGTTTGAATCTCTTAATGGCATGTCAAAATGAGAACACTATTGTGAACTGGGCTATGTTTGATCTACAAAGCCCAGAAAAGGCTACAGTTAATGATTTCTTAATAGGCTTAACTTGTCTTCTGTTTTATCTTTGTACAAGTACTTATTACGATTATGGTTGCAGGGCTCCCAGGGACCCCCATTTGGGGGTCTATGAAGTACTAACATTCTAAAGGACCCTCTAAAAGAATGTGCAGGGGGGTCCCAGGGATGCACTAGAAAAAAATCGTTTTAGCATTCGCAATGCCACTGGGACCCTCTATCCTGCCTCTATGATCCTCTATGCTGTAAGTGAAGGAGTCCCTAGGACCCCTTGTTTTGCGGGACGATTGTGAGCCCTGGGTTGTTTATGTATTGATATCAATATGTATTGTATCACTTGACACCCCTTCAGTGAGGGGCCTAGGCCTGAACTGAATCAACATTCGCATTCGCATTCGCATTCTCTCTCTCTCTCTCTCTCTCTCTCTCTCTCTCTCTCTCTCTCTCTCTCTCTCTCTCTCTCTCTCTCTCTCTCTCTCTCTCTCTCTCTCTCTCTCTCTCTCTCTCTCTCTCTCTCTCTCTCTCTCTCTCTCTCTCTCTCTCTCTCTCTCTCTCTCTCTCACGGGTTTCACGTCAAATCACGTTGTGTTTTTCATTTTCTTGTGTTGTTTTGTTCTTTCGCAAATCGCGCCGAATTGCTAATGGAGTTGTACTCTAATGCAATAAATCATTTCGTATTCGTATTCGTATTCTCTCTCTGTGTATTCCATTAATTCCAGGACTCACAGCGTTCGCAGTCCTCGTCCCAGCCAGCCCAACGTCCTGCCCTTCCTGGCTCCCCCTCCCCCCTCCCTCCCTCTCCCCCGACCCCTCCCCTACCCCTTCCCTCTCCAGGGCCTCCCCTACCGATATGCCCCCGGGCGGCGCCGGGCATGCTACCGCCGGGCATGCCATCACGATGCCCAACGGGCATCGGTGTCAGCGGGCACCCGTGAGCGAGGATGCCACCCGAAAGCAGGTAGGTGTTCATTTTAAAACCAGTGATGTCCCGAGGTCCGAGGTCATAGGCCATTGACCTATTACAATTGAAAGTGTCCTATTGTGTTCTCCTCCCCTGTCAGGACAAATGTCTGATTAAATTGTTAACACTGGCACGCTTTGTCTTATTGATTTCTGGAAAGAGCTGGGACATTTTGTGCTATTGATTTCTCTTGTCTCAGCACAGTTTGTCCTATCACTTTTCGATTCCCGGTACATCACTGGGTGAATTACAGTGCATAATACAATATATACATTTTCCATGGCATGAACTAAAGTCAGTTGGACTTGAGTGATCGAAAGCCTCTTTTGTTCATAGTTACAAGCACATTGAGGCAGTGGGTGGATGCCTCGTGCCTTCGTACGGGGAGCTAGACGACCCGCCCCCTCCACGAGTCTCTCCCCGTGGGGATGCGTGTGTGTGTGTGTGTGTGTGTGTGTGTGTGTGTGTGTGTGTGTGTGTGTGTGTGTGTGTGTCTTCTATAAAAAAATAGTTCCCTCACCTTCTGGAAGTTCTGTGTTTGCTACTTCCTCTAATCTGCCTCTCTCTTTGACTCTGCCTTTTCCCTTTGCTTTCTGTCATCCACTATCTTGTCACATACGTCCCTTACCCATTATGACCATAAGGCCTGGGAAGAATACAGAATAATAATAATAAGAAGTTCACTGTGTCAACTGAATTGAAAGAAAAACAAAAGAAGACAAACCAAATAAACAAAGAGAAAAGACGCTTGAGAGGCCGCGAGGCCTAGTCGTCTTACCTGACCTGACCTGACCTGACCTTGTTGTTCAATGTGGTGAAGGTGCTGGTCGCAGTGGTGGTCCTCTTCGCGGTCTGCTGAAAACTAAAAACCCGGACACATACGTACCTCACCCATCATGGCCATATGGCCTGGGAAGAATACAAAAGAAGAAGAAGAAGAAGAAGAAGAAGAAGAAGAAGAAGAACACCTTGATGTTTTCAGGTGGTGAAGATGCTGGTCGCCGTGGTGGTCCTCTTCGCGGTGTGCTGGGGTCCCATCCTCTTCAACAACGTGCTGGTGTCCTTCGGGGTGCTGGAGCAGCTGCACCTCGGCTTCCTCAAGCCCATGAGGCAGCTCTTCTGGCTGCTGGCTTACTTCAACTCCGCCATGAACCCCATCGTCTACGGCTTCATGTCCCGCAACTTCCGGGAGTCGTTCCGGAACACCCTGTGGACCTGCGTCCTCAGCAGGCGTCATCATCACCATCAGCCCGGCAGCAGGGCAGGTGGAGGAGGAGGAGGAGCAGGAGGAGGAGGGAATGGTTTGGGTGGTGGTGGTGGTGGTCGGATGTACTGGAGGTGTTCCTTTCAGGTGGGTGAAGGAAGGGGGAGGGTTGTGGTGGTGGTGGTGATGATGATGATGATGATGATGATGATATTGACGAGGTGATGATGATGGAGATGAGGAGGAGGAGGAGGAGGGGGAGGGGGAGGAAGATGACATTGACGTGGGTGATGATGATGATGATGATGATGATATGATGATGAGGAGGTGGAGGAGGAGGAGAATATTGATGTGGATAATGATGATGATGAGGAGAAGGAGGAGGACCAGGATGATGATGATATTAACGTGGATGATGATGATGAGGAGGATGAGGAGAAAGATATCGAGGAGACGACGACGACGACGATGATGATGATGATGATAAAGAGGAGGAGGAGGAGGAAGATGAGGATATGATGATGATGATGAGGAGGAGGAGTTAAAAATTTTAATTAAAAATCATTGTGATTAAATTTATTCCTGCTTTGATTGTAGTAGTCTATTTTTTTTTAATCCAGTTCTCAACAAATTTATTTTTGCTTAATGACTCCCATTTAAAAACTTCTTGAATTAAATTTGTCCATGAAAAAAAAAAAGTTTGCAAGTTAAGTTACAATATAAATCGAATTTTATTTTCCCTCATATACAATAAACCCGAGTTCGAACCTGGGTCAGGGATTTTTCCTCTTGCGGTCTGAACGTGGAGTCTTTCGGATGAGATGATAAACCGAGGTTTATTTACCCCACCCCCCTTTCCTTCCTCATCAGTCACACAAAAATCGCATGCAAATTATAAAAAAAAAGGGTGGCGCGCCTCTGGCTGCGACGCGCTCTCCAGGTGGGAGCAACCTGAATTTCACAGAGACGCCTCTGTGACTATAAAGTACCAAATACCAATACCAAGATCTAATCCTACAATTTGGTCTTGTTTAATCCAGATCTAGTTTCACAAACATGATTTAAGTGAAACATTTTGTAAGGTGAGCTATTAAGCTAAGTTGATGACGAAATGATGATCTCTCTCTCTCTCTCTCTCTCTCTCTCTCTCTCTCTCTCTCTCTCTCTCTCTCTCTCTCTCTCTCTCTCTCTCTTCGCATTAATTCTTAATGGAATGAAAACCCTAACCTTATTATCAAGCTGTCACTATCTGTCTACCACAAAAGCTCTTTCCTTTGAGGAAAAGAATGCACGAATGTAAGTAACTATGTTGAGTGTCTATAATTATTCATGATGCTGCTTGTTCATTATACTTTTTGTGAACTCTATTGTTATGGGCCAGAGACCTAAGGCTGGGTTCACATTAGACGCGTAAGTTCCGTACCGAAAACCCTAAATAAGTGGAAGATAGAAGGATAAAAGTTTACGCATATAGGGGAAATTCGGACACGTGCGCAAATCTTTTCCCTTCTTTGTTCCACATATTTATGGATTGCGCACGGGTTTCCGCATGGAATACCCGCTTATGTGTGTACACGGCCTAACAATAAAAACATTTTGACTCTCTCTCCCTCTCTCCCTCTCTCCAGCAGCCCTCGCAGACCTCAGCCTTCTCCAGCGCCCGTCCCTCCATCTTCGGTGACCTTGACCCCCGCCATCTTGCCGCACCACCCTCCGCCTCCCTTCACCGACTCTCCACTGCCAGCGTGCACAGCGTCTGCTTAGCCACGCCCACTGCCGAGCTAGCCCCGCTCACTTTAAGCTTCGCGCCTTCCCCCGAGGAAGAAGCCCCGCCCACTGAAGTCGTCGTCGTCACGCCAACGCTCGTGCTCCCAGAACAAGGAGAAGAAGAAGAAGACACGCCCATCTCGACGTCGCACGCTTTAGCCACGCCTACCGCGGATATAGCCACGCCCATTTTGAAGTCTCCCGAGTTAGCCCCGCCCACTTTTAAAATGAACGTGATGCACGTGAACGTAGACGCTATGGGGAATAGGGAGGAGGAGGAGGAGGAGGAAGAGGAGGCTGAATCTACTACCTGAACAAAGTTGTGACGTCAGTTAGTGACGTCATTGTAGGATCCAGGAAAAAAAGAAGATATTCCCCCCCCCCCCCCCCCGCCCCAAATGAATATTCAAACTTTAAAGTACAATGGGTAGAGGGACAATGGATAGTGTTCTATACAGGGACAATGGATAGTGTTCTACAGAGGGACAATGGATAGTGTTCTATAGAGGGACAATGGACAGTGTTCTATAGAGGGACAATTGATAGTGTTCTATAGAGGGACAATGGATAGTGTTCTATACAGGGACAATGGATAGTGTTCTATAGAGGGACAATGGATAGTGTTCTATAGAGGGACAATGGATAGTGTTCTATAGAGGGACAATGGATAGTGTTCTATAGAGGGACAATGGATAGTGTTCTATAGAGGGACAATGGATAGTGTTCTATAGAGGGACAATGGATAGTGTTCTATAGAGGGACAATGGATAGTGTTCTATAGAGGGACAATGGATGGTGTTCTATAGAGGGACAATGGATAGTGTTCTATAGAGGGACAATGGATAGTGTTCTATAGAGGGACAATGGATAGTGTTCTATAGAGGGACAATGGATAGTGTTCTATACAGGGACAATGGATAGTGTTCTATACAGGGACAATGGATAGTGTTCTATAGAGGGACAATGGATAGTGTTCTATAGAGGGACAATGGATAGTGTTCTATAGAGGGACAATGGATAGTGTTCTATACAGGGACAATGGATAGTGTTCTATAGAGGGACAATGGATTGTGTTCTATACAGGGACAATGGATAGTGTTCTATAGAGGGACAATGGATAGTGTTCTATACAGGGACAATGGATAGTGTTCTATACAGGGACAATGGATAGTGTTCTATACAGGGACAATGGATAGTGTTCTATACAGGGACAATGGATATTGCTCTATAGAGGTACAGGGACAATGGATAGTGTTCTATACAGGGACAATGGATAGTGTTCTATGGAGGGACAATGGATAGTGTTCTATACAGGGACAATGGATAGTGTTCTATGGAGGGACAATGTATAGTGTTCTATACAGGGACAATGGATAGTGTTCTATACAGGGACAATGGATAGTGTTCTATACAGGGACAATGGATTGTGTTCTATACAGGGACAATGGATAGTGTTCTATACAGGGACAATGGATAGTGTTCTATACAGGGACAATGGATAGTGTTCTATACAGGGACAATGGATATTGCTCTATAGAGGTACAGGGACAATGGATAGTGTTCTATACAGGGACAATGGATAGTGTTCTATATAGGGACAATGGGTAGATTTTTAATGTTGAATATATGGACGTGATCATATTCAACGAGTGGATCTCTCTCTGTCTCTGTATCTCTCTCTCTCTCTCTCTCTCTCTCTCTCTCTCTCTCTCTCTCTCTCTCTCTCTCTCTCTCTCACACACACACACACACACACACACACACACACACACACACACACGCACGCGTACGTACAGACACACACACATATGCATGCATGCACGAACGCACGCGAGCGCGCGTGCGCACACACACACACACACACCTACAGGAGGAACATTTAGTTTATCTATTTTTTCAGAAGTTGTTTCAAGCCAACTTTAGTTTACCATAAGTTGCTTTTCATAAATTACAATCACGAATATGTTGTAGTATGTGACAAAATTACTTATATTCAGTGGATATTGCTAGATTTTCACTCACAGGCAATTTTATTTATGTTTGTGTTTTATTCAAGAACATTTTCTACTAAATATGTTGCATGGTACTGCTCAACAAAATAAGTTTTTACCATAAATCTGATGGAAGAAATATATTAGAAATACAATGAAGAACATACAGCCCAAATATTTTTACCAGCAAAAGCTTGGTGCAGTTTTTATCTAAGTCTTTTAACTAAATAGCTTGATTGTGTATGGGGTGGAACAGCTGTGACCCATGCACGCACGCAAAATCACTCACAGAAGGATGAAAGGGGGATGGGGATTGAGAGGGTGGCGGGGGGCAGTCAAATAAGAAGAAGAAGAAGAAGAAGAAAAGAGACATGGTTATAAAAAAATGTTGAATGAGGGACAAACACTGAACATGGAATAGCAAACGCATCGACAAAACATAAACAAACAAACAAACAAACAAAGACTCTAAAAGGGCAAGATGGACTGTCAAGGTATCACATTCCCTCTTAAAGACTCTAAAAGGGTAAGATGGACTACTTTAAGAGTTACGGCGAGCCGGGCTGATAGAGTTATCGTTAGTGGGGTAGTTACACCATTCACAGTGGCTGCTATCCAAAGACTCAGACTGGAATTTGAACGGAGAATTCAACTGGCCTATCGACGTGTTTTTAACCTAAATGTGTCACGTTTAAAAGGGACATAACCAGTGTTTCTGTCCTCACTACTCATATAGGGAAAAGGGACCGGATGTTAGTCTTTTCTTTTCAGTGTCTTTGGTATAGCTGAACAAAATTCAAAGTCACAGTCAGGAAAAGACAGATATAGACAAGCAAACAGGCTGACAAACAGACAGACAGGCAGATACAAATAATTATACAGACAGCGAGACATCGGAAAGACAAGTATATAACTAGACAGACAGACAAGCAGGCGCTAGGAAGACACCTGCAGATTAAAAGAAGCGAACTATGATTATGAATAAATAAGTTAGCTCGTGAACTCGATGACAACAATAAACACGTTTTCTGACATTCTTTTTGATTGTGTGAGTTAGCATGTCAAGTCAAGTCAAGTCAAGTCAAGTCAAGTCAAAATGATCTTTATTGAGGATAAAAGGAATAAGCATTACAGCTTTTTTATATCCTGTCCTCAAGAGAACAACATAACAACAAAGAACACACGTACACACGTGTGTGTGTGTGTGTGTGTGTGTGTGTGCGCGTGCGCGTGCGCGTGCGCGCGTGTGTGTGTGTGTGTGTGTGTGTGTGCGCGCGCGCGCGCACGCGTGTCTATGTGTGTGTGTGTGTGTGTGTGTGTGTGTGTGTGTATGTCTGTGTGTGTGTGTGTGTGTGTTACTCAATTTAACGTCCTTCCACTAAAAGTGATTCAGACAAAATTATATTGTGTTGTGATGTTGGTGTGGTGAGTGTATGTGCATGTGCCTGTGATTGTGTGTATGCATTAAAATAAGTAACAGGATATCTATGCAGGCTTAATCATAACTCTCTGCACCCCCCACCTCATTAAAATGTTAAACGTACACTTAAAGAATATAACCGAACAATGAACAATGTTAAAGATACATACTAAGTGAACTACTTAATAAACATTTACAAACAGAATCAAGAATGAAATAATTGTTTAGAATACTGGGTAAAGACAATGGTGTCGATCCATCAGTAAAACCGTCAATACCCGAATTCTGGAAAATTTCTCTTGCTTTAGGACAATGAATCAGTAAATGACTGACACTCAAGGATTCACCACACATACATTTAACATTATTGCAATATTTGGTTTTGAATGACTTCAACCGAAGTCTATGGATTAGACTTTCAATCTCCCTGGACGAGAAAGTAACGCGTTTTTGTAATGTTTTCCCGTTGCATCTATCATTACATTTAATACAGTTATTATAATATTGAACGTCTGAGTTCATCAATAAAGGTTTGGCATTTTCTTGAGTTGTTTTGTTTATAATTGAGAAACATTCTGTCAGATCTAAAAGAACATTAATTGATACAGCGTCATTAATATTTTGAGCTGCCTTTTTTGCAGCTTGGTCTATCCGTTCATTTGCAGATATTCCACAGTGAGAAGGCACCCAACAAAAAGTAACAGTAATGCCTTTCAAAGAAAGAAGGTGTATTATATGATTAATTTCGAATACCATGTCAAGTCGTATACATGAATTGGGAGACCTAATAGCATACATTGCTGCTTTAGAATCAGCACATATTAAGACTTGACTGTTATTTATAGGAAAGCTTAGAATGTGTGTGTGTCTGTGTCTGTGTCTGTGTCTGTGTGAGTATGTGTGCGTGTGCGTGCGTGTTGTGTTGTGTTGTGTTATGATGTGGTGTGTGGTGTATGTTGTGTTGTGTGTGCTGTTTTGTGTTGTGTTATGGTGTGTGCTGTATTGTGTTGTGTTGTACTGTGTTATGTTGTGCTATGGTGTGATGTGTGGTTTTGTGTTGTGTTATGGTGTGTGCTGTATTGTGTTGTGTTGTACTGTGTTATGTTGTGCTATGGTGTGCTGTGTGTGCTGTCTGGTGTTGTGTTATGGTGTGTTGTGTGGTTGTGTGATGTGCTATGTTGTGTTGTGTTATGGTGTGATGTGCTATGTTATGTTGTGCTATGGTGTGTTGTGTGGTTGTGTTATGGTGTGATGTGTGTGCTGTCTGGTGTTGTGTTGTGTTGTGTGTGTTGTGTTGTTTTGTGTTATGATGTACTGTGTGCGCTGTCTTGTGTTGTGATGTGTTGTGCTGCGTTGTTTTATGTTATGCTGTGTTGTGCTGTGCTGTGTTGTGTTGTATTGTGTTATCTTGTGCCTGTGTTGTGCTGTGCTGTGTTTTGCTGTGCTGTGCTTTGTTACGTTGTGTTGTCCTGTGCTGTGTTGTGTTTTGCTGTGACTTGTTGTGCTGTGCTATGTTGTGTTATGTTGTGCTGTGCTGTGTTGCGCTGACAAATGACAACGGACAAATTGTACATCATTTCATAACATGCAGACCGTGAACGTGAAGTTGCCAAGCTCATAACATGGACAAAATAATTATAGTAATGTGTATTTCATAAAAGGGGCAATGTCTTAATACTCATAATTTGAATCGCGAAATCTTGTTCCTAACTACTTTAAGAAGAAGAAAGAGAAGAAGAAGAAGAAGAAAGAGAAGAAGAAGAAGAAGAAGAAAATTATACGGAGAGCTGGACAACAGTGTGTGTGAAAAAGAATGTCGCTTTGTACTCTTCAAACAAATTACAAGTCGTATATACAGGCAGGCCTACTGACCAATGCACTCAAATAATGTTATCTAATCAGAACGGACACATACTGAAGTCGCGTGCGTGTGTGTGTGTGTGCGTGTGCGTGCGCGTGCGTGCGTGCGTGCGTGCGTGTGCGTGTGCGTGTGTGTGTGTTGTGATTACTCTTACAGTTTGTTTGTTCTTACCCTCGTTAAACTTGTAAATGTACAATGTCTTTGTCTGTGTTATACATTTCCGTCGATCTATATATGTGCATGCTGAACGAAGAATCTCTTTGATTTTGTTAAAGACAATAACAGAATTGTGAATTGAATTGTGTAGTCCGGTTTGCGGTTGTGCGCACGTGTGTGTGGACATCTCTTTCATAATTGTCTTACTTCCAGAATTGTATTGGCGGATTGCGGATGGGTTTCATTACGGAAACTGCGCGTAAAATTAATATGCACGTAACCTTATAGTTAAAGTTCGTCTTTTTTGTCTCCGTAGTGACCGTAATGAACTTTCATCAACCAATCCTTGCGTAAAATAACGTGGGTTTTTTTTGGTTTTTAAATATTTTTTTAACCTTATTCTAAACCATTCCTTAACTCGAATCAAATCTACATTCTGTGCGAAACGATTGTCATGGATTTAAACCTGATTATCTAGGGTTACACGAAATATGCATGTGATGGACAACGTCCACATTAATTTTCGTTTTACTCTTAATGTATCTATTTTACCTTTATTCACTCGCCTTGGTTTAAGACTGGGTCAAACCAACTGACATCGACTAGAACACCAAGGCTACATCAAAACGTTGCTATGTTATGCGGGGGTTGGCGTTTAGCCATGACAATCTCCTTGCATAACATCATCAAT
This sequence comes from Phymorhynchus buccinoides, assembly GCA_017654935.2. Classification (NCBI taxonomy): domain Eukaryota; kingdom Metazoa; phylum Mollusca; class Gastropoda; order Neogastropoda; family Raphitomidae; genus Phymorhynchus; species Phymorhynchus buccinoides. The sequence continues at coordinate 5,630,177 of CM065689.1, forward strand.
CTCCAAATCCCCCGAAGACGGAGTGTGGCTGCCCATGTGGCGAGGTAATCAAAAACGGTCACACACATAAAATGTTGTCCCTAGCCATAAGTCATGTCATAAGTTTCTTGATTGTCCATTGGCATTGTACAACGCACATGGAAACTTGTCTTCCACCTTGTAAAAATTAAAATATTAAATAAAAGTATGAAATATAAATTCACATTAACAAATATGTAACTCTCACACCACGCCCAATCATTCATCCGCTCTCCGCTATCTTGCTCACTCATATGTGTGGGAGAGAGAGAGAGAGAGAGTGTGTGTGTACGTGTGCGTGCGTGTGTGTGTACGTGCATGCGTATGTATATATGCGTGTGTGCGCTTGCGCATGCACACGTGTGTGTCTGTGTGCAAGTGGATAAACGTGTGCATTAAAATAGTTAAGTGGACAATCACTACCACAACAACAACAGTGATAATGATGAAGATGATGATAATAATGAATAAGTAAAATGGGAACCACCACCACTACCAACACGAATATTAGTAATAATAAGAAAAACAAAAATGATGATGATGATGATGATGATGATGATGATGATGATCCTAATGATGGGGACAACAGGCCTACTTCTCATAATAATGACATCAATAATGGCATCAATCATAATAGCAAAAATGATAATAATGACATAATGTTGAACAAGATAACACAGAAACGCACCCACGTCCATACACTCACACCCACACATACACACACACACACAGAGACACATACGCGCGTGCATGAAATAATGAACAAAGGCGTCGCCGAGCGGCAGACATGTCCATCACCAGCAATGTTACGCACTTGCGACACCCCGTAGCATAATTGCTTTTGTGTAGGCCAAGTGTAGGCCAACGCAACTCTCTCTCTCTCTCTCTCTCTCTCTCTCTCTCTCTCTCTCTCTCTCTCTCTCTCTTTATATCCACACAAAATTTTAAGCGATTCTGTCAAGGCCTACCGATCTCCCGGACCGTGACCTTGACCTTGATCGGTATGCCATCATCAGAACGGGCATAAGCCAAAGTACCTCCATGCCAAATTTGAAGACTCTAAGACCAACGGTGTGGGTGTTATGGCCCCTGAAAGATTTTCGGTTTTCAAGGCCGTACGCCAAGGTCAAGGTCACGACGGCGAAAATGTTTGCGCGGATGCCTTCCTCTCATGGTGACACACCACCACACAAAATTAGAAGCGATTCTGTCAACCCATTCGAAAGATATCCTTGGGACAGACAGGAGAAAAAATGACCCTCCGATTTTCAGGCTGCAGCGATTTTTTGACCTTGACCTTGACCTTAATCGGTACACAATATTCGAAAGCACCATAAGCCAAACCACCTTCATACCAAGTTTCAACATCCTATGTCGATCGGTGCCCGATATATGGCTAAAAATAGATTTTTGGTTTTCAAGGTCATACGTCAAGGTCATGTTCGGATCTCTTCCTATTAAGGTGGCACACCTCCACACAAAATTTGAAGCGATTCTGCCAACCCGTTCGGAAGATATCCTTGGGACAAACATTTAAAAAAAAACCCAGCCGACCGCAAAGTCCTTCACCTATGGTGACGGACAATGAAAGAATGACATCCCTAACTAACAATTGAAATTAAGTCTCCAAATATTAACTGCCCCTTCGATTACCTACCCCCCTCCCCCTCCTTACCTCTAACCCTCTCCCCTCACACTTCCCTTTAGCCCTCTCTTCTCGTCCATATCCCCTCCCTCCTCCCTTTCCCCCCTCCAAGTCCTATCTGTCCCCCCCCACCACACCCTTTCCCCCTCCACTCCCTGTCTGCCCCCCCCCCCCTCATTTGTGGAGGGTTTCACTAAAGCTGACGTCACAGGTATTTATCTGTATGTCTGTTTGTCCCTCTGTCCGTCTATCTCTGTCTATCTTTTTGTGTATGTGAGTGCGTGCGTGTGTGCGTGCGTGCGTGCGCACGCGCACGCGCGCGTGTATGTATGTGTATGCGCGTGCGTGCATGCGTGCGTGTGTGAGTGTATGTGTGTGTGTGCGCGCACGTGCGTGCATGCGTGTGTGTGTGTGTGTGTGTGTGTGTGTGTGCCATTTTCATGAACTCTGCTCTGAACTCACTGTTTTGGTCTTATAGAAAATGCCATAAAACGTCTGTGCCATTTTCATGAACTCTGTTCTGAACTCACTGTCTTGGTCTTATTACAGAAAATGCCATAAAACTCCTGTGCCAATTTCATGAACTCTGCTCTGAACTTGGAGCCAGTCAAACAGTACAGGTAGAAGTTGATGCCACTGTTCCATTTCCACAGCACGGCGCTGGTATGGGCAAACACCCGCCTTTGACCCATGTGGATGGGGTCACTCGGATAAATGTAGCCCTCATACACGGAATATATAGCGAATGGCGCTGTCAGGAGGAAAAAGGAAACGCTGGCAGCAACCAGGGTGAACGTCAATGAAGACACTTTCTGTTGTCTGGAGGAACCCCGGCTGGCTTGTTGTGTTGAAAGGTCTTTGTTGATTCCAACAGATCTGACCAGTGTCCGCAACAGAATGCTGTTACTGAGGAGTAGCACGATGGAAGGTAAGAAAGAGAACTGGAGCAAGTAAATCCAAGAGTCTATCCTGAAAACAAACCATGTGTAGAGTTCTGAGGCATGTATGTGACACCCACCTCTATCAATAATGTTGTATCCGTACAGCAGGTGGGAATTCATCAGAAGCAGAACGATGCTCACTATACCAGCAGCAACTCGTGACTTTCTCTTGGTCCACACAGCACCGACACGAAGCGGCCACAGCACAGAGGCAGCTCTGAGCATGGTGAGTGACACCAGCATCCAGGACGATACAGGCGATGCTTCACTCTCCAAATACCTGACAATCTTGCACTGCCAGGTGCCCTGATACCTTATCGGTGTATAATAATACATTGTTCGGAGGAAGTTATCAAGTGATTGCAGCAACGCTAGCTGGTCAGACACGGCCAGAACTGTGAAGAAAACACTGGACGTGGATGAAGGAAGACGAAGCGTGATCAGAATGACCATCACATTTCCGAACATCCCAAAGACAACAACGATACCATCGCTGATCTTCGTGATGAGAGTAGCTAGGTCTTCATAGGGTTGGTATAAATCCCTCCAAGAACCCCGTTTGACACGGTCTGAGTCGTTCATTGTACGGCGCATTTAATAGAATTAGACATTGAAAGTTGACTGTGTTCATTTAGTTGTTGTATCGAGGGTTTAGCCATATAGATGCTTTAGGTTTGTATGGGTTACACGCTACAGCTTGTCTGCTGGAAATAGAGGAACTCTAACCAAAGAACTGATCTGACCGACTCTGATGAAAATATGGGTAAGATTACAACTTTAGCTCCAACAACATTGACCTATCAGTATACAGTCAATTTCACACACAAACAACAACAACATACAGTATTTATACGGCATTGAATCTTGATAGAAATCAAATCAAAGCGCACACACACGTTAGCATCCATAACACATTCAAACAAAAATGCAATACAAAGCGAACACACACGGATGGCATAAATGGTATAACACACACACACACACACACCTACACACACACACACCTACACACACACACACATGCACACACACACACACACACTCGCGTACACACATGCATGCAAGCACCCACATATGCGCACATGCACGCATGCATGCTCGCTCGCTCGCTCACACGCACGCACGCACAGAGATACAAGAGACAGAATAACAGAGACAGAGACAGAGAGAGGGTAATATGTGTGTGCGCGCACATAGCCTACTTGTATAGTTATACAGGTTTGTATTATGGTACACATTATTAGGCATGGTGGTTCTTGATTATTTGCAAGTTTCCCAGAGTTGTCCTCTCTTCTTCAGGCATGACACACTGGTAAGAGAAGCACACGTAAGCAAACAAATGACGTACAATGGTGACCCTACATAGCAACAACAATAACGTAAAGTTATGAATGATCCTTGCTTTGCTTATGTTTTTTTTAACGGTTTTTTCTCACTCACTCACACACACACACGCACGCACGCACGCGCACACCATGTTTTGTTTTTAAAATTAGACTTGGGAGGTCACTCACTCTATTTTACCGTTATATTTACATGCACGTGTTGTGTTTTGCACAGTGATGTTGAGAAACAAATGTTTCTCTTGTGATTTATTTCATGGCTCAAAATAAGCAAACGAGTGCAGTACATTGTCATATCAGACAAACAAGGATTTTCAGTACAGGCTGTATACCACTTTAATTAAACAAAACTAATAAAACTTCTGAGGCTCAGAAGAAGTTAAAACAACAATCTTTATCCCACGTGTCTATGCAGCCTCATGGTGTGAATTGAAGGGGAAGTCAATGTGTTGTGTTAGACCCAGGATATGAAACCTTTAATTCCATAGCCGTTAGATCAGACAAAAAGACATGATTTACGACAGGAATTAAACGATTACACGTAAAGCAGCTAGCACACATCCTTAATCAACAACAATAAAAAAGCTCCAAATTAATTTGCATGTTATTATAGGCCTTGATACAGTGATTATTCATATATATAACTAGCGCAACGCCCCGTCCCGGTAACGCCTAGTACCGGTAACGCCTTGTACCGGTAACGCTGAGTACCGGTTTCGCCGGGTCCGCAAAATATTATATTTTTACGGCATGAACTTCGGAGGGTGCCAAGGATGCTTGATACCAAATTTGGTGTCGATCGGTTGAGAACTGTGGCCGTGCATAAGGGACACACAGACAAAAAATTTTGGTGTCGATCGGTTGAGAACTGTGACCGTGCATAAGGGACACACAGACACACAGACAGATTTCGAAAATATATATAAGATTATCATTAACAGCATTGATGCCGTATAACTGTCCTATGCCTAAAATGTGTTTCTACGTTTTGGGTCCATTACTGCAGTGGGGATACCAGATATTATACAGGAGAGGTCCCATGCAATAGTTTATATTTCAAAACAGACAAGCTTTAATTTTGTTGTCTCTTCTGTTAAGCAAATATGTGTATTATTTTTAAAGTTTAGTGGAAACACTTTAAGAACTACTTTTCTTGGTGACATGACATAACTCGTAAAACTCTACTAAACACAACTGCCTGAGTAGTCATCAGTTTTGTCGATAAAACACAAAAATAAACGAAAGACAAAGGGCAAAAGGCTGAAATATATAGTCTATAGCGCCTAAATTGATATGATGGTAATCTATTAACAACCATAACAAAAACTCCAAGTGACTTTGTATGTTATTATTTGCCTTGATACAGCGATTATTCCCATCATATCATTAACTGCATAGAGAGCGTATAATGGATGTGCTTTAAATGGGTTTCTACGTTTTGGGTCCATTACTGCAGTGGGGATACCAGATATTATACAGGAGAGGCCCCATGCAACAGTTCATATTTCAAAACAGACAAGTTTAATTTTGTTGGTCTCTTCTGTTCATTGTTTCCTTATATTTAAGTTTAGTGGAAACACTTTAAGAACTACTTTTCTTGGTGATATGACATAACCCGTACAACTCTCGAATTGTCTGGATCAGCTCAGCTCTGAACTTGATGTTCGTCAAACAGTACAAGAAGAAGTTGACAGCACTCTTGGAGTAAAAGAGGAAATAACTGACTGCATGCAACACAGACTTATTAGCGGGGTGTTCCCGATCAGAATAATCATGTTGATATATCATGATAGTTAAAGCAAACGGCGTTGTCAGGAGGACAAAACATGCACTATC
>CM065689.1:5636459-5638959 GCA_017654935.2 Phymorhynchus buccinoides
GAAAATGCCATAAACTTCCTGTGCCATTTTCATGAACTCTGCTCTGAACTCACTGTCTTGGTCTTATTACAGAAAATGCCATAAAACTCCTGTGCCAATTTCATGAACTCTGCTCTGAACTTGGTGCCAGTCAAACAGTACAGGTAGAAGTTGATGCCACTGTTCCATTTCCACAGCACGGCGCTGGTATGGGCAAACACCCGCCTTTGACCACATGTGGATGGGGTCATTCAGTGATAAATGTAGTCCTCATACACTAAATATATAGCCAATGGCGCTGTCAGGAGGAAAAAAGAAACGTTGGCAGTAACCAGGGTGAACGTCAATGAAGACACTTTCTGTTGTCTGGAGGAACCCCGGCTGGCTTGTTGTGTTGAAAGGTCTTTGTTGATTCCAACAGATCTGACCAGTGTCCGCAACAGAATGCTGTTACTGAGGAGTAACATGATGAAAGGTAAGAAAGAGAACTGGAGCAAGTAAATCCAAGAGTCTATTCTGAAAACAAACCATGTGTAGAGTTCTGAGGCATGTATGTAACACCCACCTCTATCAATAATGTTGTATCCGTACAGCAGGTGGGAATTCATCAGAAGCAGAACGATGCTCACTATACCAGCAGCAACTCGTGACTTTCTCTTGGTCCACACAGCACCGACACGAAGCGGCCACAGCACAGAGGCAGCTCTGAGCATGGTGAGTGACACCAGCATCCAGGACGATACAGGCGATGCTTCACTCTCCAAATACCTGACAAATCTTGCACTGCCAGGTGCCCTGATACCTTATCGGTGTATAATAATACATTGTTCGGAGGAAGTTATCAAGTGATTGCAGCAACGCTAGCTGGTCAGACACGGCCAGAACTGTGAAGAAAACACTGGACGTGGATGAAGGAAGACGAAGCGTGATCAGAATGACCATCACATTTCCGAACATCCCAAAGACAACAACGATACCATCGCTGATCTTCGTGATGAGAGTAGCTAGGTCTTCATAGGGTTGGTATAAATCCCTCCAAGAACCCCGTTTGACACGGTCTGAGTCGTTCATTGTACGGCGCATTTAATAGAATTAGACATTGAAAGTTGACTGTGTTCATTTAGTTGTTGTATCGAGGGTTTAGCCATATAGATGCTTTAGGTTTGTATGGGTTACACGCTACAGCTTGTCTGCTGGAAATAGAGGAACTCTAACCAAAGAACTGATCTGACCGACTCTGATGAAAATATGGGTAAGATTACAACTTTAGCTCCAACAACATTGACCTATCAGTATACAGTCAATTTCACACACAAACAACAACAACATACAGTATTTATACGGCATTGAATCTTGATAGAAATCAAATCAAAGCGCACACACACGTTAGCATCCATAACACATTCAAACAAAAATGCAATACAAAGCGAACACACACGGATGGCATAAATGGTATAACACACACACACACACACACCACACACACACACACACACACCTACACACACACACACATGCACACACACACACACACACTCGCGTACACACATGCATGCAAGCACCCACATATGCGCACATGCACGCATGCATGCTCGCTCGCTCGCTCACACGCACGCACGCACAGAGATACAAGAGACAGAATAACAGAGACAGAGACAGAGAGAGGGTAATATGTGTGTGCGCGCACATAGCCTACTTGTATAGTTATACAGGTTTGTATTATGGTACACATTATTAGGCATGGTGGTTCTTGATTATTTGCAAGTTTCCCAGAGTTGTCCTCTCTTCTTCAGGCATGACACACTGGTAAGAGAAGCACACGTAAGCAAACAAATGACGTACAATGGTGACCCTACATAGCAACAACAATAACGTAAAGTTATGAATGATCCTTGCTTTGCTTATGTTTTTTTTAACGGTTTTTTCTCACTCACTCACACACACACACACGCACGCACGCACGCGCACACCATGTTTTGTTTTTAAAATTAGACTTGGGAGGTCACTCACTCTATTTTACCGTTATATTTACATGCACGTGTTGTGTTTTGCACAGTGATGTTGAGAAACAAATGTTTCTCTTGTGATTTATTTCATGGCTCAAAATAAGCAAACGAGTGCAGTACATTGTCATATCAGACAAACAAGGATTTTCAGTACAGGCTGTATACCACTTTAATTAAACAAAACTAATAAAACTTCTGAGGCTCAGAAGAAGTTAAAACAACAATCTTTATCCCACGTGTCTATGCAGCCTCATGGTGTGAATTGAAGGGGAAGTCAATGTGTTGTGTTAGACCCAGGATATGAAACCTTTAATTCCATAGCCGTTAGATCAGACAAAAAGACATGATTTACGACAGGAATTAAACGATTACACGTAAAGCAGCTAGCACACATCCTTAATCAACAACAATAAAAAAGCTCCAAATTAATTTGCATGTTATTATAGGCCTTGATACAGTGATTATTCATATATATAACTAGCGCAACGCCCCGTCCCGGTAACGCCTAGTACCGG
>CM065689.1:5643959-5652891 GCA_017654935.2 Phymorhynchus buccinoides
TACTATTTCTGGTTTAACTTAGTGCTGGTTTCCTTTTATTGTGAATTTGCAATTTGGTGCAAAGAAGACACCATTCTCTTGTAGAATGTCTTCTTGCTCAAGTTGACATCCACTGGACAGTCAAATCGCGTTATACCTATTATCTATACTTGTGGCGGTACCATAGCCGATGATGTTTAACCGAGGCGTGGTTACTGCTACACATATCTGTATTGTTAAAAATATCGGGACTTTACTGGTGTTGCACTGCCTCTGGCATTGCCTCTAGTATTGTTCCCACCATCTTTGTATTTACAAATATCCCATATGTGTCTATGACCGAGAGGACGTAAAACACCATTTTTCATTCATTCAGTCAAATTGCAGGTCAATCATGCAAACTGATGAGATCTTTACAGATTGAAACAGTTGTCTTTGCAAAAGGCACTGTCCCTCCCCCATTGGGAGAAAAAGGAAATCAGCACATTTTTTATTAATAATTGTTTTTGTGTGTGGTGGTTTTTTTTACAACACAGGACTTTTCATAAAGTTAACGTTAACTGGTTTTGTTTCTGAGGTTCACAAATACAGACATTAGATTGTGACGTTTTATAGTGGTTGGGTGGAAAACTAAGATAACAAATTGACAAATTGATGATTTAATGCCAATAGCTACATAGCCATCATGACATGGGGGGTGTAATGAAGTAAAGGAAAATGCAAACGAAATATATCAATACAAAAAATAATATTAATTCACACACAATCTCAATGTGAGTATGAAAAGATAAAATACTAGTACAAACAATATATACTCAGCGTGCATATTTCCATAAAACCAAAGTCATTATCGTCCTGTACATAATGACCAGCGGACACTAAATAAGCCCATTTGTAATAGGGAATCAAACTGAGACTGAATGTGATCTGAGTTTATATGATTCAGCAACATATTTTGCTAGCGAATTAATTAATGGCTCATTTTCTAGTGTTAATACAGGGTCACTAAAAATAATACATTTATCACGAATGTGTTTATAGCCTTCACATTGAAATAAAAAGTGGCACTCATCTCCCTTAAGATTGGATTTACAAACAGGACAAACATTATCTACATTTGTATTATGCGAAAAACATTTCTTGTTACCATTTAGGCCTAATGTTCTGGTTCGAAATCTTGCAAGTGCACTTCGTTGTAACATGTGTTATATACTTCTCAACTTCAAGGTTACTTTTGAACGAGAGAAACCATTCATATTTTGGACTTTCTTCTATGTGGGAGTGCAAATTTTGTTTAGATAATTATACAAGTCATTCGATCTTTAAATTCAGATATGAAAGCTTTATCGTGACCTACTTCTTTGTTCAGCCAGACTATCCCAAACCCATTTTCTGTTAGTAATTTCTTGACTATTAAAACTCAGTTAAATTTCCCATTTTCATGTTGCTGTAATAACATTAGATACGCTTGCTTACATAGTCTTGTAGAAGGTAACTTCAAAAGCCTTAACCAATATATAATACATTTAGCATTAGTATGAACAAACAAAGGATACCTGCCCATTTCGGCATACACCATACTGTTAGAAGAATGTAACGGCACACAGAGAAAACGTTTTATTGCAAGAGTATGGACATTTTCTAAGTGATTATTATCGAGAGTCCCCCATACTTCTGCTGCGTACATTAATATAGGTGTGATCTGTGTGTCAAAAAGTTTCCAGAAAATAGATTGATCGTTCGAGTTTAATTTCCTTAAAGTTTTAAGTATATTAGTTACCCCTTTCTTTCCTTTTCTGCACATTTCTGTCCATCCTGCAGTAAGGCTTAGCTTGGTTGTGAATACCAGGCCTAGATATTTATAACTATTTGTGACCTTCACTTCCATGTTAGTACACCACCATTTTTCAAATTTAGAGAGATAGCCCCCATTCCTAAAACCATACTATTTGTCTTGTCCAGGTTAACAGTTAAATGATGTCGGTCTGCCTCTGCCTTAAGGGAATTTAACTGATTTTGCAAACCAACTATTGTATCTGAGTGCAAAATAATATTGTCTGCAGATAACATTAAGAAGATGTCTATTGCATCTTGTATCATTTGAATTCCGTGACGCCCTTTTAACAAAATATAATTTATATCGCTAATTCGTTAATAAAGAATGAGAAAAGTTGAGGACTCAACAGACATCCCTGTTTGACCCCTCGAGGACAATTGAAATAATCTGAGTATTCACCTTTTTCAAGGACACAAGCTATTACTGAAGTGAAAACTCATTTAAGGGCATTGTACATTTTCCCATTTAGGCCAGTTTTTCTAAGAGTATCCCAAAGTATGTTCCTATTCACTGAATCAAAAGCTTTGCGGAAATCCACGAAAGCATTATATAATTTTTTGTTTGGGAGTAAATACGCCGCCCGCATGCAATACATACGTAGCTCAATTTTTTTAAAATCGATTTTGATATTGTTTGTTTATGCAAGGCAAGGTGCATCGACTCACCAACTTCATTAACCGCAATTCCAAAAAATAAAGACGCTGTGGTCAAAATAAGCTTGATGAACTTCACCACTTGCTTCAAAAGCTTCCACAAAACACAAGTGTCTGTCATTTGACGTCATTTTACCTTTTCGACGTCATAATTTCAGAAGAAGATAAACAAAACATTTGCCTTTAGCGAAAACTAATGGCTTTAAAATCGCCGCCCGCATGCAATACAGACGTAACTCGTAAAAAATATATTGGAGGGCGTATTGGAGTGCCAAGGTATTACTTACAACAATGCTTTAAAGCTTTTATTTTGGACTAAAATTAATTTTCTTCTCAATCTAAAACCTTGATTTGGGAGCAAAATTTCTTATTTCAGTTTTACTTAAATAAGTCGTGATTTATTTGAAAAACTGAAGTGACAAAGTTATTTGATGGCTCGAAATAAAGCCGTATCAAAACATCTGAAGCAATTTGACTTGAAATGACCGAAATAATCAGTTTTTTGCTTCTCCTGTGAAGTGACGTCTTTCGACTTACGTCTGTATTGCATGCGGGCGGCGATAGAATGTGAAGATGTGATCGATCGTGCTATAGCCTTTCCTGAAGCCTGCTTGCTCTTCTATTATTTTTTCTTCCTTTTCTGTCCATTTGGTTAGTCTTTTATTCAGAATGTGGGTGTAGATTTTACTAATGACACATTTGTTAGAGCAATGCCCCTATAATTATCGGGCTAATTGGTGTCTCCCTTTTTATGTAGTGGTACTATTATCGACTTGCACCATTCCTGGGGAAAGGTTCCACTGTTAAAGATTGTATTAAATAGGTCAACTAGAAAATCAACTATTGTCGTGTTCGAGTGTTTAAATGGGCAACCTGACAGATGAGTTTTTGTAAGAAACACGCTGAGATCACCAGGAAAACACCCTTTATAGAGATTGCAACACTCACTTTGCTCTGGTTTCCTAGAAATCAAACCGTCAAATCGGCGATTCCTCCTTGGCGGAGATGCTGGAAGTCATATTCTGTCACCCAAAGAGAAGGCTTGTGCCATCTCTTTTCTAATGGCTGCCAAATCTTTTGCACGAACGTTTCGCAATACAAGCCTTTTTATGTATTTATTTTTTAAAATTTATACAGTTTATCTAAAGGAGTTTCGCTCACAACAAAGGAAATGGCTCCTTTTTTTTTTTGCTGCACTACAAAAAAAGAAAACGCTTCAACCACAATGAGTGACCTCCACCCACCCCATCCCAAATGGCTGCTATCTCCGCCAAGGAGGAATCGCCGTTTTGACGGTTTAATTTATAGGAAACCAGAGCAAAGTGAGTGTTCCGATCCTTGAAAAGGCTGTCTTTCTGGTGATCTCGACGTGTTTCTTGCAAAAAACTCATCCGTCAGGGTCCACCTTTAAACATTTCACTCACAGGTTTGTCAGGACCAGTGCTTTTATTATTATTTTTCAGATTTTTAATGCCATTTATCACTTCTTGTGTAGTTATCGGATCATTAAATAAAGGCTGATCATTTTCATCACTATCTAACTCTTCACTTTCTTCGTGCATGGGAGTGTCATCAAAGTCATTAAAGACAGTAAATAAATGATCGAACCATTGTTGCTGACTGATGTCATTATAAATAGTTGCTTTTCTATTCACTGATCTTACTGTTGACCAAAAAAGCTTTGGATCGTTTATTGATTCTTTAAGTCTTCTAAGGTTTATTTCGTCATGCTCTTCCCTTTTTTTGCCTTTGTAACATATTATATTCTTTCCTTTCTTCAACGTATTTACTCCTTTGTAAAGCTTTATATGTAGGTGATTTTGCTCTACGATATGACTGGAGGAGCCGTTTAACTTCTTTTTTTGTTGATGACACGCCTGCTGATCATACTAATCGTTAAATTGTTTACTAAGCCCCCCAACCTTTCTTACCATACAGGCCGCTGCCCCAAACATTGCCTTAGTGAAAGTCTGAGTGTCCCTATCGACATCATTGCCAAGATGTTGTTTGGCTGACTCTATACTCTCGCTAAATGCCTCTAATTCTAACTCGTCCACATACATATATTTATGCACTTCAGACCATGCTATTCTCTCTTCTTTCTGTTCTTTCTGTAATGATCTAAATGCAAAGTTTTCAAATCTACGGCCTATCCAAGACATTTCTACCAGCAAAGTTAACGTCAACTGGTTTTGTTTCTGAGGTTCACAAATTCAGACATTAGACACAGCAAAGTTTTATCAATTCGTCATTTCAAATGCACCAACTTTTCAGTCCTTCAGAGTTGTGTGGAGTGGGAAGTCTGGCTGTGCGGCTGTTATCTTTTTCTGTATCACTTGACTCAACTGTCCTGCATAGCTCACCATCTGATGGTGATCGCCGGTCTATTGGATTTATTTTTTAACTATATCCTTCCTCTAGAGGACATCCTGACTGGCAGATCCCTTGGATGGCTTCCAACGTCTAGGCCTCCACCATGACATACTACTGTTTTTATCCTTAATTTGGATATCATCTCAGTAGTTTGCCCTCTCTAGTCATGTCAATTAGTTTTTTAAACATAATTCTGGTTTAACGTTGTGCTGGTTTGCTTTTATTGTGGATTTTCGATTTAAAGCTTTGTTTTCCCTATGTCTTTGAAACGAACATTAAAATCAAAACCAGTTAGATTAACTTGGTATCTAGGTCTATGTTCTAAAATACATAAAGAGTGCTAGTTTAGTTTTTCCTCCTTATTAGGCAGGCAATGGCAGAACCCAGCCAAGGACAGCTGTTTCGACTCTAGGGAGTCTCATCAGCTCGGCACTGGAAGGCAAAACGTACTATAAAGTTTCTGGAACTGCAATCAGAACCCCTATGGCCCCCTCTGTTGCAAACCTTTTCATGGGGTGGCTAAAAACCAAGCTCCTTGCCAACAGCCCAGTACCAGTACCCTCCTCTTTCTGGAAACGTTTTTATTGACGACATATTTCTTCTCTGGACTAGGTCTCAGACTGAACTGCAAACCTTCTTGTCGTAACTCAATACTGTTCATCCTATCATCAAATTCACTCACAGCTCTTCTACCGACCAACTTTCCTTCCTTGACATTCGACTTTTCCTGGACGATTGCTTCATACACACATACCTCCATACCATCTAAATATATAAGCGAGAAGCGCGCGCGCGCGTATGTGTGTGTGTATGTGTGTGTGTATGTGTGTGTGTGTGTGTGTGTGTGTGTGTGTGTTTTCGGGATAAAACCATATTTAGCGTAGTGTTATCGCCGCCAAACTTTCACAGTATCCAGATGGATGATCCCTGGTGAACATAGGGTACATTACATTTTGCAACACGCTCCGTAATTAGCGTAATTAGTCAAGAAAGCGATCGACCCCCCTCATCCTAGCTGGCCAGTTGCTTCCCCTTGCAAACGTTCTATTTGTATAGGTTACCAAAACATTATTTTCTAAATAATGGTAACAGATACAAACGTGAAATTTTGGCAATGTGTACACAATATACAGGACTAACAACTGCAAAAGTGTAAAAGCGTCCACTTTATTAGTTTTGATTTGTGATATTTTAAAATATATTGCATGTTTCGTCAAGCCAAACATACTCATAGAGCGAAAAATATAAGTGTACCCCCCTCATTTACATACTAAGGTCCATGTCCCATATGTGCCTTCCCGGGTCGAGAGGACGTAAAACACCAAAATTTCCTACATACTAAGGTCCCTAATATTTCGACTCAGAACCAGTTCCCAATACTGTAAGTTTAAAAACCTTACTTGTGAATGCGAAAACCCCCTAAATTTAGATCACTTATTTAACCCATGTAATTATATTCAATTTCAATTTACAAACTTTTTTCAACAACTAAAAACAGCCAATATTACATTTACCCAAAACTCCATTTTTGCTTTTGGCCCAAGGGAGTGGTCCCCACTCGTTTGGTTTGCCGAGGCAATTTTGAAATAATCTTTTGGCCACAATTTCTAAAAAAGCTAAAATGACCCGATTGTGTACATGTCTCGCATTGAGGGGGTGGGGCCCCCCCTGGTGGGGCCCCCCCTCGGGTCGGCTGGCGCTAGTGTCCACGCCCTATCCCTTGGATTTTGAGGCATGGGCCCGCGCGTGAAACGCCACCCGGGGGGGACGCTTTCGTAGTCGTGGCGCCTTTTCAGCCTAGCAGAGTCCCCCCGCTCACTTAGCACGGACTCTTTACGACGACTTTCCTCTGCTAGAGCCGGGGGGGGGAGGGGTCTCGGTCCCTTCCTCCCTCCCTCCCCCCCGCTCTCCCATGATCGAATCGTTAACCATCCCCTCAATTTGTTTAACCTTTTTATCATGTCATGTATAATCAATTAATGTAATAGTTGGGATGCCTACGTAGTCGTGGCGCCTTTTTAGCCTAGCCAGGTCCCCCGCTATTGAAGCATGGACCTAATATACGACGCCTTTCCACTGCTTGGGCGTGGGGGGGGGGGGGGGGGGGGGGGGGGGGCGGATTCCCGTCCCTTTTTCCCCCCCCCCCCCCCCCCTAGACCCCCCCCCCCCCCCCCCCTCCCCCCCCTCCTATGAAAGAATCGGCGGCCTCTCCCTACACATAAATGATATAATATTAAGTTAAAAATAATAAAAACCACAAATGGGCTCCCTTGCTAAACTAATATATAATATTATAATAGCGTGACCAAGACAGGGGGGCTACAAATGGGGTGGCCCTGGAGTCCGTCCCGACCATACTTAAAATAATAATATAATATAAATTTGATAGTTTTCAATTTAATTGGCCGCCGAACGGCGGCCATTTTATTTTAGTATATATATATATATATATATATATAGGTAACTTTAAATTTTGAAGGCCGGATCTTTCGGCGTCATTTTGACATTATTTAAATGGTGGGGGTGGGTTACCTCCGGTCCGTGGGCCGGACACCTGTCTACACTCCAGCTCCCCTTCCCCCCCTTTTTTCTTCCTTTTTAATTAAGAGTGTGCCCGAGGGGCTGAAGTGGCTTTTTTGAGCCCACTTTCTTTTAATTCCCTCTCACCCCAGTAGACACGTGTCCGGCGTGCGCACCGGAGGCCACTTTCGTATTCGTCTCGCTATTGCGTTGGTGCTCCCCCCCCCCCCCTTTTTGGGACTACTTAAGCGACGCCTTTCCACTGCTCGGGACGGGGAGGAGGGGCCCCTCTCCCTCCCTCCCTCCGCCTCGAGTATGCAAGAATCGTTAGCTACCCCCACCATATTACACCATATTATATTATATTATACCATATTATAACAGATTATCATAACAGATTATATCATATTATATCATAATTTTCATTATATTATATTATTTTACAGATTACAACCTATTTAATTTATGCTCCCAAATTACAAACAATTGTTTGTTAAATAAAAGTTTGTCGGAATAGTTTAAATCTAATTAATAATTACCTGACCGGTTTGCTAGAACGCTGGCCGGGGGTCTATTAGTGCGTTTTTGTCGCACTCTGTATAAACTGCAAAGGATAGTTTTTCTTTTATTTACCTTTTTAATCACAAGACTTTTACAAATTACATATTTCTAAGTGCATCAAAAAACAAAGAAATTTTATTGCTGCAAATGTTGACTAATAATTATACAAATTTTACCAATACTCTTATTTTTCCACATGACTAAATGTGAGGGTTCTTCCCCCTTAAATTAAAGATCCGTGAGTTGGACCTCCGCATCGGGTGGCCCGCCCCCCGGGGAGGTGACGTAAGGATGTCTTGCGTGTCCTTCCCCGGGAGGTGCGCCCCCCGCCATGTCGTTGATACACTCCGAGTCCCCCCCCCCCACCCTCATACCCCAACCCTCTTCTAAATAAAATAAATTATAAAAAGGACCCTTCCATAAATTAAAAATACCCCCCCAAATATTATCACTCCTAAATAAGAAAAGAAATCTGTACATATTTTGTCCTTGATGTAAATATTTCCCCTGTCACTTTAGACAGTGAAGTCCCGGTGGAGAAGTTTGCTCCCCCCCCCCCCCCCCCCCCCCGGCTGGACATAAACTTTTTTCTCAATCTTTTGTAAATAAAAGAAATAATGTATATTTTTGTTAATAAAAGTAAATATTTGTATAAAACGGTTTTTTTAACATAATATAAGGGCCATAATTATTTGGTTTTTAATAATAAAATAAAAACTTGAATTTTAACTCATAGCCCTGAAGCTTTAATCAACTTGGGAGGGTTGGTTTCTTTCACCTCAGGCCAAAATACCAAAGTAATATTTAACGCAACACTTTTATATCTCCATAGCTATTTTATCAAACATTAATAATAAATTAAACTTTTTATAAATTTTACATATTTTCAAAATAACTTGACTTGTGCTTTTTTAATTCTCCCACTACCCCATTTTCATATTTACTGTTTGTCCACGTCTTGTATCGTCCACCTTTGTTGTGTTTGCTTTATTTTATTTTCAAACAACTA
>CM065689.1:5653391-5671107 GCA_017654935.2 Phymorhynchus buccinoides
ACATCTCTTTCATAATTGTTTTACTTCCAGAATTGTATTGGCGGATTGCGGATGGGTTTCATTACGGAAACTGCACGCACGTAAAATTAATATGCACGTGTAGCCTTATAGTTAAAGTTCGTCTTTTTTGTCTCCGTAGTAACTGTAATGAACTTTCATCAACCATTCCTTGCGTAAAATAACGTGTGTGTTTTTAGTTGGGTTTTTTAAACCTTATTCTAAACCATTCCTTAACTCGAATCAAATCTACATTCTGTGCGAAACGATTGTCATGGATTTAATCCTGATTATCTAGGGTTACGCGAAATATGCATGTGATGGACAACGTCCACATTAATTTTCGTTTTACTCTTAATGTATCTATTCTACCTTTATTCACTCGCCTTGGTTTGGCTGTAAACCAACTGACATGTGTGTGTGTGTGTGTGTGTGTGTGTGTGTGTGTGTGTGTGTGTGTGTGTATTGCTAACCTCAAAACCCACCTGTTCCCCCGTCATTAAAGCTCCTCTCTCTTTATCTTCTCTCTCTTGCCATTAGGTCTGTTTCTGCTATATTCCATTTATGTTATCCGTGTGTGTTCGCTTTGTATTGCGTTTTTGTTTGAATGCGTTATGAATGCTAACGTGTGTGTGTGCTTTGATTTGATTTCTATCAAGATTCAGCGCCGTATAAATACTGTATGTTGTTGTTGTTGTTGTTGGTGTGTGTGAGTGAGTGAGTGAGTGAGTGAGTGAGTGAGTGAGTGAGTGAGTGAGTGAGTGAGTGAGTGAGTGAGTGTGTGTGTGTGTGTGTGTGTGTGTGTGTGTGTGTGTGTGTGTGTGTGTGTGTGTGTGTGTGTGTGTGTGTGTGTGTGCATGTGTGTGTGTGTGTGCATGTGTGTTTGTGTGTGTGTGTGTGTGTGTGTGTGTGTGTGTGTGTGTGTGTGTGTGTGCCATTTTCTTTTCTAGGGTTACGCGAAATATGCATGTGATGGACAGCGTCCACATTAATTTTCGTTTTACTCTTAATGTATCTATTGTCCCTTTATTCACTCGCCTTGGTTTGGCTGTGTCAAACCAACTGACGTGTGTGTGTGTGGGGGGGGGGGGGGGGGGGGAGTGAGTGTGTGTATGTGTGTGCGTGCGTGCGTGCGTGCGCGCGTGCGTGCGTGCGTACGTGCGTGTGTGTGTGTGTGTGTGTGTGTGTGTGTGTGTGTGTGTGTGTGTGTGTGTGTGTGTGTGTGTGGGTGTGTGTGTGTGTGTTTGTGTGTGGTGTGTGTGTGTGTGTGTGCGTGTGTGTGTGTGTATGTGTGTGTGCCATTTTCATGAACTCTACTCTGATCTCGCTGTCTTGGTCGTATTACAGAAAATGCCATAAAACTCCTGTGCCATTTTCATGAACTCTGCTCTGAACTCACTGTCTTGGTCTTATAGAAGATGCCATAAAACTCCTGTGCCATTTTCATGAACTCTGCTCTGAACTTGGATCCAGTCAAACAGTACAGGTAGAAGTTGATGCCACTGTTCCATTTCCATAGCACGGTGCAGATACAGGAAAGCACCCTCACTCGACCATAGTAGATGGGGTCACGGCTATTAAAGTAGCCCTCATACACTTTATATATAGCGAATGGCGTTGTCAGGAGGAAAAAGGAAACGTTGGCAGTAACCAAGGTGACTGTCAATAAAGACACTTTCTCTTGTCTGGAGGAACCCTGGCTGGCTTGTTGTGTTGAAAGGTCTTTGTTGATTCCAACAGATCTGACCAGTGACTGCAACAGAATGCTGTTACTGAGGAGTAGTATGATGAAAGGTAAGAAAGAGAACTGAAGCAAGTAAATCCAAGGGTCTATTCTGGAAGCAAACCATTTGTAGAGTTCTGAAGCATTTATGTAGCACCCACCTTTATCAGTAATGCTGTATCCGTACAGCTTGTGGGAATTCATCAGAAGCAGAACGATGCTCACTATACCAGCAGCAACTCGTGACTTTCTCTTGGTCCACACAGCATTGACACGAAGTGGCCACAGCACAGAGGCAGCTCTGAGCATAGTGAGTGACACCAGCATCCAGGACGATACAGGCGATGCTTCACTCTCCAAATACTTGGAAATCTTGCACTGCCAGGTGCCATGATACCTTATCGGTGTAAAATAATACAATCTTCGGAGGAAGTTCTCAAGTTGTTGCAGCAACAATATCTGGTCAGACACGGCCAGAACTGTGAAGAAAACACTGGACGTGGATGAAGGAAGACGAAGCATGATCAGAATGACCATCACATTTCCGAACATCCCAAAGACAACAGCGACACCATCGCCGATGCCTATGATGAAAGTCATCAGGTGATCATAGGGTAGGTATAAATGCACCCAAGAATCCGTTTTGACATGGTCTGAGTCGTTCATTGTACTGGTCACTTCATAGAATTAGACAGTTGACTGTGTTCATTTAGTTGTATCGAGGGTTTAACCATATAATTATATGCTTTAGGTTTGTATGCGTTACACGCTACAGCTTGTCTGCTGGAATTAAAGGAACTATAACCAATGTTTAATAGTCCAAAACCAGTAGAAGATCATTATTTGAATACTCCTATAACATTACAGGAGGTTAAAGAGTGTCTCAATAACTTAAAGAAAAAGACATCAGTGGGCTTAGACGGCATTTCCAATCAAATGTTAATTCATCTTCCACAAAATGTAATATATTTTCTTTATTTGTTGTTTCAAAAATGTTGGAGCGATGGTAAAATGCCTCTAATTTGGAAGCATTCTATCATTGTTCCAATTCATAAGGGGAAGCCGATCAGAGATATAAACAGTTATCGACCTATTGCATTGACATCCAATACATGTACATTAATTGAAAAGATTGTGTTAAAAAGACTAATTCATCACTGTAATAAACATAGCATCATACCAATCAACCAAGCTGCATTCCAGACAAGGCAGGTAACATTGCTAAAAACACACACATTTTCTCCTATTCCAAAATGGGAGCAATCAAAAGCTACCTTTGATATTGATCACACTCATTTATCTAAAAAGGATTCTCCCAATATTTTGAGAACGTCTGTGTACACGCATTTAGAAAATAATTACAATCATCATTTAAAACATTTCACAGATGGTTCAGTGTTAGACAATAACACGGGAGCAGCTTTCGTTATTCCCAGCTTAAAAGTAGAAAAGTTATTCTATCTTGGTAAAAAAGTTGTCTAATATTTAGCGCTGAATTACTTGCTATGCTTAAATCTTTGGATTTAATTTTAAGCTTTCCTATAAATAACAGACACATCTTAATATGTGCTGATTCTAAAGCAGCAATGTATGCTATTAAGTCTCCCAATTCATGTATGCGACTCGACTTGACATGGTAATCGGCATTAATCATATAATACACCTTCTTTCTTTGAAAGGCATTACCGTTGCTTTTTGTTGGGTGCCTTCTCATTGTGGAATATCAGCAAATGAACGGGTAGACCAAGCTGCAAAAAAGGCAGCTCAAAATATTAACCACGCTGTATCAATTAATGTTCTTTTTAGATCTGACAGAATGTTTCTCAATTATAAACAAAACTCAAGAAAATGTCAAACCTTTATTGATGAATTCAGACGTTTAATAGTATAATAACTGTATTAAATGTAATGATAGATGCAACGGGAAAACATTACAAAAACGCGTTACTTTCTCGTCCAGGGAGATTGAAAGTCTAATCCATAGACTTCGGTTGAATTCGTTCAAAACCAAATATTGCAATAATGTTAAATGAATGTGTGGTGAATCTTTGGGTGTCAGTCATTTACTGATTCACTGTCCTAAAGCAAGAGAACTTTTTCAGAATTCGGATATTGACGGTTTTACTGATGGATCAACACCATTGTCTCTACCCAGTATTCTAAACAATTATTCTATTCTTGATTCAGTTTGTAAATGTTTATTAAGTAGTTCACTTAATATTTATCTTTAACTTTGTTCATTGTTCGGTTATATTCTTTAAGTGTACGTTTAACATTTTAATGAGGTGGGGGGGTGGAGGGAGTTATGATTAAGCCTGCATAGATATCCTGTTACTTACTTTAATGCATACACACAATCACAGGCACATCCACACACACTCACCACACCAATATCACAACACAATATAATTGTGTCTGAATCACGTTTAGTGGAAGGACGTTAAATTGAGTAACAACACGCACACTCACACACCTCTCTTATTAAATAATTAATATCCTTTTTTTTAACATTTCGATATGCAATTAAACAACATAATTATCAAG
This sequence comes from Phymorhynchus buccinoides, assembly GCA_017654935.2. NCBI lineage: Eukaryota > Metazoa > Mollusca > Gastropoda > Neogastropoda > Raphitomidae > Phymorhynchus > Phymorhynchus buccinoides. Next base: position 5,657,656 of record CM065689.1, read on the forward strand.
TCTGCGTAGTTAACGAAAGCATGTTAAAATGAATTTACTCTAAACGTTAATATTATTTACAATTCAACGAAACAATAATTTTTCGATTGCCTAAAATGGTTGAGAGAGATATATATATATAGAGAGAGAGATCGATAGAGAGAGAGGGGGAGGGAGGGAGGGGGGATGGAGAACTCGGAATTTGGAAATGTAATGAATATTAGGCCATAGCCCTAACCATGGAGCGAATACAATGAACATTGATAACATGCAACAAATAATTGACAACATCCACACTCAATAAAGAATAGAATGTGCTACCGCATTTACAACAAGGAACAATTGTCATAAGAAACCATTATATTATTTTAGTTTAAACTGTCTATGAAGTTCTGTCTTATCTTAAAGGCACCAAGCAAACATTTAGCTAACGACACTATTTTATCTTTATCAGCACATGGACAAAATTTAAACAAGTTTTGATCTAAATGTTCACTTGATCTGCAAGTTAGTTGGTGTTGCTATCTAATTTGGTTATACAATATAAAGAACATTGGAACAAGAAATGCATTTCATTTTCCTGTACATTTTTGCACACAGGACAAGTAGCATCTTGTGGCGTTAGTAAGAATCGATGTCTATGTACGTTTATTTGGGACACGCCCATTCTAAACTGTGCCAGAATATTTCTAAAAGATTCTACATAATTATAATACACTAATATACTTTGCTCCTTGGAACAAGGTTTTAATTTTGCCACATAGAGGGGGGAGGGAGAGAGAGAGAGAGAGAGAGAGAGAGAGAGAGAGAGAGAGAGAGAGAGAGAGAGAGAGAGAGAGAGAGAGAGAATGAGAGAGGGGTGAGGGAGAGAGAAAGAGACCAGCGGGGGAGGGGGGGTGCAGGTAGGGAAGGACAGAGTCTTTGTTTTTTACGTCAAGCCACGTACTGAACTGTAGATACGTCATCCAACCACGGAATTCCTTTGTACGTCACTTCATTCATGCCACATGCATTGAGAAAGTTCTGTTCAGGACAGTATAGTAAATCTCCACTAAACCTATATATATGCGAGAAGCGTGTGTGTGTGTGTGTGCGTGTGCGTGTGCGTGTGCGTGCGTGCGTGCGTGCGTGCGTGCGTGTGTGTATTCGGGATAAAACCATATTTAGCGTGATTTGATCGCCGCCAAACTTTCACAGTATCGAGATGGATGATCCCTGGTGAACATAGGGTACATTACATTTTGCAGCACGCTCCGTAATTAGCGTAATTAGTCAAAGTCAAGAAAGCGATCGACCCAGTTGCTTCCCCTTGCAAACGCTCTGGCTGATTTGTATGGGTTACCAAAACATTATTTTCTAAATAATGGTAACAGATACAAACGTGAAATTTTGGCAATATGTTTTATTTTAAAATAAATGCATGTTTCGTCAAGCCAAGCATACTGATAGAGTGAAAAATATAAGGGTAAAGGTCTCGAAACAAAGCCTACAAATGATATACCACAAAAGTGGTATCCCTGGGAGGACTGCGTTGGCCACCCGAGCCCTTGCACAGTGGGACTCCCAGGGTTAGGGCCTAGGACCTCTAGATATCTGATCTTTCCTGGTTTTCATTTTTTCCACCTTTCCTCCACTGTCTTTTTTTTCGACTTTGTGTCGTTCCATTCGGTCTATCAAATCCCCCCACTCGTAGGCATTGTGCCGGTGGGTACGGACTTTCTTAGTATAAGTTCTTGTTAGGTCAGTTCTTCTCATTCTTCTGTAGGGTTCTTGCCAGCCTCCTAATTTGTTGGAGGAGTTTGTACGCAAGCATCTAAACTAGTTCAGTATAAGTCTCTAAAACGTTAGGATCAATCTATCATAAGCTTTCACCTTTCCTCCTCAAAGTTAAATATAATAAAGATTTGATAGGTTTAAAAGATGAATTAACGATAGGAATTATTAAAGTATAAATTAAAATATAGTTTTGAGGATATTTGGAAAAATAAGATAAAAGAGTAGTTTGACAATAAAATTATTAGATTTGAAATCCCATTAATCCATTCAATTTTTACATAGGTTTGAGCCCCTTTGTGCTCCATTAGATTAAGTAATAATAGGGCTGACAATCTAAATTAATATTTTTATTACATATGGTTTTTCATAGGCGCAATGTAGGTTTTTGTGGGGGCTGAGTTCTGTCCTGAGGCACTCTGTTTGGTTAGTGCGAGAGAGAGAGAGAGAAAAATAGAGCTTTTACGCCCTCTGGGTCAAAGGACCATTTGGGGCATTTAAAATGATAAAGATCCTGAAAAAAAGTGGATTTTTAAATGATAAGATATAATTTTTAAAGTTATAACTTTGTGTTTTATTTTTAGAAGAACTTTTTTTAAGAAGTTTTAATTGCGCACAAGTGTAAAGTAATGGTTTAAAATTTATGTTTGCAATAAAATATTTTGTTTATAAAAGATATTTGGCTGTTTGCTTTAAGTCTGGCAGATTGGAGGAAGTCTGATTAAAAAAACCCAGGGCTACAGTGAAAATTCGTGTTTTACGCTCAACTGAGCTTTTGTTTTAAAATCCATATGTTGTGCTCGAGGAGTTTTATTATTAAAATTCTTTAAAGGCATAGGCCAACATAAGTAACTATACAAAGTTAATGATCAAGTGATCATAATTTTTTTTTTATTGGTTTTTAAGAGAGTTAAAAACCGAAAGGTGTTTGTTAAAAATGATATGTACATTATTATTATGTACATAACTTTTACATACAAACTATTTAGTTTAATTTTTTTTAATTTTTTTTAAATTCCATTTAGTTGTATTTACTATTTTTATTAAAATGTGTTAAAATTAGTTGTTTTAAGAGTTGTGATTAAATAATTTTTATTTATAGTTTCCTAAGTATATAGAACACTATAATCCTACTATCTATCTTATTAAATCTTGTCCCTTGGGATATAACATAACATAGGGACATCCTACTAAAGTACATATCCCTAACGGTTTTCACCAATTGTGAAAATAGGTTAAGATTTTGTGAAAAGTTAATTTATAAGTAACAGAATTCGTTTTATTTAAAGTTTTAAAAGAGTTAAGATCCAAAACGGTGCAGGGATATACCATTAGAATATATATCCCTAACAGTTTCCACATGTTAAAATAGGTTAAGATTTTGTAAAACAATTAGTTTTAAAAATGATAAGATTTGTTTTATTATAAAAGTTACTATTAGGATTTTGTTTGTTAATGTTTAATTAGGTAATGGAACCTGATCGGTTTTTTGGGTGTGTTTTTTTAGAATGGGCGAACCCAGTCACAAACAGAATCTGTTAGTGACCAAGTGGTCGTAAAAGATGCAATGGTTAAACAAGAGTCAAAATCCAAAGAGTGTCACCAGGAATAATATGTACACCATTAGTATGTACACAGCTTTTACATACAACCTGTTTAGTCTTTTAATTAGTTGGGTTGCATCTACCATTTTAATTCAGATGCAAAGGTCGCGATTAAATGATTGTTATGTTAAAATAGGTTAAGATTTTTGTAAAATATTAATTTTTAAAAATGACAAAATTCGTTTTGTTTAAAAGTTTCTATTAAAATTTTGTTCGTTTATATGTAGTTAGGTCATGGAAACTGACCATTGGTAGTTACTTTGTTAAGTGGGCGAGTCCGAACTCAGTCAAGGTTTATTATGTTATAAATTAATGTTACTAACAGGTGGGGGAACACACAGCCAGAAGCCTCTATTGCTATTATTAGTATAAGTAGTTTTATTTGTTCCATCTGATCCCAAGGGGGGATAGCAACAAAAACTCTCCCGCCCCTGATGTCATGATGGAATCCTGAAAAATTTAGTAGTTGTGGGTTGCAAAAATGTATAAATTAGTAGTAGTGATGGTGATGATGGTGGGGACGGTTAGAGATTCTTGTATGCTCGGGACGGAGGGAGGGAGGGAGAGGGACCCCTCCTCTCAGCCCCAAGCAGTGACAAGGCACCACCCAAAAAGTCCCCCAAAGGGGGGGGGAACACAAGCGCAAAAGCGCGACGGTTACGATGGAACCCCCCCGTTGCTCGCGCCGGACACCCATCTACAGGGGGAAAGGACTTTAAAAATTAGTGGGCTCAAAAGAGGGGGGAGGGGAGGGAGCAGGAATGCAGGTAGGTGTCCGGCCCGCGCCCCGGGGGGACTCCGCCCCCACCGACAAGATTAAATTTTAATTTTATATAAGATGATTAAATGACGCCTGGCCAATTGTTTCAGCGAGCCAAACTATTGGTAACCATCCTAATTTATCGTGTTTGTTTAAGATATGTTTTTCATTATATATTAGGTTATTTTGTTCAAGTTTATCTATGAAAGGTTGTAGTTCATTCTTCATCTGATTACAGGAATTAAAAATATGCCCCAAACTCAAGATATCTCCGCATTTGCATGGGGAGCTCCTAAATTTGCAGTAAATGGAGTCAGTGTAGAATCTGTTGATTCTGCCCTGAATTTTATAGGGGACAGATAAGAAGAGTCCGTCTTTGATAAATTTCGTGCTCCGGGAGTGGGCCGCGGAGTAGGAATCCAACTCCTCGGCCCACCTCCGGAACACACAACGTTTTAGGTGATTTTTAGCTTCAGAAAGGGATAATTTAATATTGATGGTCTGACCCTCGATATGTTCTGCTGCTTTTTTGGCAGCTATATCTGCGAGGTCGTTCCCCTTCAGTCCCAGGTGGGAAGGGATCCACATTATAGTAACATCAGTACCTTTAGTTCTTATTTGGTGTATTAAGTTTTGTATTTCTTGAATAATTTTTCTTCTATTTTTGGTATAACCTTGCAGTGCGTGCACTGAGGACAAGGAGTCTGTGAGAATTGTAATTTGAAAAGGTGATTTTGGAAATTCATTAATAAAGAAGCAGGCTTCGAGAATTGCCCAAAGTTCCGCATTGAATATTGAAATTTTTGAATTTAAGCAGAAAGATTTAGTTATTTTTAGGGCTGGGATGGTAAAGGCACAGCCTATTTGTGATTCGGAGATCTTCGATCCGTCTGTATAAATCAGTAGTTGGTGTTGAATTTCGGCGTCTTTATTTTCGAATGGGGAGCCTTCCGGGGGCAAATATGTCACACCAAATAGTATGTCCCGTTTTATAATTTCTTTGCTAAGTTTAAAAAACAGAGCGTTTGAACATAGACTATGATCTACGAAAGTATAATTACTGCAATCGCAAATATTAAATCTACTTTTTTGGAATTTAGTTTCAATTATGGAGACAAATGGTGTTAACTCGTCACGCACTAACAAAAGAATGCCTCCAGATTTCCTCCTAAACTTTCCTCTATTTTTGTAAAAGGCTTTATATCCAGGTATATCTACAGTGTCTGTGTCATCTAATTTGCTTTCAGTAATGGCAATTATATCATATTGAGACAATAATAAAATAAACTCGGGGTATCTAGACTTGGAAATAATGCCACAAACATTCAAAGTCAAAAATGACAGTAATCTATTCTGTCTAAGAAACACATTCTCCCTATTTGTGTCATTGTGATCAGCCTCTTCTGGATAAAAAAAAAGTCATTTTCATCTACATTATCATAGCCTATTTCATCCTGACTCACATTATTACCCTCAGTAACATTACCCACATCATTATGATCAATAACATCTTGACCCAGACTACTATGGCCAACGTCATCATCGATATCACCATGACCCACATTATGCCCAACATCACACACATTATTATCAACATCATCATTATGCACATTTTCATTAATATCACCATGACCCACATTATGCCTAACATCACACACATTATTATCAATATCATCATTATGCACATTTTCATCGATATCACCATGACCCACATTATGCCCAACATCACACACATTATTATCAACATCATCATTATGCACATTTTCATTAATATCACCATGACCCACATTATGCCCAACATCACACACATTATTATCAACATCATCATTATGCACATTTTCATTAATATCACCATGACCCACATTATGCCTAACATCACACACATTATTATCAACATAATCATTATCCACATTATCATTAGTATCCCCATGACCCACATTTTTTATCAACATCAACATCACCCACATTACACCCAACACCTTCATGGCCCACATTTTTAGCATCGCCATAACACACATTACATCCAACATCATCACGACCCACATTACGCCCAACATCATCACGGCCCACATTATGCACAACATCGCCACGACCCACATTATGCACAACATCGTCACGACCCATATTATGCACAACATCGCCACGACCCACATTATGCACAACATCGTCACGACCCATATTATGCACAACATCGCCATGACCCACATTTTGCACAACATCGCCACGATCCACATTATGCACAACACCACGACCCACATTATGCACAACACCACGACCCACATTATGCACCACATCACCACGACCCATATTACACACAACATCGCCATGACCCACATTATGCACAACATCACCACGACCCACATTATGCACAACATCACCACGACCCATATTGCACACAACATCGCCATGACCCACATTATGCACAGCATCGTAACGATCCAAAGTATGCACCACATCATCACAACTAACATTGCACCCAACATCATCACAACTAACATTACGCACAGCATCACCATGACACACATTTTTAACATCATCACGACCCACACTATTCCCAACATCATCATGACCCATATGACACCCAACATCGCCACGACCCACATTGCGCACAACATCGCCACGACCCACATTTCGCACAACATCGCCACGACCCACATTGCGCACAACATCGCCATGACCCACATTGCGCACAACATCGCCACGACCCACATTGCGCACAACATCGCCACGACCCACATTAAGCACAACATCGCCACGACCCACATTGCGCACAACATCGCCACGACCCACATTATGCACATCGCCACAACCCACATTACGCACAACATCGCAACAGTGCGTTCAACCTCAGTTCGGGTGAGAGTATTGGAACCCTGTCAGACTCCAGCGGTTCTTCCCCCCCCCCACTTTCATCGAAAATGCCCTTTTTAATACCCCTTTAGATACCCTCCCGTCGGGGCCTTTGGCTCCACAGCTTCAAAGTACCCCAATCCCACTCACCCCAACAAGGAAGAGATCCCGTTCCTCCAGGACCTCTCCAGTTTCGCCAAATCCCTCTCCTGGAAGCAACAAATCCAGGGAGAATGCGCTTCCCATTGATCAGGAGAACCTGATTCCTCCTACCTCTCGGACTTTGAACTCCGAAAAAGTTGTCAGAAATTCCCCTCCCAGGGAACCAAACGAAGAAATGGATACTCAGCTCCCAGATAACCAGAAAGAGGGCACACCGTTTGCCAGCCCCCTCACCGGAGGAAGGCATTCCGACCATGCACAGAACAGGGCAGACCACCCTTTTTCAGACTGTGCCTCCATATGGGGCCCAACCCCAGTCATTTCTGAGGAAAACTCAAACGACCTAACACAAACACAGTCATCTTTCAGACCCAAACCCAAGCCCAGACAAACATGTCCGCGCGCAACCGGAACTCCAAGAGATCTTCCGCCCCCCACTTTTCTGAAATACCCCGTGATAGTTGAAGATCTTGGCTCAGGCCCGGCTACTATCAAGGGCCTGGGTCCAGTCATGGGGATGAGACTCTGGCAAAACGCTATCGGCAACATATTAAGCCAAAGATCTCTCGCCGGCAACCGACTTTTAATCGGCTGCCAATCCGCGGAGCAACAAAAAAAACTTGCAAACCTTACGGAAATTTCCAAAATCACAATTAAATGCATTATCCCGACAGCCTCCACCGAGGGAGTCATCCGTCCTATCCCCCTGGAGGAGGAGGCACAGAACCTCCTTTCACTGATCGAGGATGCCAGAAGCGTTCTTAGGCTCAATAACAAAGATGGAACCAAATCAAAAGCGATCAAGATAGTATTTAATAAACCACTTCTTCCTTCATTCATTAAGATATGTGCCCAAGAATTCTCAGTTCAGCCCTTTGTGGCCCCAGTGAAAAGATGCAAAGAGTGTGCCCGGTTCGGTCACACCAAAGATCAGTGCAGGTCCAAGAAAGAGACCTGCACCAAGTGTGCCGGACTGGGCCACTCCTCAACTTCCTGTCAAAAACCCCCCAACTGTGGCGGAGCTCACTCAGCCTCTTACGGCGGATGTCCACAATATAAACTTTGACTCAGAGCTAATCGGATTAGGGCTGAAACATTTATCCCTTACTCCAAGGCCATTCGCCCGGCCAAATTGGCCCAGGAGTCCGATCTAGCCCTCAAGCAAAAATCCCCACCTTCTCCCTCCCCTGAAGTTGACTCTTCCTGGCGACCGGAGAACAGAACAATCCCCTCATATGCCAACGCAGTAAAAAACGGGAACACAAACATCCAAAACCAATCAAACAATCTCAACCAAAAAGCCCACAAAATCAACCAAGTCACAGTTCAAAAAACAGCTGTAGTACCAAATCAAAGTAATAGTGAAACCAATAGCAACATCCATACTCAGCCCAAGAATAATTCCTCACTTCCACAAATCAAAACTCGAAAAAGAATCCTCAGCGCTCAAGCCAGAGCACTCAAAATTGAAGCTGCTAAAAACGTAATAATAAAACAAAATTCAGAACGGAAAATGGAACAGTTAGTTCTACAACAATTACAAAAACACACTACCTCCCTGATGACCGAACTGACAACTCACATGAACAAACTGATTACAAACTTTACTGACAAAATGACCAATACACAGACTAACACACAAACAGACACAACTGCTTCCTCAGACAAACAAACTCCCACCTCAACTGAAATAGAAAACATTAATTTGAATATCAAACAAAACAAAAACCAGACAGTTGCAGAAACGTTTATCACACAAGTTCTCACGCAAGTTGCGAAAGCTCGCACCACTCAGAAACCCAGTCTACTACTGGAAGGACTTGTCTCCCTGTTTCCCTCCTCCGGTCGCCAAACCCCAATAGGCCCTAAAAGTAACTTAATGAGGCTGGCTGAGCTAGCCTGTAGCTCTCCTGTCGGAGGGGAGGAATCCAAAATCAAATAAAGATCTGGATCCAACTCCTCCAAAAAATCCATCCCTTAACCTAAATGACAGCACTTTTTTATATTTAGTTATAAATATAAATAACTCCAGTTTAACTAACCCCTTTTACTGTTAACAGGCGCGCTGAACGTTTTACAGTGGAACTGCCATTCCATTAAAAAAACCGGCGACCATCTCATTTACTTTTTGTCAACCGCACCTGCCACGTATCACTTTTTATGTTTACAATCACTCAACACCAAATATTCTGAATTGCCTCGTATTCAAGGGTATCATTACCCCCCCTCAGCGAGCGACAGGGAACACAAGGTTTATACAGCCACTTATGTTCACTTATCAATACAACATAATCAAGTACCAAGTCCTGAACCTAACATCACTGGCATTCGTTACTCTAATACCATTCAAACCAAGATCAGTGGTAAACCAATCAATATAGTTAATATTTACTACCCCAAAAGCTATAATATTCCAGAGCAAACAGATTGGCTTTCCTCCCTGCCGGACTCAACCTCCTGGGTCGTGGTGGGGGACTTCAATGCCCACCACCCGACCTGGGAAACGTTTAATTCATTTCCTAGTGGCGGAGGAGTGAAGCTGTTACAGGAAATTAATAATTCTCACCTAATTCTTTTAAACGATGGCTCTTCCACAAGGTATAAACCATGAATGGTACCCCATGTCAGATACCTTATTATCTGACCATAAACCTATTTCCATAACGTTTCAAGCCCAAATTCAAACCTCTACTCCTCCCCAACAACAACACCATTTTAATTTTGAAAAAGCCAACTGGACTTTATTCAAGTCAATCCTAAGTAAATATTCCAAAGAAAATATCTTTCATCCGGACTTTGAAACCCAAATAAGACAAACAATTTTACAAGCCTGTCATTTATCTATTCCGAAAATAACAACAACAAATAAAAATCGTCCAACTCCTAAACCTTGGTGGAATGACCAAGTCAAAAACACAATTCAAAAAAAGAAACATGCCTGTAATTATTTTGACAGCCATCCAACTCCGCCCAATCATTCTTTAAAACGAAAGGCAGAAAAAGAATGCGAAGATGCTATTAATCTAGCTAAAAGAGAATTATTTGATAAAGATGATGTTGTTGATTACAAGGACCTGGGCAAAGCCTGGAAGAAACTAAACAAGATTAATAACAATGGCAGAGTACGGGAGCCCAGAGTACTCAGGGATGATATATTAACTTCCACAAATTTAGAAACAGCAGAGGTTTTTGCCAATACGTTTGCTCAGGCAAGCCAAACCAAATATCTATCAACGGAAGAACAAAACAGACGCAATTCAGCCCCCCCCCATATACCAAAAAATAATAATAATTTTCACTACATCAACTCACCCCTCAACATGACCGAGCTTGCTGGAGCCCTTAATCAGATTAGAAAAGTTAATAAAGCCACAGGAGATGATCCCATCTCCTACAAAATATTAAAAAAATTGCCCCCATCCTTTCTTAAAATCTGACTACATTACTTATTCCAGATGTTGGGAGGGGGGGGGGGGGGGGGGGGGGGGGGGTATGCCTCAAGCTTGGAAAGAGGCACAGATGATAGGGATTCTTAAGCCAGGAAAACCGGCTAGGGATCCCAAAAGCTATCGCCCCATCTCCCTCACCCCACATATTGGTAAACTTTACGAAGGAATCGTAAAAAACAGACTAGAACATTTTCTCGAAAAAAATAATATTATCCCCACTTTCCAGGCAGGTTTTAGAAGGAATAGGTCCTGCATGGAACAAGTAGTAAGGCTTACCTCCCACGTCAGAAAAGCACTTGCCAGGCGCAGGAAAGTCTTCGCCACTTTTTTTTACATAAAAGGGGCGTATGACTCCGTCTGGCATGGGAGGCTCTTAGAAAAAATCAGCAAACTCGGTATTGAGGGCAACACTTACAATTTCATATACTCATTTCTCCAAAATAGAAGCTTTAAAGTTAAGGTGGGCCAGTCTCTCTCGACCAAACAATACATAGACATGGGAGTACCTCAGGGCAGCATCATTGCACCGATTTTATTTAACAAAATGCTTCACGATATCTCTAAATTAAAATTTGAAGGCTGTCGTATCTCCATGTACGCAGACGATATCGCCATATGGTCCTTTCCAACTTCACGTGGGATCAAAACAACTCTTACCCCAGAGCTCGGTGCTCACCAATATAACACTAATTTAGTTATATACTATTTAACCTGTAATGGCTTTGCCCTATCATCACAGAAATGTGATTTTATGTTTTTTTCAAACAGACAGGACAAAGACGAAGACTATAAAATTAATATTCTCGGTCAAGCCAAAAGACCCCCTTCCCAGGTCAAGTTCCTAGGGGTCATTTTGACACGTAATCTGTCCTGGATTTCACATACTACACACTTAATAAATAAAGCTACTAAAGCACTAAATTTTATCAAAGTTATTTCCAAACAGAAATGGGCTCAGGACCCCAAGTTTTTAACTTTTTTAGTTCGTGCCCTAGTCCGCAGCCGATTAACATACGGCATGGAAACCTTTTATAACTTAACCAAATCTAATTTAAAACAACTAGCAGCTTTGGAGTTAAAAGCCCTAAAGACTGCCCTGGGCCTCCCCTATTTTGCTGTCGACCAATTGGTTTACAGGGACATAGGCTGGCTCCCCTTAAATCATCTCATAAAATTAAATTGTGCTACCTTTTTAACAAGAATTCATGGCACAAACAACCTTACTCAAGAAGACTTTTTCACCCAATTTTCAGATCCATATTTTGCCTCATCAAAAAAATCAGTTCGTAAATACATTAATATTTATGACTTTTCTAAAGAGTTGTTCGATAAGTCTGACCTCTCGATGATTGACATCGTTTTTTACGCCAAACACATAGTGCCACAGTGGGACTGGGACCCTCCAGATTATGATATTTCCCTTCACCAACTATACAACAAAGAGGAGGACATTAACCGTCTCACCATTGCTGCTAAAGAGAAAATTTACAATCTCAGACATGCTTTGAGCATCTATACAGACGGTTCCAAACTAAGTGCTAATCAAATTGGATGTGCATTTACTATTCCCAAATTAAAAAATTTCAAAGCCTTTCAATTAAATAAACACATTTCAATCTTTTCGGCCGAACTCTGGGCCATTTTAGAAGTCCTTTCCTATATAAATTATCTTCCCAACGCTCCGCTTAAGGTGGTTATTTACTCAGATTCTCTCTCCTCCATCAAAGCATTACAGGGATACAACAACAACCGACTTGAAATTAAAAACGAGATTAAAAACTTAATTCACCAACTCCATCGCAAAGGCACAGACATTACATTAGTATGGATCCCATCCCACTGTGGCCTCATTGGCAATGACCTGGCCAACCATGAGGCCAAACTGGCTGCCTCTCATCGGTCCGGCATTATGCAGGACATAGGCCTATCTATTGGCGAAGCCAAAACTTTATTAAAATCAGTATCGTTCCAGGAGTGGGCCAAGGAATTGGAAACTTACGCCAAGGCCCATTCCTGGGACCACAATATACTACAAGGGGGACTGTTCCTTACTGTTCCACGTCATATACAACGCCTAATCTTTCGTATAAGAACTAAAGCGTACTACAACAAATTTAAAAACAACATTTGTGAATGTCAAAACATTCTTAATTTTGATCACCTCTTTAAACCCTGTACATATATTCAAAAGGAACTTAATGAACTGCTACTAAAATTAAAATCTGTCAACATTCCGTTCACCCCAAAAGCCATATTAACTAAAGGTGACAAGGAATGGTCTCCCCTTGTGTGGCTAGCTGAAGAAAAACTATTTTTAATTTTAAAAAAACCTTCAGTTAAGGTAATGGTGGAGGTGGAGTCCCTCCGGGCCGCGGGCTGGACACCTGCTCACACTCCTGCCCCCCTTCCCCTTTTATCTAAGTATGCGCACGTGTTGCCGAAGTGACTCCTTTTGAGCCCACCCTTTTTTAACTCCCTCCCCCAGTGGACGGGTGTCCGGCGCGCGTACCGGAGGCCTCTTTCATAGTCGTCATGCTTTTTTCGCTGGTGCTCCCCCCCCCCTCCTTGGACCACTTAAGCGACGTCTTTCCTCTGCTCGAGTCGGGGAGGAGGGGTCCCTCTCCCTCCCTCCCTCCGTCTCGATCAAGTAAGAATTGTTAACCGCCTCCTCCGTATTTACAGCTACTTTTTAAATCCCGTTTTGCCTGGGCTCCCATGCTAGAATAATAAACTTTGTTAGAACTATTTATATATAGAAAATTGGGCTCCATTGTTATATCAAGGGCGGGGGAGATTTTGTAGTTACCCCCCCCTTGGAAAATAGTGGAACAACTTAATATCTTTGTACAGGAAAATAGCTACCGCCGTTTTTCAC
>CM065689.1:5671607-5704107 GCA_017654935.2 Phymorhynchus buccinoides
TTGTTTTTCTTATGTGCATCTGGCTGCAATTTCTCAATTATGAGATAATAAATATGATTTGATTTGATTTGATAAGTTTGCATTTTATTGTACTTTTTTTTTGCTGCCCCCCCCCCCTTTCTGTATCAGAATCCCCCCTTTTTTCAAGGTGAGGGGGGGCTGCCCCCACTTATTTCAAATCCTAGATGCAACTCTTGTGTAATTGGTATATCATTTTCATCTAAAAGTTCTTATATTATCTTTGAATTTGCCCTTGATTTTTCCAAACTTAGAAAGTATTTTGTGTGTTTTTCTCCCTCTTTAATCCACCTCATTCTAGATCTTACCTGTGCTGCGCGTGCTTTATACGTTTCCTGTAATTCTATTTCTTGCATTAACTGCTGACGTTGCTTTTGAGACTGAATATCATCAGGGTTTTTAGAGATATAAACATCTAGTTCATTTAACTTACTTTGTAACTCTACTACCTTATTTCTTCTTTCAATGCTCTTTCCCTTGGCATAATTCAGTGCATAACTCTTAATCTTCAGTTTTAACATTTCCTATTCTATTTGGTAATCAGCGTTTTCGCCCATGATTGACATATGATCATCAATCAAACTATTCATTTGAGTGACAAAATCTAAGTCATTTCAACAATGAGTTGTTGAACTTCCACAGCCCTGGCCCCCTCTCAAACCTAGAAAATGTCACGATGACAGAGCAACCTCTGTGATCTGTGAAAGGGATGGAATGAATGTTGCATGCTATTGTTTTGTCAAACAGATCAGCGTTCGTTATAAAATAATCCAATTGACGTGCAATAAAAGGAGATATTTTATGCTATGTGAATTCCTTTTCATCTGGATGAAACAGTCTCCTTGCATCATATAGATCATGGGTTTTTAATAAATCATGAAATTTCTGCACTGTGCCCTCTGCATGCTTTTCTCCAGAGATAATATCCAAATCGTTGTCTAACACGCAATTAAAATCCCCCCCAATTAACAAATGTTCTGAGTGAACGTTAGAGATAACATCTCCCAATTCTTTTAAGGTGTATTTCTCATTATCGTTATTAGGGGCATATACATTTACAATGACTACTTTCCTATGCTGAATTTCTATTTCAATAGCTTGTATTCGCCTAGAGTTGTGTACCATATTATATTTATCTACCAGGTTATGCCGAAATAAAACAATTTGGCCGCAACTATGTGATGTATAACTATTATATAACAATTCACCCTTGCCCCATTCTTTTTTCCATTGCTCATAAACATCATCTGTAACATGCGTTTCTTGCAAACAAACAACATCATATTTGTTCTCTTTCAGGTATTTAAATAATGATTTCCCTTTCCATCGCGATCGCAAACCCCGCGAGTTTAATGGAAAAAAAGAAAGTCCAAAGTCACCAGCCATGAGAAAAGTCCGTAATCAAAGCCGTTGCCAAATCCGATCGCAAGCCCTTGAACAAAGTCCGTGTAACTCGCGTAAATCGTCCCCGTCAGATCAAATCGGCACACACGGTGAAGTTTCACCCACCACCTCCCTCGCCTTCCCTCTTCTTGCTCGACACGCACAGATCAAGTGACGGCCGCGAATAGGTGAGCATTTTGGCTTTTGGCCTATCACTCTGCTGACTATAGGGGATTCCCCTTCGCTACTCGACCTCTGTCGCCTTACCACCGGTGTTGAGGGAAAACAGATCCCTCTGACGTGCGCTGTACTGCCGGTTATTTCCCCCCTGTGACGGTGTGGACGAGCTTGTGTCCTCAATAGGACCTTCCACATTTTTTTTGAGAGTCTTCAAAGACGTTATCAACATCCTCAAATAGCGTTGCCTCAAACTTACCATCTCATGCATCACAGGAAATATTCTCAAGTACATAGTTACATAAACGCTTGATAAGTGTAAGTGACAACTTTCAGAAAATATTTGCAACAATCAATTCCACAACCAATGTTCATTCAGAACTCAATTCACTGTTCATCTTTTCACACTTTCAAATTTATTATTATTATTTTATTATTATTATTATTATTATTATTATTATTATTATTATCATTATTTTTCTTTCAGTTCATCTCACATTATTAACAGTTTTTCACATAACTCAAGATTATATTATTCTTTAGTGCTTCTTTTCATTTCAACTCACTTTCTCGAGTTTTCACATAACTCAATATTATATTTACTGTTTACTACTCACTACCATTTTACTTCATTTCAGTCTTTCATATTTTCTTATCTCCCAAAATTATATTAACAAATGTTCAAATATACAACAATCTCTCTCTCATAGAGAGGACAATAGTTTCGTCAAAGCACTTGACGAACAACGGAGATACCCCCATTGGAAAAAAAACAACAACGGGGTGTACACCCTTAATGGGGTGTACACCCTTAACTCGGAGACATGTCTGCCGCTCGGGGACATTAAAATCCCACGTGGCATAATTTGCACTGCAATGAGAAGAAACTTAGGGTTTTACGTCCTCTCGACCCATGAGGGCACATATGGGACATTTATTTTAGATTTGTTTGGGGGACAGGACAAAACATAGAAAACAGTACAGGGACGTGGACATACATTGAAAAAATTTGAGGGGACTCTTTAAAAAGCGCAAGTTTATAATTTATTCTGACAAGGTATTTAGGATTTCTAAAATAGTTGTTTGTGTCAAGTAACACTTGTTAAGATTTGACAATGTTTAAGATTTTTGATTAAAATTCTTTTGATATTTAGTTTTCTGTTACCCGAACAAAACAACCCCCCCCCCCCCCCCCCCCCCCCCCCCCCCCCCCCCCCCCCCCCCCCCCCACCCCCCCCCCCCCCCCCCCCCCCCCCCCCCCGATTAAAATTTAAGGGCTACAAATGTTAAAAGAAGTTCATACTCCTATTTTAATAATAAAAAACCAATATTGGCCCTTATCTAGTTTTAAAAGTGTATATATACAAACATTTATTCACTTATCTACAAGACATAATGAATCAACACGTATATTACAAAAAATGTAACAAAATCTATGATTAGTGTCCTACCGAGGGAAGATACTTCTACCCCCAGGACTTCCCTATAAAATAGGGGAAAAATTTACATCGCAGACCTTAAAAACATTTTTTTATCATGTCCTACCGGAGGAAGATATGTCTACCCCCGGGACTTCCCTATACAGGGGCAAATGTACATCTCGGACTTTAATTTAAAAATTTGTAGGCTATTATAATATGTTATTAAAAAGGTTTTTGGTGGGGTTTTTTCAAATTTCTTTAAAATTTCTTGTTTGATAAATATTAACCGAAGAGAGGCTCTTTTATATGACTTAACTGTATTCAAAGTTAGGACATAGGGCACCATGATAAATTCGAATAGTAGTATTTTTAGGTAGGACTTAAAAATTATTAAGGAGACATCAACTGAGGTCCCCGCCCCTCCCAAGAGGGGAGGCATCCATATTAAAAGATTTAAGTAATTGGATTTACCATGGTGTATAATAACGATTAAAATGATGAAATAGTAAAAATGATCTATATCAGCGTATAAGTAATGTCGTAGTATGGTTTGTTAAAAGTTACGATTAAAATAAAGGGAGTGATCTGTATTATATTCCAGTTGACATTGGTATAAAGTATTATGACACTATGAAAATTTTAGTGAGGTGTTGCATGTTGAGTAAAGAGTAATGTGTGCGCGCGCACCCGGGATATGTGAACAATCGCGTAAGAGATCCGACTGGCTAGCGATCATGAAACGGTCGGGTTTTTTATTTTATTTATTTTATTTTGTTATTATTTATTTGTGAAAATGTGCTATATAACATTATTGAGGTGAAAAACGGCGGTAGCTATTTTCCTGTACAAAGATATTAAGTTGTTCCACTATTTTCCAAGGGGGGGGTAACTACAAAATCTCCCCCGCCCTTGATATAACAATGGAGCCCAATTTTCTATATATAAATAGTTCTAACAAAGTTTATTATTCTAGCACGGGAGCCCAGGCAAAACGGGATTTAAAAACTAGCTGTAAATACGGAGGAGGCGGTTAACAATTCTTACTTGATCGAGACGGAGGGAGGGAGGGAGAGGGACCCCTCCTCCCCGACTCGAGCAGAGGAAAGACGTCGCTTAAGTGGTCCAAGGAGGGGGGGAGGGAGCACCAGCGAAAAAAGCATGACGACTATGAAAGAGGCCTCCGGTACACGCGCCGGACACCCGTCCACTGGGGGAGGGAGTTAAAAAAGGGTGGGCTCAAAAGGAGTCACTTCGGCAACACGTGCGCATACTTAGATAAAAGGGGAAGGGGGGCAGGAGTGTGAGCAGGTGTCCAGCCCGCGGCCCGGAGGGACTCCACCTCCACCATTACCTTAACTGAAGGTTTTTTTAAAATTAAAAATACTGTTTTTCTTCAGCTAGCCACACAAGGGGAGACCATTCCTTGTCACCTTTAGTTAATATGGCTTTTGGGGTGAACGGAATGTTGACAGATTTTAATTTTAGTAGCAGTTCATTAAGTTCCTTTTGAATATATGTACAGGGTTTAAAGAGGTGATCAAAATTAAGAATGTTTTGACATTCACAAATGTTGTTTTTAAATTTGTTGTAGTACGCTTTAGTTCTTATACGAATTAGGCGTTGTATATGACGTGGAACAGTAAGGAACAGTCCCCCCTGTACTATATTGTGGTCCCAGGAATGGGCCTTGGCGTAAGTTTCCAATTCCTTGGCCCACTCCTGGAACGATACTGATTTTAATAAAGTTTTGGCTTCGCCAATAGATAGGCCTATGTCCTGCATAATGCCGGACCGATGAGAGGCAGCCAGTTTGGCCTCATGGTCGGCCAGGTCATTGCCAATGAGGCCACAGTGGGATGGGATCCATACTAATGTAATGTCTTTGCCTTTGCGATGGAGTTGGTGAATTAAGTTTTTAATCTCGTTTTTAATTTCAAGTCGGTTGTTGTTGTATCCCTGTAATGCTTTGATGGAGGAGAGAGAATCTGAGTAAATAACCACCTTAAGCGGAGCGTTGGGAAGATAATTTATATAGGAAAGGGCTTCTAAAATGGCCCAGAGTTCGGCCGAAAAGATTGAAATGTGTTTATTTAATTGAAAGGCTTTGAAATTTTTTAATTTGGGAATAGTAAATGCACATCCAATTTGATTAGCACTTAGTTTGGAACCGTCTGTATAGATGCTCAAAGCATGTCTGAGATTGTAAATTTTCTCTTTAGCAGCAATGGTGAGACGGTTAATGTCCTCCTGTTTGTTGTATAGTTGGTGAAGGGAAATATCATAATCTGGAGGGTCCCAGTCCCACTGTGGCACTATGTGTTTGGCGTAAAAAAACGATGTCAATCATCGAGAGGTCAGACTTATCGAACAACTCTTTAGAAAAGTCATAAATATTAATGTATTTACGAACTGATTTTTTTGATGAGGCAAAATATGGATCTGAAAATTGGGTGAAAAAGTCTTCTTTAGTAAGGTTGTTTGTGCCATGAATTCTTGTTAAAAAGGTAGCACAATTTAATTTTATGAGATGATTTAAGGGGAGCCAGCCTATGTCCCTGTAAACCAAGTGGTCGACAGCAAAATAGGGGAGGCCCAGGGCAGTCTTTAGGGCTTTTAACTCCAAAGCTGCTAGTTGTTTTAAATTAGATTTGGTTAAGTTATAAAAGGTTTCCATGCCGTATGTTAATCGGCTGCGGACTAGGGCACGAACTAAAAAAGTTAAAAACTTGGGGTCCTGAGCCCATTTCTGTTTGGAAATAACTTTGATAAAATTTAGTGCTTTAGTAGCTTTATTTATTAAGTGTGTAGTATGTGAAATCCAGGACAGATTACGTGTCAACATGACCCCTAGGAACTTGACCTGGGAAGGGGGTCTTTTGGCTTGACCGAGAATATTAATTTTATAGTCTTCGTCTTTGTCCTGTCTGTTTGAAAAAAACATAAAATCACATTTCTGTGATGATAGGGCAAAGCCATTACAGGTTAAATAGTATATAACTAAATTAGTGTTATATTGGTGAGCACCGAGCTCTGGGGTAAGAGTTGTTTTGATCCCACGTGAAGTTGGGAAGGACCATATGGCGATATCGTCTGCGTACATGGAGATACGACAGCCTTCAAATTTTAATTTAGAGATATCGTGAAGCATTATGTTAAATAAAATCGGTGCAATGATGCTGCCCTGGGGTACTCCCATGTCTATGTATTGTTTGGTCGAGAGAGACTGGCCCACCTTAACTTTAAAGCTTCTATTTTGGAGAAATGAGTATATGAAATTGTAAGTGTTGCCCTCAATACCGAGTTTGCTGATTTTTTCTAAGAGCCTCCCATGCCAGACGGAGTCATACGCCCCTTTTATGTAAAAAAAAAGTGGCGAAGACTTTCCTGCGCCTGGCAAGTGCTTTTCTGACATGGGAGGTAAGCCTTACTACTTGTTCCATGCAGGACCTATTCCTTCTAAAACCTGCCTGGAAAGTGGGGATAATATTATTTTTTTCGAGAAAATGTTCTGTTTTTTACGATTCCTTCGTAAAGTTTACCAATATGTGGGGTGAGGGAGATGGGGCGATAGCTTTTGGGATCCCTAGCCGGTTTTCCTGGCTTAAGAATCCCTATCACCTGTGCCTCTTTCCAAGCTTGGGGCACCCCCCCCCCCCCCCTCCCAACATCTGGAATAGTAATGGAGTAAAATTTTAAGAAAGGATGGGGGCAATATTTTTAGTATTTTGTAGGAGATGGGATCATCTCCTGTAGCTTTATTAACTTTTCTGATCTGATTAAGGGCTCCAGCAAGCTCGGTCATGTTGAGGGGTGAGTTGAGGTAGTGAAAATTATTATTATTTTTTGGTATATGGGGGGGGCTGAATTGCGTCTGTTTTGTTCTTCCGTTGATAGATATTTGGTTTGGCTTGCCTGAGCAAACGTATTGGCAAAAACCTCTGCTGTTTCTAAATTTGTGGAAGTTAATATATCATCCCTGAGTACTCTGGGCTCCCGTACTCTGCCATTGTTATTAATCTTGTTTAGTTTCTTCCAGGCTTTGCCCAGGTCCTTGTAATCAACAACATCATCTTTATCAAAGAATTCTCTTTTAGCTAGGTTAATAGCATCTTCGCATTCTTTTTCTGCCTTTCGTTTTAAAGAATGATTGGGCGGAGTTGGATGGCTGTCGAAATAATTACAGGCATGTTTCTTTTTATGAATTATGTTTTTGACTTGGTCGTTCCACCAAGGTTTAGGGGTTGGACGATTTTTATTTGTTGTTGTTATTTTCGGAATGGATAAATGACAGGCTTGTAAGATTGTTTGTCTTATCTGTTCATAGTGGGCTTCAAAGTCCGGATGAAAGATGTTTTCTTTGGAATATTTACTTAGGATTGACTTGAATAAAGTCCAGTTGGCTTTTTCAAAATTAAAATGGTGTTGTTGGGGAGGAGTAGAGGTTTGAATTTGGGCTTGAAACGTTATGGAAATAGGTTTATGGTCAGATAATAAGGTATCTGACATGGGGTACCATTCATGGTTTATACCTTGTGGAAGAGCCATCGTTTAAAAGAATTAGGTGAGAATTATTAATTTCCTGTAACAGCTTCACTCCTCCGCCACTAGGAAATGAATTAAACGTTTCCCAGGTCGGGTGGTGGGCATTGAAGTCCACCACCACGACCCAGGAGGTTGAGTCCGGCAGGGAGGAAAGCCAATCTGTTTGCTCTGGAATATTATAGCTTTTGGGGTAGTAAATATTAACTATATTGGTTGGTTTACCACTGATCTTGGTTTGAATGGTATTAGAGTAACGAATGCCAGTGATGTTAGGTTCAGGACTTGGTACTTGATTATGTTGTATTGATAAGTGAACATAAGTGGCTGTATAAACCTTGTGTTCCCTGTCGCTCGCTGAGGGGGGGGTAATGATACCCTTGAATACGAGGCAATTCAGAATATTTGGTGTTGAGTGATTGTAAACATAAAAAGTGATACGTGGCAGGTGCGGTTGACAAAAAGTAAATGAGATGGTCGCCGGTTTTTTTAATGGAATGGCAGTTCCACTGTAAAACGTTCAGCGCGCCTGTTAACAGTAAAAGGGGTTAGTTAAACTGGAGTTATTTATATTTATAACTAAATATAAAAAAGTGCTGTCATTTAGGTTAAGGGATGGATTTTTTGGAGGAGTTGGATCCAGATCTGTATTTGATTTTGGATTCCTCCCCTCCGACAGGAGAGCTACAGGCTAGCTCAGCCAGCCTCATTAAGTTACCTTTAGGGCCTATTGGGGTTTGGCGACCGGAGGAGGGAAACAGGGAGACAAGTCCTTCCAGTAGTAGACTGGGTTTCTGAGTGGTGCGAGCTTTCACAACTTGTGTGATAAACGTTTCTGCAACTGTCTGGTTTTTGTTTTGTTTGATATTCAAATTAATGTTTTCTATTTCAGTTGAGGTGGGAGTTTGTTTGTCTGAGGAAGCAGTTGTGTCTGTTTGTGTGTTAGTCTGTGTATTGGTCATTTTGTCAGTAAAGTTTGTAATCAGTTTGTTCATGTGAGTTGTCAGTTCGGTCATCAGGGAGGTAGTGTGTTTTTGTAATTGTTGTAGAACTAACTGTTCCATTTTCCGTTCTGAATTTTGTTTTATTATTACGTTTTTAGCAGCTTCAATTTTGAGTGCTCTGGCTTGAGCGCTGAGGATTCTTTTTCGAGTTTTGATTTGTGGAAGTGAGGAATTATTCTTGGGCTGAGTATGGATGTTGCTATTGGTTTCACTATTACTTTGATTTGGTACTACAGCTGTTTTTTGAACTGTGACTTGGTTGATTTTGTGGGCTTTTTGGTTGAGATTGTTTGATTGGTTTTGGATGTTTGTGTTCCCGTTTTTTACTGCGTTGGCATATGAGGGGATTGTTCTGTTCTCTGGTCGCCAGGAAGAGTCAACTTCAGGGGAGGGAGAAGGTGGGGATTTTTGCTTGAGGGCTAGATCGGACTCCTGGGCCAATTTGGCCCGGCGAATGGCCTCGGAGTAAGGGATAAATGTTTCAGCCCTAATCCGATTAGCTCTGAGTCAAAGTTTATATTGTGGACATCCGCCGTAAGAGGCTGAGTGAGCTCCGCCACAGTTGATACATTTGGGGGTTTTTTGACAGGAAGTTGAGGAGTGGCCCAGTCCGGCACACTTGGTGCAGG
The DNA here is from genome assembly GCA_017654935.2 of Phymorhynchus buccinoides. Taxonomy (NCBI): domain Eukaryota; kingdom Metazoa; phylum Mollusca; class Gastropoda; order Neogastropoda; family Raphitomidae; genus Phymorhynchus; species Phymorhynchus buccinoides. Next base: position 5,680,779 of record CM065689.1, read on the forward strand.
TCTCTTTTTTGGACCTGCACTGATCTTTGGTGTGTCCGAACCGGGCACACTTTTTGCATCTTTTCACTGGGGCCACAAAGGGCTGAACTGAGAATTCTTGGGCACATATCTTAATAATGAAGGAAGAAGTGGTTTATTAAATACTATCTTGATCGCTTTTGATTTGGTTCCATCTTTGTTATTGAGCCTAAGAACGCTTCTGGCATCCTCGATCAGCGGAAGGAGGTTCTGTACCTCCTCCTCCAGGGGGATAGCACGGTTGACTCCCTCGGTGGAGGCTGTCGGGATAATGCATTTAATTGTGATTTTGGAAATTTCCGTAAGGTTTGCAAGGTTTTTTTGTTGCTCCGCGGATTGGCAGCCGATTAAAAGTCGGTTGCCGGCGAGAGATCTTTGGCTTAATATGTTGCCGATAGCATTTTGCCAGAGTCTCATCCCCATGACTGGACCCAGGCCCTTGATGGTAGCCGGGCCTGAGCCAAGATCTTCAACTATCACGGGGTATTTCAGAAAAGTGGGGGGCGGAAGATCTCTTGGAGTTCCGGTTGCGCGCGGACGTGTTTGTCTGGGCTTGGGTTTGGGTCTGAAATATGACTGTGTTTGTGTTAGGTCGTTTGAGTTTTCCTCAGAAATGACTGGGGTTGGGCCCCATATGGAGGCACAGTCTGAAAAAGGGTGGTCTGCCCTGTTCTGTGCATGGTCGGAATGCCTTCCTCCGGTGAGGGGGCTGGCAAACGGTGTGCCCTCTTTCTGGTTATCTGGGAGCTGAGTATCCATTTCTTCGTTTGGTTCCCTGGGAGGGGAATTTCTGACAACTTTTTCGGAGTTCAAAGTCCGAGAGGTAGGAGGAATCAGGTTCTCCTGATCAATGGGAAGCGCATTCTCCCTGGATTTGTTGCTTCCAGGAGAGGGATTTGGCGAAACTGGAGAGGTCCTGGAGGAACGGGATCTCTTCCTTGTTGGGGTGAGTGGGATTGGGGTACTTTGAAGCTGTGGAGCCAAAGGCCCTGACGGGAGGGGTCTCTAAAGGGGTGTTAAAAAGGGCATTTTCGATGAAAGTGGGGGGGGGGAAGAACCGCTGGAGTCTGACAGGGTTCCAATACTCTCACCCGAACTGAGGTTGAACGCACTGTTGCGATGTTGTGCGTAATGTGGGTTGTGGCGATGTGCATAATGTGGGTCGTGGCGATGTTGTGCGCAATGTGGGTCGTGGCGATGTTGTGCGCAATGTGGGTCGTGGCGATGTTGTGCGCAATGTGGGTCGTGGCGATGTTGTGCGCAATGTGGGTCGTGGCGATGTTGTGCTTAATGTGGGTCGTGGCGATGTTGTGCGAAATGTGGGTCGTGGCGATGTTGTGCGAAATGTGGGTCGTGGCGATGTTGGGTGTCATATGGGTCATGATGATGTTGGGAATAGTGTGGGTCGTGATGATGTTAAAAATGTGTGTCATGGTGATGCTGTGCGTAATGTTAGTTGTGATGATGTTGGGTGCAATGTTAGTTGTGATGATGTGGTGCATACTTTGGATCGTTACGATGCTGTGCATAATGTGGGTCATGGCGATGTTGTGTGTAATATGGGTCGTGGTGATGTGCATAATGTGGGTCGTGGTAATGTTGTGCATAAAGTGGGTCATGGCGATGTTGTGTGTAATATCGGTCGTGGTGATGTGGTGCATAATGTGGGTCATGGTGTTGTGCATAATGTGGGTCGTGGTGTTGTGCATAATGTGGATCGTGGCGATGTTGTGCAAAATGTGGGTCATGGCGATGTTGTGCATAATATGGGTCGTGACGATGTTGTGCATAATATGGGTCGTGACGATGTTGTGCATAATGTGGGTCGTGGCGATGTTGTGCATAATGTGGGTCGTGATGATGTTGTGCATAATGTGGGCCGTGATGATGTTGGGCGTAATGTGGGTCGTGATGATGTTGGATGTAATGTGTGTTATGGCGATGCTAAAAATGTGGGCCATGAAGGTGTTGGGCGTAATGTGGGTGATGTTGATGTTGATAAAAATGTGGGTCATGGGGATACTAATGATAATGTGGATAATGATTATGTTGATAATAATGTGTGTGATGTTAGGCATAATGTGGGTCATGGTGATATTAATGAAAATGTGCATAATGATGATGTTGATAATAATGTGTGTGATGTTGGGCATAATGTGGGTCATGGTGATATCGATGATGACGCTGGCCATAGTAGTCTGGGTCAAGATGTTATTGATCATAATGATGTGGGTAATGTTACTGAGGGTAATAATGTGAGTCAGGATGAAATAGGCTATGATAATGTAGATGAAAATGACTTTTTTTATCCAGAAGAGGCTGATCACAATGACACAAATAGGGAGAATGTGTTTCTTAGACAGAATAGATTACTGTCATTTTTGACTTTGAATGTTTGTGGCATTATTTCCAAGTCTAGATACCCCGAGTTTATTTTATTATTGTCTCAATATGATATAATTGCCATTACTGAAAGCAAATTAGATGACACAGACACTGTAGATATACCTGGATATAAAGCCTTTTACAAAAATAGAGGAAAGTTTAGGAGGAAATCTGGAGGCATTCTTTTGTTAGTGCGTGACGAGTTAACACCATTTGTCTCCATAATTGAAACTAAATTCCAAAAAAGTAGATTTAATATTTGCGATTGCAGTAATTATACTTTCGTAGATCATAGTCTATGTTCAAACGCTCTGTTTTTTAAACTTAGCAAAGAAATTATAAAACGGGACATACTATTTGGTGTGACATATTTGCCCCTGGAAGGCTCCCCATTCGAAAATAAAGACGCCTTTTGTGAAATAGAAGATGTAATATTAAACATTGAGCATGACGGAGTTTGTCTCCTAGGAGATTTTAACGCACAGACAGGTAACCTCGAAGATTCTTCTTATGAAGAAACCAATAGAGTTGATCTACTTGAGATTCACTCTGACAATAATGCCGTTAGTAGTGTACAACCCCCAATTAGAATGTCCCAGGACAGAACAACAAATAATTGTGGACACAGATTATTAGATTTTTGAAAAGCTATGAATATGTTTATTGCCAATGGTCGCATTGGATTAGATGCAGGTATTGGGAAGTGTACTTGTAAGAATGTGAGTGTTGTGGATTATGTACTTGTATCATCAAATCTGTTTTGTCTAATTAATGGGTTTGAAGTGTTGGATTTTTGCGAACTTTACTCGGATGTTCATTGTCCTTTGGTAATGGAAATGGAGTTACTAAATCATATACATCATACAGACGATCACAATCCAAATATGAATACCAATCGAGAAACGTTAAATGAAAAATATCCAAGGTGGCAAAAAGAAAAAGAACAACAGTTCATTGATAAATTGCAAGAAGAAAAAATACAGGAGGTAAACAATGTATTGGATAGGCTGTTATCTTCTCAAGAACCCTCTAGTCGCGATGATGTTAATAATGTAATCGAGAATATTCGCGACATACTTTTTGAAAGTGTAAATGATAACGACATGTTCAAACGTGATATGAAAAGAAAAAGAAGTTACAAAAGAAAACACAATAATCAACCTTGGTTTAATCAGGCTTGTGAGAACAAGCGCACATATTTTTTCAATGCTAAAAGTCAATACCAACGCGCAAAATCTGCTCCAAATCTAGCCAGTAAGCAAAGAGCAAGTAGGACATACAAAAAATAAATAAATAAACAATTTAGATTGTACCAGACAAAAGTAGCACATAATATTCGATCATTGAAAAGCACCGATCCCAAGGCCTATTGGAAAATAATAAATGGACCTAAGTCTGAAAGCACTGACCTGCTGTCGAAAATATCCTGTGATACATTCTATGAGCATTTTAAAAATATGAACCAGCCTGATACTGGCTCAGACGAAACGGTAAATGAGACTAGCCCTGAAGTGGATAACAGCGGCAACATTCTTAACATTTCCATTACTGAAGAAGAAGTCCAGAAAGCTATTCAGAACTTGAAGGTTAACAAAGCCCATGGTCATGACAGAATATTTAATGAGTTTTTAAAAGCTTCAAGTCATAAAATGTTAACTGTGTATACGAAAGTATTTAATATAATTCTGTCTTGTGGCAAAGTTCCCGAAGAATGGGCCATTGGGGAAATAATACCTATATATAAACAGAAGGGTAGTGATAAAGATCCAAGCAATTATAGAGGTATTACTTTGCTTAGTTGCTTTGGTAAATTGTTTACTAGTATACTGAATAACAGATTAAATACTTTTTTTGACCTGAACTCAACAATAGGGCACGAACAGGCAGGCTTCCGTGCAGGATACTCTACCACCGATCATATATTTACACTACATTCCATTATTGGTTATTTTTTGTCAAAGAAGAAGAAATTATATTGTTTGTTTGTTGATTATGAAAAAGCCTTTGATTATGTAAATCGAGCTTTTTTGTGGCAGAAGATAACCAATTCAGGAGTGACTGGTTTGGTCTTGACTGTTATAAAAGACATGCATAATATTGCCAAATCAGTTGTTAAAATTGAAGGGCAATGTTCAGACACTTTCCAGTGCCTAACAGGTGTCCGACAAGGAGAAAATCTCTCACCAGTATTATTTGCTATTTATCTTAACGATTTTCAAGCGTACATATCTGAGGAAATGGCTGGATTACATACTTTAAAAAGTGAAGCTGGAGGGTTAGGATGGGGGGAAGAAGAACAGAATTTAATGTTAAAGATGTTTCTATTGTTGTATGCTGACGATACAATAATATGTGCAGAATCTGTTGAGGATTTACAAAAAGCCTTGGATGCTATGTATGCGTATTGTAGTAAATGGGATTTACGAGTTAACGTTGGTAAAACGAAAGTCATAGTGTTTTCAAGAGGTAAAATATGAAATATTCCTCATTTTCATTACAACGGTAAAAGCATTGAAACGGTTTTTGGTTATAACTATTTGGGTATTTATTTCAATTATAATAATAAATTTAGTGTTGCCCCAAAACGACTATACGACAAAGCATCAAGAGCTATGCTTTGCCTATTAAAAAACAGCAACAAGATAATGTTACCAATAGAGATAAAGATTGAGTTATTTGATAAAATGATCAGTCCAATTCTTCTGTACGGAAGTGAGGTATGGTGTCATAACATGGCAGACTTAGCTTCAAAGCTACAGCTTCGTTTTTATAAGATCGTTCTTAAACTAAATAAATCTACACCAAGCTGCATGGTTTATGGGGAAATAGGGCAATACCCTTTAGAGATCCAAGCGAAAAGCAGAATGCTGAATTTTTGGTTTAAACTAAACAAACATGTATCGCCTTTCATATTATGTGTCAACACTCTATTAAATAACCTTGGACTGAGTGGTTTGTGGTCCCAACAGCCCCACTATAATATTTCGATTAATTGGTTTAAATCCAAAGTCTTGTTTGCCTTAAAAGATCAGTTTATTCAACAATGGTTCTCGCAGCTGGAAGAAAAACAAGTGTTTAGTAACTATAAATTGTATAAAGAAACATTCTCTTGCGAAGATTATTTTAAAACCCTACCCGAACACTTAGCATTGATATTTGTCAAATACAGAACCCTAAATCACAGGTTACCCATTCAAACTGGGAGAATCTAAAACATTCCACACAATGAGAGACTCTGTTGTAAGTGCAATTATCACGTGCTTGGAGACGAATTTCATTATATCTTTGAATGCGAGGCATTCAAGGATGCAAGAAAGACGTATTTGACAAACTATTACTTGAAAAGACCAAACGTAATCAAGTTTAAATCTTTATTTCAGAATAAAAATAAACGAACCCTTACCTGCTTAGTTTGTTTTATAAAGGTTATTTTAAAAGAATTTTGAGCATTATTTAACAATGTGACCCATACTGCTTTGGTTTCACAGACTATTAGCCAAACCTGGTACGCAAAGTGTTGGGCTTACTGGCAACGTCAGTTTTGTTTTGTTTTTGTTTTTTATTTATCTTTCTGAAGATTCAATAATTTGGAGTGTTTGTGTGTATGGGCGAGTGTACGCGCCTTTGCAGATGGTTATTGCAAGTTTATAAATGTTTGGAATTGTGCACTGGTATGTTGTTTAAAACCAGTGTGTGTGAGGTGTTGTTCAGTTGCCGCAACATAATTGTGATTGTTTTCTTGTGCCCCTAGGGTTTTTTGGAAAATAAACTTAACTTGAAACTTGAAACTTGGAATCCCCCTCCTCTCCCTCTCTGCCTATCTCACTCATGGTAAACTGGTTTGTCAATGTAAATGGGAAAAATAGAGCCGAAAGGATTGGTTTTAGCGCGAACCAATCAGAAGCAAGGAAAAATGCCGCTTGTCACTACTAAGGTAAAACTTTTGGTTTTGGCGAGAACCAATCAAAAACTAGGAAATCTCCCACCTATAATTACTATGAAAAAGTTTTAACTAGTTGAAAGGTTCTGAAGCACTAACCAATCTTTTTCACACGTTTTCTTTTCACACACAGCTTGACCGCCGAACCAAGAGGATGCCTTTGCAGAGAGAGAGAGAGAGGGGATTTTTGCCCACACTACAGCACAGTACGGCGGTTGCCTGACAGAGGAGAGGACACCACCACCATTCTTTGGGCCCCTTCTGCCAGCACCGCCGCACGACATTTGACACTGCATGATGACCATTCCATGCACCTGTCCAACGTTGGATCATCTTCGTTGAGCTTTGCTCCGAACCTTGGACTCTGAGGAGGACTCAGGACCACCTTCTTCTACTACGACTGTCTTCCACCTCTGTCTCCACCAACGACGTCTCTTCCTGATCTTCACTTCACGTCGTTGGATCTGTCTTTTGTAAGCATCAATAGGGCACTAAGGTTTGTTTGTTTTTATTTGTTTTTAGCAGTACGATGTTTTATTCGTCTGCTTAGTTGCTAGGGTCAGAGGACGTGCCACAAAAGTGGTATCCCTGGGAGGACTGCGCTGGCCACCCGAGCCCTTGCACAGCAGGACTCCCAGGTCTAGGGACTAGGACCATAGCAAGCTAGATTTCACTGATTTTTTCACATTTACATCTTTCCTCCACTGTCTTTTTTTTCGACATTTATATGTTGTTCTTATCGGTCTGTCTGAACCCCCCACTCGTAGGCTTCTTGCCGGTGGGATCGGTCTTCATAGCATAGATTCTGTAGGGTAGTTCCTCCTTCTCTAGGGTTGTTTTGTTTTTGCCAGCCCCCTAAATTGTTGGGGGAGTTTGTGTGCAAGCCTAACAACAAAACTAGTTTAGAGTAAGTCTTTTATAAATTTAGGGTATAGGAACTTCTTTCATATAGGTGTTGACCCTCTCCTCCTCAGAAGAAAAAGTAATAATATAAAGACTTGCTAAAATAAAATAAAGATTTGATGCGTAAAACAATAATGTAAAGATATGATAAAATAAAATAAAGATTTGAAGTGTTAAGACATTAAGAATTAATACTATATAATAAACTGAAAATACCTGAGATAACTACTTTGTAGATTAAAATATTCTGACATTTAAAATCGTGATTAATCTGGTGGATTTTTAGGTAATATTGAGCCCTTGGGTGTTCTGTTGCCTTAAATAATAACTAAACTAATAACTTGTAGAAATATTTTTCTTACATAAAGTATAGATTCATAAATTATAACAGATATAGCTCCTGTGGCCTTTTTAGGTATTTCGAAACACTTTTTGACTATAACTGGAGCAGTATTGTGACACTAGCTACGAAAACAAGTGTAAGCATCTGATTGGTTCTCGCGGGAACCACAATATTCTGATTGGTTCCCCCGGGAAACGAAGAAATGTAGGGCAGATTTCTGCTTCGATACGGCCACGAGGGACTCTTTTGTCCTTCCTGGTCCTGTTGCGGGCACTGGGTCCGTCCTATTACAACTAGTTTAACTTATTTAAGATTGTTAAAAATACCATTGAAGAGACCATGACTAATCCTGAAATTATGACCCATTACCTGGACACAAGTTCAGAGGAGGACTCCATCTTTACGGCAGAAGCTATGCCTAAAAAAACCAGTGAAAAAGACACTCTTACCCCAACAAGAAGAGCTAAAAGAAAATCGAGACACTCCAATGAAGAAAAAAGCAGTCCAGAGATGGCACAGCCTAAGGATAAAAAGAATAGAGAAGACCTAGGTTCAATGGATGAGATGGAGAGTGCTGTCCCCCTGTCTCCAACCATCCAAATTGTCCAAACCCCAGTTCAGGAGAAGACCTCTATGGCACTCCCCCAAGAGAAAGAAAAAGATTCCCCAGTGGCTCCTCCCTTGGCAGAGGAACCCATTACGATCTGGGGCCCCAAAGACACTAAAGAAAAGAAGAACGAGGAGTCAGAATTGGACTCAGATACTGATGAGGGGAGTGACTTCGTCAAAGTCCAACAGCGACGAAGACGCCCCCCCCCCTCATCAACAAAACCCGGTTCCACCTATCTATCTTGAGTACCCAGTGATCCTGGAGGACCTGCGCACTGGCGCAGCTACCTTCAGGGCGCTGGGTCCGACAACAAATCTGAAAATTTTCAGAAATAACGTGGGGGACATCCTCAGCCAGAGGCCTCTAACTGGAAATCGCTGGTTAATCGGCTGCAAATCAGCCATTCAACAATATAAACTAGCTAAGCTAACATCAATCGCCTCTATGTGACATTAAATGTGTCATCCCTGAGGCCACTACTGAGGGGGTAATTAAGCCAATCCCCTTCGAAGAGGATCTCGAAGACCTACTAACGTACATTCCAGATGCCAAATCTATCCAGAGACTCCAGAACAGAGATGGCACAGATTCTCGTGCCATCAAACTTATCTTTAGAAAACCAATCTTGCCTGCCTTGGTTAAGATCGATGCCCAGGAGTTCCCTGTGGCGCCATACGTTGCCCCAGTGCGACGGTGCCGCAGGTGCGCTCAATATGGGCACGGTCCTGGCCAATGCAGAGCAAAACTCGAAATTTGCACCAGGTGCTCTGCCCCTGGACACTCAGCCAAAAACTGTAGTCAAAATTTAAAGTGTGTCAACTGTGGCGGTGGACATTCCGCCGCCTACCAAGGATGCCCTCAGTATCAACTCAGACTGAGGGCAAACAAAATTAGAGGAGAGGCTTTCTTGCCCTACAGCGAGGCTATCAGGAGGGCTAAGGAAAGCCTACAAACAGAAAAAGACCAAAAGGACAGCCAACCTAAATCAGACATGCCCACAGTTGACCCTAGTTGGAGGGTTCAGCGGATTCCCCTTGGGAACTCGGCTGACTCCTATGCCAACAGAACTAGGGGCCTCAAACCAACAACAAAACCAGAAGCTGGTCAGCCTGTCCCGACTCCTCCGGGCCCTTCACATGTGGAGGACCCGGGGGAGATGGAGCAGGTCACCTCTCCACTCTCAGACCTCAAACGGAAAAAAAAGAAAAAAAGGAAAAAATCACACAGAAGAAGCTCAGAACGAATCACAGAAGAAAAAGTTGAAGAAATGATTTCAAAGCAGCTGGAAAAGATGACTGAGACAATAATGACGACGATAACCAAACACATGGACAATACACTGACAAAACAAACCCACTCAACAACCTCTCAGCTTGTAAACCTTAACATTCAAAAAGAGGACCATAGATCTTTAAAAGAATCATTTGTAACCCGCATCCTCCGAAGTCTGGCACAAGCCAGAACTACTAACCAACCTAAAACTTTAGTCGAAGACCTCTCCTCTTTGATTATTGATTCCGAGGATCTTCCCATTGATCCCAAAAACGCCCAAAATATTATGCAGCTAGCAGAAATTGCCTGTGGCGCCTCCCCAGCGCCACAGGGAACAAGACACAGACTGGGTTCGCAAAAAACGAAACCCAAAGTTCCACCTTAACTGTTAATTAACTACTAGTTTGCAAAATCCTTCTCCTACTATTATGTTCCAAGGCCTAAATGTATTACAGTGGAACTGTCGTTCCCTAAACACTACTAAAGATTACTTAAATCAGTTTTTAGCAAACTCTCAAATTCCCTACCAGATACTGTGTTTGCAGTCTGTCCGCCTAACATATGGTCAACTTCCCCGAATCACTGGATATTATTACCCACCAACTGTCAGTAATAAAGATGACAAGATTTATACAGCCACATATATTCACAAAACCTTAAATTATACTGAAGTTCCAGCCCCAGAAGAAAACGTAAAGGGCCTGCGTTATTCTACAATGATCCAAACCAAAGTAGATAACAAATTTATAAATATTTAAAATATTTATTACCCTAAAGGATATTCTAAAGTGCCCATTTCTAACTGGCTCTCAAACCTCTCTCCAGAAAACTCCTGGCTGATTGTTGGTGACTTCAATGCTCACCACACCAGCTGGGAACTTTTCTGTACAAAAAAACACTCTGATATTCCCCTCTACAATGAGATAAATGATTCTCAACTTATCCTATTAAATGATGGTTCTTCAACCTACTATCCAGACGCCTCTCGTCACTTCTATCCGACCGCCATTGATCTATCTCTTGCCAGCCCAAACTTATTAATTAACCATGAATGGTATACCTATTCAGACCCTTTTCACTCAGACCATAAACCTATCTCTATACAGCTTAAATTAACAGCAAATAACATGAATTTACCACCAGAACCTAAATTCAATTTCGAAAAAGCAAACTGGCCACTATTTCAGTCTTTACTTTCCAAATATACAATTGAAGATCTTAGTGATTTAAATAAAGAAGTTTACTATAATAATATTAGACAACAAATTTTAATAGCTGCAAAAACAGCTATTCCTACAATAGTATTGCCCTCAAAACCCAACAGTAAACCCTGGTGGAATGAGGAGATTAAAAAAGCACTAAAAAACAAAAAACGTAAATATAACAAATTTGACTTGCACCCTACCAGGCCAAACTTTGATGATAAATTAAAGGCTAAAAAGGAATGTGACGACTTAATAAATGAAGCCAAACTAAATTATTTTAATAAAGAAGACATTGTTGACTTTAAGGATCTAGGCAAGGCCTGGAAACGACTAAAGTTACTTCAAAATAAAGGCTGCTATGCTAATACCCACGTCCTAGTTGGAGACAAACTAACATCTACTGACTCTGACACTGCTGACGTCCTGGCCAATCAATTTGCCAAAGCGAGCCAAACGAAACAGTTACCTGTTTTTGAACGGGATAAACGTAAAATAAATTATAACTTTGAAAAGTCTACTGACAACTCACACACCATTAATGCTCCCCTGAAAATTACCGAGCTTGCTGCCGCCATTAATATGACTAGGAAAACTCATAAAGCAACAGGAGATGATCCAATCTCCTACACCATAATAAAGAAATTGCCCCCATCTTTTCTCGAAGTCTTGCATCATTTTTACTCCGGATGTTGGGCTGAGGGCGAAGTCCCAAAAGCTTGGAAGGAGGCCCAAGTAGTTGGGATTCTTAAGCCTAGAAAGCCGGCTAGGGACCCCGCAAGCTACCGCCCCATTTCCCTCACCCCACATCTGGGTAAAATGTACAAACGTATCGTAAAACGCAGACTTGAATACTATTTGGAAAAAAATAACGTTCTCTCCAAATTCCAGGCAGGTTTTCGAAAACATAGATGCTGCATGGAACAAGTGATAAGATTAACCTCCTATGTCAAAAAAGCCTGCAAGACGCAGGAAAGTCATCGCCACCTTTTTTTATATCAAGGGGGCGTACGACTCCGTTTGGCATGGGAGGCTTTTAGATAAAATCAGCAGTCTCGGTATTCACGGGAATATGTTTAATTTTATACAAAATTTCATGAAAAACCGATCTTTAAGAGTCAAAATGGGGTCCTCCGTGTCAAAAACACATCAAATTGACATGGGGGTCACCCAAGGCAGTATCATCGCCTCGACCCTGTTTAATATCATGATTCATGATATCTCCAAACTAAAATTAGTAAATTGCCAAATCTCTATGTATGCTGACGACATAGCCATCTGGTCGTCAGTATTCACGAAAAGCTCAAAAGCACTGACAAAAAACCTACAAAATTATCAAACTAACACAAGTCTTATTATTGATTATTTACAGAAGAACGGATTCTCCTTGTCTCCGGACAAATGTGAATTCATGTGCTTTCGTCATAATTTAATTCAAAAAAACATTTGTATTAACATATTGGGCCAACCAAAATTCATGGCAAACGAAGTTAAATTTTTAGGGGTAAAACTGGGCCACACATATTGACCACCTCTGTAAAAAAAAGCCATCAAAGGCGTAAACTTTATTAGAATCATTTCTTCCCAAACATGGGCTCAAAATATAAAATTCCTTGTCCACCTGACACAAGCCCTAGTTCGCAGCCGATTAACATATGGCATGGAAGTTTTCCACAACATTACAAATAATTTGCTACAAAGATTACAAACAACAGAACTCAGAGCTCTAAAAGCCGCACTCAAAGTTCCAAGATTTGCAGACAACAACCTAGTTTATGGTGTAATAGGATGGATCCCGTTAAACTACCTTATGAAATTAAATACCTCAGCATTTCTAACAAGATTATATGCAACAAATCAATTTTCACTAGAAAGCTTTTCGGCAGAATTTGAAGATCCTTTCTATAACCATCCAACCTATCAACAACGAAAACCACTAATCGCACATAAGATCTGCAATCCACTAGACTATTCCCGGGAAATGCTTTCTATGGCAGGCCTGGAAATAGAGGACATTGAAACCCACCCAAAATTTCCTATCCCACATTGGGAATGGGAAGCAGCAAATTTCGATACCACATTACACCAGATGTATTCTAAATCAAATCAACCAAACTTACTTTCAGTCGCTGCTAAGGAAAAAAATTCCGAAATTCAACACCAACTACTGATTTATACAGACGGATCGAAGATCTCCGAATCACAAATAGGCTGTGCCTTTACCATCCCAGCCCTAAAAATAACTAAATCTTTCTGCTTAAATTCAAAAATTTCAATATTCAATGCGGAACTTTGGACAATTCTCGAAGCCTGCTTCTTTATTAATGAATTTCCAAAATCACCTTTTCAAATTACAATCCTCACAGACTCCTTGTCCTCAGTGCACGCACTGCAAGGTTATACCAAAAATAGAAGAAAAATTATTCAAGAAATACAAAACTTAATACACCAAATAAGAACTAAAGGTACTGATGTTACTATAATGTGGATCCCTTCCCACCTGGGACTGAAGGGGAACGACCTCGCAGATATAGCTGCCAAAAAAGCAGCAGAACATATCGAGGGTCAGACCATCAATATTAAATTATCCCTTTCTGAAGCTAAAAATCACCTAAAACGTTGTGTGTTCCGGAGGTGGGCCGAGGAGTTGGATTCCTACTCCGCGGCCCACTCCCGGAGCACGAAATTTATCAAAGACGGACTCTTCTTATCTGTCCCCTATAAAATTCAGGGCAGAATCAACAGATTCTACACTGACTCCATTTACTGCAAATTTAGGAGCTCCCCATGCAAATGCGGAGATATCTTGAGTTTGGGGCATATTTTTAATTCCTGTAATCAGATGAAGAATGAACTACAACCTTTCATAGATAAACTTGAACAAAATAACCTAATATATAATGAAAAACATATCTTAAACAAACACGATAAATTAGGATGGTTACCAATAGTTTGGCTCGCTGAAACAATTGGCCAGGCGTCATTTAATCATCTTATATAAAATTTAAATTTAATCTTGTCGGTGGGGGCGGAGTCCCCCCGGGGCGCGGGCCGGACACCTACCTGCATTCCTGCTCCCTCCCCTCCTTCCCCTTTTTAACTAAAACATGCGCCTGATGGGCCGAAGCGACTCTTTTTGAGCCCACCATTTTTTAAAGTCCTTTCCCCCTGTAGATGGGTGTCCGGCGCGAGCAACGGGGGGGTTCCATCGTAACCGTCGCGCTTTTGCGCTTGTGTTCCCCCCCCCTTTGGGGGACTTTTTGGGCGGTGCCTTGTCACTGCTTGGGGCTGAGAGGAGGGGTCCCTCTCCCTCCCTCCCTCCGTCCCGAGCATACAAGAATCGCTAACCGTCCCCACCATCATCACCATCACTACTACTAATTTATACATTTTTGCAACCCACAACTACTAAATTTTTCAGGATTCCATCATGACATCAGGGGCGGGAGAGTTTTTGTTGCTGTCCTCCCTTGGGATCAGATGGAACAAATAAAACTACTTATACTAATAATAGCAATAGAGGCTTCTGGCTGTGTGTTCCCCCACCTGTTAGTAACATTATTTTATAACATAATAAACCTTGACTGAGTTCGGACTCGCCCACTTAACAAAGTAACTACCAATGGTCAGTTTCCATGACCTAACTACATATAAACGAACAAAATTTTAATAGAAACTTTTAAACAAAACGAATTTTGTCATTTTTAAAAATTAATATTTTACAAAAATCTTAACCTATTTTAACATAACAATCATTTAATCGCGACCTTTGCATCTGAATTAAAATGGTAGATGCAACCCAACTAATTAAAAGACTAAACAGGTTGTATGTAAAAGCTGTGTACATACTAATGGTGTACATATTATTCCTGGTGACACTCTTTGGATTTTGACTCTTGTTTAACCATTGCATCTTTTACGACCACTTGGTCACTAACAGATTCTGTTTGTGACTGGGTTCGCCCATTCTAAAAAAAACCACCAAAAAACCCGATCAGGTTCCATTACCTAATTAAACATTAACAAACAAAATCCTAATAGTAACTTTTATAATAAAACAAATCTTATCATTTTTAAAACTAATTGTTTTACAAAATCTTAACCTATTTTAACATGTGGAAACTGTTAGGGATATATATTCTAATGGTATATCCCTGCACCGTTTTGGATCTTAACTCTTTTAAAACTTTAAATAAAACGAATTCTGTTACTTATAAATTAACTTTTCACAAAATCTTAACCTATTTTCACAATTGGTGAAAACCGTTAGGGATATGTACTTTAGTAGGATGTCCCTATGTTATGTTATATCCCAAGGGACAAGATTTAATAAGATAGATAGTAGGATTATAGTGTTCTATATACTTAGGAAACTATAAATAAAAATTATTTAATCACAACTCTTAAAACAACTAATTTTAACACATTTTAATAAAAATAGTAAATACAACTAAATGGAATTAAAAAAAAAAAAAAAAAAAATTAAACTAAATAGTTTGTATGTAAAAGTTATGTACATAATAATAATGTACATATCATTTTTAACAAACACCTTTCGGTTTTTAACTCTCTTAAAAACCAATTAAAAAAATTTTATGATCACTTGATCATTAACTTTGTATAGTTACTTATGTTGGCCTATGCCTTTAAAGAATTTTAATAATAAAACTCCTCGAGCACAACATATGGATTTTAAAACAAAAGCTCAGTTGAGCGTAAAACACGAATTTTAACTGTAGCCCTGGGTTTTTTTAATCAGACTTCCTCCAATCTGCCAGACTTAAAGCAAACAGCCAAATATCTTTTATAAACAAAATATTTTATTACAAACATAAATTTTAAACCATTACTTTACACTTGTGCGCAATTAAAACTTCTTAAAAAAAGTTCTTCTAAAAATAAAACACAAAGTTATAACTTTAAAAATTATATCTTATCATTTAAAAATCCACTTTTTTTTCAGGATCTTTATAATTTTAAATCCCCCAAATGGTCCTTTGACCCAGAGGGCGTAAAAGCTCTATTTTTTTCTCTCTCTCTCTGGCACTAACCAAACAGAGTGCCTCAGGACAGAACTCAGCCCCCACAAAAACCTACATTGCGCCGATGAAAAACCATATGTAATAAAAATATTAATTTAGATTATCAGCCCTATTATTACTTAATCTAATGGAGCACAAAGGGGCTCAAACCTATGTAAAAATTTAATGGATTAATGGGATTTCAAATCTAATAATTTTATTGTCAAACTACTCTTTTATCTTATTTTTCCAAATATCCTCAAAACTATATTTTAATTTATACTTTAATAATTCCTATCGTTAATTCATCTTTTAAACCTATCAAATCTTTATTATATATATTATATTTAACTTTGAGGAGGAAAGGTGAAAGCTTATGATAGATTGATCCTAACGTTTTAGAGACTTATACTGAACTAGTTTAGATGCTTGCGTACAAACTCCTCCAACAAATTAGGAGGCTGGCAAGAACCCTACAGAAGAATGAGAAGAACTGACCTAACAAGAACTTATACTAAGAAAGTCCGTACCCACCGGCACAATGCCTACGAGTGGGGGGATTTGATAGACCGAATGGAACGACACAAAGTCGAAAAAAAAGACAGTGGAGGAAAGGTGGAAAAAATGAAAACCAGGAAAGATCAGATATCTAGAGGTCCTAGGCCCTAACCCTGGGAGTCCCACTGTGCAAGGGCTCGGGTGGCCAACGCAGTCCTCCCAGGGATACCACTTTTGTGGTATATCATTTGTAGGCTTTGTTTCGAGACCTTTACCCTTATATTTTTCACTCTATCAGTATGCTTGGCTTGACGAAACATGCATTTATTTTAAAATAAAACATATTGCCAAAATTTCACGTTTGTATCTGTAACCATTATTTAGAAAATAATGTTTTGGTAACCCATACAAATCAGCCAGAGCGTTTGCAAGGGGAAGCAACTGGGTCGATCGCTTTCTTGACTTTGACTAATTACGCTAATTACGGAGCGTGCTGCAAAATGTAATGTACCCTATGTTCACCAGGGATCATCCATCTCGATACTGTGAAAGTTTGGCGGCGATAAAACCACGCTAAATATGGTTTTATCCTGAATACACACGCACGCACGCACGCACGCACGCACGCACGCACACACACGCACGCACGCACACACACACACACACACACACACACACACACACACGCTTCTCGCATATATATAGGTTTAGTGGAGATTTACTATACTGTCCTGAACAGAACTTTCTCAATGCATGTGGCATGAATGAAGTGACGTACAAAGGAATTCCGTGGTTGGATGACGTATCTACAGTTCAGTACGTGGCTTGACGTAAAAAACAAAGACTCTGTCCTTCCCTACCTGCACCCCCCCCCCCCCCCTCCCCCGCTGGGTCTCTTTCTCTCTCCCTCACCCTCTCTCATTCTCTCTCTCTCTCTCTCTCTCTCTCTCTCTCTCTCTCTCTCTCTCTCTCTCTCTCTCTCTCTCTCTCTCTCTCTCTCCCTCGCCCCTCTATATGGCAAAATTAAAACCTTGTTCCAAGGAGCAAAGTATATTAGTGTATTATAATTATGTAGAATCTTTTAGAAATATTCTGGCACAGTTTAGAATGGGCGTGTCCCAAATAAACGTACATAGACATCGATTCTTACTAACGCCACAAGATGCTACTTGTCCTGTGTGCAAAAATGTACAGGAAAATGAAATGCATTTCTTGTTCCGATGTTCTTTATATTGTATAACCAAATTAGAGAGCAACACCAACTAACTTGCAGATCAAGTGAACATTTAGATGAAAACTTGTTTAAATTTTGTCCATGTGATGATAAAGATAAAATAGTGTCGTTAGCTAAATGTTTGCTTGGCGCCTTTAAGATAAGACAGAACTTCATAGACAGTTTAAACTAAAATAATATAATGGTTTCTTATGACAATTGTTCCTTGCGGTAGCACATTCTATTCTTTATTGAGTGTGGATGTTGTCAATTATTTGTTGCATGTTATCAATGTTCATTGTGTTCGCTCCATGGTTAGGGCTATGGCCTAATATTCATTACATTTCCGAATTCCGAGTTTCTCCATCCCCCCCTCCCTCCCTCCCCCTCTCTCTCTCTCGATCTCTCTCTATATATATATATCTATCTCTCAACCATTTTAGGCAATCGAAAAATTATTGTTTCGTTGAATTGTAAATAATATTAACGTTTAGAGTAAATTCATTTTAACATGCTTTCGTTAACTACGCAGACTTGATAATTATGTTGTTTAATTGCATATCGAAATGTTAAAAAAAAGGATATTAATTATTTAATAAGAGAGGTGTGTGTGTGTGCGTGTTGTTACTCAATGTAACGTTTTTCCACTAAACGTGATTCAGACAAAATTATATTGTGTTGTGATATTGGTGTGGTGAGTGTGTGTGGATGTGCCTGTGATTGTGTGTATGCATTAAAGTAAGTAACAGGATATCTATGCAGGCTTAATCATAACTCCCTCCACCCCCCCCCCCCCCCCCCCCACCTCATTAAAATGTTAAACGTACACTTAAAGAATATAACCGAACAATGAACAATGTTAAAGATAAATACTAAGTGAACTACTTAATAAACATTTACAAACTGAATCAAGAATAGAATAATTGTTTAGAATACTGGGTAGAGACAATGGTGTTGATCCATCAGTAAAACCGTCAATACACCGAATTCTGGAAAAGTTATCTTGCTTTTGGACAATGAATCAGTAAATGACTGACACCCAAAGATTCACCACACATACATTTAACATTATTGCAATATTTTGTTTTGAATGAATTCAACCGAAGTCTATGGATTAGACTTTCAATCTCCCTGGACGAGAAAGTAACGCGTTTTTGTAATGTTTTCCCGTTGCATCTATCATTACATTTAATACAGTTATTATAATATTGAACGTCTGAGTTCATCAATAAAGTTTTGACATTTTCTTGAGATGTTTTGTTTATAATTGAGAAACATTCTGTCAGATCTAAAAAGAACATTAATTGATACAGCGTCGTTAATATTTTGAGCTGCCTTTTTTGCAGCTTGGTCTACCCGTTCATTTGCTGATATTCCACAATGAGAAGGCACCCAACAAAAAGTAACGGTAATGCCTTTCAAAGAAAGAAGGTGTATTATATGATTAATTTCGATTACCATGTCAAGTCGTATACATGAATTGGGAGACTTAATAGCATACATTGCTGCTTTAGAATCAGCACATATTAAGATTTGACTGTTATTTATAGGAAAGCTTAAAATGAAATCCAAAGATTTAAGCATAGCAAGTAATTCAGCGCTAAATATAGACAACTTTTTTTACCAAGATAGAATAACTTTTCTACTTTTAAGCTGGGAATAACGAAAGCTGCTCCCGTGTTATTATCAAACACTGAACCATCTGTGAAATGTTTTAAATGATGATTGTAATTATTTTCTAAATGCGTGTACACAGACGTTCTCAAAATATTGGGAGAATCCTTTTTAGATAATTGAGTGTGATCAATACAAAAGATAGCTTTTGATTGCTCCCATTTTGGAATAGGGGAAAATGTGTGTGTTTTTAGCAATGTTACCTGCCTTGTCTGGAATGCAGCTTGGTTGATTGGTATGATGCTATGTTTATTACAGTGATGAATTAGTCTTTTTAACACAATCTTTTCAATTAATGTACATGTATTGGATGTCAATGCAATAGGTCGATAACTGTTTATATCTCTGATCGGCTTCCCCTTCTTATGAATTGGAACAATGATAGAATGCTTCCAAATTAGAGGCATTTTACCATCGCTCCAACATTTTTGAAACAACAAATAAAGAAAATATATTACATTTTGTGGAAGATGAATTAACATTTGATTGGAAATGCCGTCTAAGCCCACTGATGTCTTTTTCTTTAAGTTATTGAGACACTCTTTAACCTCCTGTAATGTTATAGGAGTATTCAAATAATGATCTTCTACTGGTTTTGGACTATTAAACATTGGTTCCTTTAATTCCAGCAGACAAGCTGTAGCGTGTAACGCATACAAACCTAAAGCATATAATTATATGGTTAAACCCTCGATACAACAACTAAATGAACACAGTCAACTTTCAACTGTCTAATTCTATGAAGTGACCAGTACAATGAACGACTCAGACCATGTCAAACGGGATTCTTGGGTGCATTTATACCAACCCTATGAAGACCTGGATGACTCTCATCATAGGCATCGGCGATGCTGTCGTTGTTGTCTTTGGGATGTTCGGAAATGTGATGGTCATTCTGATCATGCTTCGTCTTCCTTCATCCACGTCCAGTGTTTTCTTCACAGTTCTGGCCGTGTCTGACCAGATATTGTTGCTGCAACAACTTGAGAACTTCCTCCGAAAATTGTATTATTTTACACCGATAAGGTATCATGGCACCTGGCAGTGCAAGATTTCCAGGTATTTGGAGAGTGAAGCATCGCCTGTATCGTCCTGGATGCTGGTGTCACTCACCATGCTCAGAGCTGCCTCTGTGCTGTGGCCACTTCGTGTCGGTGCTGTGTGGACCAAGAGAAAGTCACGAGTTGCTGCTGGTATAGTGAGCATCGTTCTGCTTCTGATGAATTCCCACAAGCTGTACGGATACAGCATTACTGATAAAGGTGGGTGCTACATAAATGCTTCAGAACTCTACAAATGGTTTGCTTCCAGAATAGACCCTTGGATTTACTTGCTTCAGTTCTCTTTCTTACCTTTCATCATACTACTCCTCAGTAACAGCATTCTGTTGCAGTCACTGGTCAGATCTGTTGGAATCAACAAAGACCTTTCAACACAACAAGCCAGCCAGGGTTCCTCCAGACAAGAGAAAGTGTCTTTATTGACAGTCACCTTGGTTACTGCCAACGTTTCCTTTTTCCTCCTGACAACGCCATTCGCTATATATAAAGTGTATGAGGGCTACTTTAATAGCCGTGACCCCATCTACTATGGTCGAGTGAGGGTGCTTTCCTGTATCTGCACCGTGCTATGGAAATGGAACAGTGGCATCAACTTCTACCTGTACTGTTTGACTGGATCCAAGTTCAGAGCAGAGTTCATGAAATTGGCACAGGAGTTTTATGGCATTTTCTGTAATAAGACCAAGACAGTGAGTTCAGAGCAGAGTTCATGAAAATGGCACAGGAGTTTTATGGCATTTTCTGTAATACGACCAAGACAGCGAGATCAGAGTAGAGTTCATGAAAATGGCACACACACATACACACACACACGCATACACACACACACGCACACAACACACACAAACACACCAACACACACACACACACACACACACACACACACACACACACAACACACACACACACACACACGCGCGCGCGCACCGCGCGCACGCACGCACGCGCACGCACACACATACACACACTCACCCCCCCCCCCCCCCCCCCCCCCACACACACACGTCAGTTGGTTTGACACAGCCAAACCAAGGCGAGTGAATAAAGGGACAATAGATACATTAAGAGTAAAACGAAAATTAATGTGGACGCTGTCCATCACATGCATATTTCGCGTAACCCTAGAAAGAAAATGGCACACACACACACACACACACACACACACACACACACACACACACACACACACACACACACACACACACACACACACACAAACAAACAAACACACATGCACACACACACACATGCACACACACACACACACACACACACACACACACACACACACACACACACACACACACACACACTCACTCACACACACTCACTCACTCACTCACTCACTCACTCACTCACTCACTCACTCACTCACACACACCAACAACAACAACAACAACAACATACAGTATTTATACGGCGCTTGAATCTTGATAGAAATCAAATCAAAGCACACACACACGTTAGCATTCAAAGCGCATTCAAACACAAAACGCAATACAAAGCGAACACACACACGGATAACATAAATGGAATATAGCAGAAACAGACCTAATGGCAAGAGAGAGAAGATAAAGAGAGAGGAGCTTTAATGACGGGGGAACAGGTGGGTTTTGAGTTTAGTTAGCAATACACACACACACACACACACACACACACACACCACATGTCAGTTGGTTTACAGCCAAACCAAGGCGAGTGAATAAAGGTAGAATAGATACATTAAGAGTAAAACGAAAATTAATGTGGACGTTGTCCATCACATGCATATTTCGCGTAACCCTAGATAATCAGGATTAAATCCATGACAATCGTTTCGCACAGAATGTAGATTTGATTCGAGTTAAGGAATGGTTTAGAATAAGGTTAAAAAAACCAACTAAAAACACACACGTTATTTTACGCAAGGAATGGTTGATGAAAGTTCATTACGGTTACTACGGAGACAAAAAAGACGAACTTTAACTATAAGGCTACGTGCATATTAATTTTACGCGCAGTTTCCGTAATGAAACCCATCCGCAATCCGCCAATACAATTCTGGAAGTAAAACAATTATGAAAGAGATGTCCACACACACGTGCGCACAACCGCAAACCGGACTATACAATTCAGTTCACAATTCTTTTATTGTCTTTAACAAAATTAAAGAGATTCTTTGTTCAGCATGCACATAAAATGTATAACATAGACACAGACATTGTACATTTACAAGTTAACGAGGGTAAGAACAAACAAACTGTAAGAGTAATCACAACACACACACACACACACACACACACACACACACACACACACACCACACACACACATACACATGCACACACACACACACACACACGCGCACGCGCGCGCGCGCGCACGCACACGCACGCGCACACGCGCGCGCGCGCGCGCACGCACGCACACGCACACGCACACGCACCACACGCACACGCGCACACACACACACACACACACACACACACACACACGACTTCAGTATGTGTCCGTTCTGATTAGATAACATTATTTGAGTGCATTGGTCAGTAGGCCTACCTTGTAATACGACTTGTAATTTGTATGAAGAGCACAAAGCGACATTCTTTTTCACACACACTGTTGTCCAGCCCTCCGTATACAGCTTAATACTTATAAGTCGACACATGCTTAAGTCGACTTTTGCGTAAGTCGACGGATTTATCATTTCCCGGCCAAAAGTGCTCTTTAAAAGACTTTGATAACAACGGATATCTCGACAACGTATAACTCGACGTTCGTCTATGTCGACGAGATTTTTTCTAAACGTCAAACGGATAAGTCGACTTCCTGACTTTTGTTGTTTTTTCCCTGACTTCCTGACTTAAGTCTTGTTCTTTTTTGATCTGTCTCTTTTTGTACGTGTGCGCGCGCGTGCGCGTGCATGTGTGCGTGTGTTGTATGTGTGTGTGCCCGCGCACGTGTGTGTGACGTTGGCTTTTGTAATTATGCTGACAGTTTCCTTGTCGCGTGACGTCAACAATTTCCGGTAAGAGAAAATAGGGACGTTCGCGTACCGTAAAATACCAAATTAAACCCCCACCCCCACCATCCTTTGCACAGTTTGAGGCCCCAAAAAGGGGGTGGGCTTATACACGGTATTTGCCCTTGTGCTCGAAACAAAATTGTACAAGGATCCACAATGCCCTGTGAATCCTTTCTGGACATCTA
>CM065689.1:5709765-5741123 GCA_017654935.2 Phymorhynchus buccinoides
CTATAGCTCAAAGAGGAACCTCGTTTTTATATGAAGCTGTTTGTAGGGCTGGCATAACTGGTACAAAAAATCAAAGTAAAAACGACGGTCTGTGATGCTCGATTTGTGAGTACCCAAGGGAAACTGCGTGATGTGGTTTATGCAAAATAATTTATCTCAGTAATCAAAAGAACTTTCTTCGGCTCTGGGGTCTTTAACAAATGCGTTTTTAGATGTCCAGAAAGGATTCACAGGGCATTGTGGATCCTTGTACAATTTTGTTTCGAGCACAAGGGCAAATACCGTGTATAAGCCCACCGTACCCCCCTTTTGGGCCTCAACCTGCGCAAAGGATGGTGGGGGTGGGGGTTTAATTTGGTATTTTACGGTACGCGAACGTCCCTATTTTCTCTTACCGGAAATTGTTGACGTCACGCGACAAGGAAACTGTCAGCATAATTACAAAAGCCAACGTCACACACACGTGCGCGGGCACACACACATACACACACACATGCACGCGCACGCGCGCGCACACGTACAAAAAGAGACAGATCAAAAAAGAACAAGACTTAAGTCAGGAAGTCAGGGAAAAAACAACAAAAGTCAGGAAGTCGACTTATCCGTTTGACGTTTAGAAAAAATCTCGTCGACATAGACGAACGTCGAGTTATACGTTGTCGAGATATCCGTTGTTATTAAAGTCTTTTAAAGAGCACTTTTGGCCGGGAAATGATAAATCCGTCGACTTACGCAAAAGTCGACTTAAGCATGTGTCGACTTATAAGTATTAAGCTGTATACGGAGGGCTGGACAACAGTGTGTGTGAAAAAGAATGTCGCTTTGTGCTCTTCATACAAATTACAAGTCGTATTACAAGGTAGGCCTACTGACCAATGCACTCAAATAATGTTATCTAATCAGAACGGACACATACTGAAGTCGTGTGTGTGTGTGTGTGTGTGTGTGTGTGTGTGTGTGTGTGCGCGTGTGCGCGTGCGCGTGCGCGTGCGTGCGTTGCGTGCGTGCGTGCGCGCGCGCGCGCGTGTGCGCGTGCGCGTGCGTGCGCGCGCGCGCGCGCGCGCGTGTGTGTGTGTGTGTGTGTGCATGTGTATGTGTGTGTGTGTGTGTGTGTGTGTGTGTGTGTGTGTGTGTGTGTGTGTGTGTGTTGTGATTACTCTTACAGTTTGTTTGTTCTTACCCTCGTTAACTTGTAAATGTACAATGTCTGTGTCTATGTTATACATTTTATGTGCATGCTGAACAAAGAATCTCTTTGATTTTGTTAAAGACAATAACAGAATTGTGAACTGAATTGTATAGTCCGGTTTGCGGTTGTGCGCACGTGTGTGTGGACATCTCTTTCATAATTGTTTTACTTCCAGAATTGTATTGGCGGATTGCGGATGGGTTTCATTACGGAAACTGCGCGTAAAATTAATATGCACGTAGCCTTATAGTTAAAGTTCGTCTTTTTTGTCTCCGTAGTAACCGTAATGAACTTTCATCAACCATTCCTTGCGTAAAATAACGTGTGTGTTTTTAGTTGGTTTTTTTAACCTTATTCTAAACCATTCCTTAACTCGAATCAAATCTACATTCTGTGCGAAACGATTGTCATGGATTTAATCCTGATTATCTAGGGTTACGCGAAATATGCATGTGATGGACAACGTCCACATTAATTTTCGTTTTACTCTTAATGTATCTATTCTACCTTTATTCACTCGCCTTGGTTTGGCTGTAAACCAACTGACATGTGTGTGTGTGTGTGTGTGTGTGTGTGTGTGTGTATTGCTAACCTCAAAACCCACCTGTTCCCCCGTCATTAAAGCTCATCTCTCTTTCTCTTCTCTCTCTTGCCATTTAGGTCTGTTTCTGCTATATTCCATTTATGTTATCCGTGTGTGTTCGCTTTGTATTGCGTTTGTGTTTGAATGCGCTTTGAATGCTAACGTGTGTGTGTGCTTTGATTTGATTTCTATCAAGATTCAGCGCCGCATAAATACTGTATGTTGTTGTTGTTGTTGTTGGTGTGTGTGTGTGAGTGAGTGAGTGAGTGAGTGAGTGAGTGAGTGAGTGAGTGAGTGTGTGTGTGTGTGGTGTGTGTGTGTGTGTGTGTGTGTGTGTGTGTGTGTGTGTGTGTGTTGTGTGTGTGTGTGTGTGTGCATGTGTGTGTGTGTGCATGTGTGTTGTGTTTGTGTTGTGTGTGTGTGTGTGTGTGTGTGTGTGTGTGTGTGTGTGTGTGTGTGGTGTGTGTGTGTGTGTGTGTGTGTGTGTGTGCCATTTTCTAGGGTTACGCGAAATATGCATGTGATGGACAGCGTCCACATTAATTTTCGTTTTACTCTTAATGTATCTATTGTCCCTTTATTCACTCGCCTTGGTTTGGCTGTGTCAAACCAACTGACGTGTGTGTGTGGGGGGGGGGGGGGGGACTTGGGGAGTGAGTGTGTGTATGTGTGTGCGTGCGCGCGCGTGCGTGCGCGCGTGCGCGCGCGCGTGTGTGTGTGTGTGTGTGTGTGTGTGTGTGTGTGTGTGCATGTGTGTTTGTGTGTGTGTGTGCGTGTGTGTGTGTATGCGTGTGTGTGTGTGTATGTGTGTGTGCCATTTTCATGAACTCTACTCTGATCTCGCTGTCTTGGTCGTATTACAGAAAATGCCATAAAACTCCTGTGCCATTTTCATGAACTCTGCTCTGAACTCACTGTCTTGGTCTTATTACAGAAAATGCCATAAAACTCCTGTGCCAATTTCATGAACTCTGCTCTGAACTTGGTGCCAGTCAAACAGTACAGGTAGAAGTTGATGCCACTGTTCCATTTCCATAGCACGGTGCAGATACAGGAAAGCACCCTCACTCGACCATAGTAGATGGGGTCACGGCTATTAAAGTAGCCCTCATACACTTTATATATAGCGAATGGCGTTGTCAGGAGGAAAAAGGAAACGTTGGCAGTAATCAAGGTGACTGTCAATGAAGACACTTTCTGTTGTCTGGAGGAACCCTGGCTGGCTTGTTGTGTTGAAAGGTCTTTGTTGATTCCAACAGATCTGACCAGTGTCTGCAAAAGAATGCTGTTACTGAGGAGTAGCATGATGAAAGGTAAGAAAGAGAACTGAAGCAAGTAAATCCAAGGGTCTATTCTGGAAGCAAACCATTTGTAGAGTTCTGAAGCATTTATGTAGCACCCACCTCTATCAGTAATGCTGTATCCGTACAGCTTGTGGGAATTCATCAGAAGCAGAACGATGCTCACTATACCAGCAGCAACTCGTGACTTTCTCTTGGTCCACACAGCATTGACACGAAGTGGCCACAGCACAGAGGCAGATCTGAGCATGGTGAGTGACACCAGCATCCAGGACGATACAGGCGATGCTACACTCTCCAAATACCTGGAAATCTTGCACTGCCAGGTGCCATGATACCTTATCGGTGTAAAATAATACAATTTTCGGAGGAAGTTCTCAAGTTGTTGCAGCAACAATATCTGGTCAGACACGGCCAGAACTGTGAAGAAAACACTGGACGTGGATGAAGGAAGACGAAGCATGATCAGAATGACCATCACATTTCCGAACATCCCAAAGACAACAACGACACCATCGCCGATGCCTATGATGAGAGTCACCCAGGTCTTCATAGGGTTGGTATAAATGCATCCCAAGAATCCCGTTTGACACGGTCTGAGTCGTTCATTGTACTGGTCACTTCATAGAATTAGACAGTTGACTGTGTTCATTTAGTTGTTGTATCGAGGGTTTAACCATATAATATATGCTTTAGGTTTGTATGCGTTACACGCTACAGCTTGTCTGCTGGAATTAAAGGAACCAATGTTTAATAGTCCAAAACCAGTAGAAGATCATTATTTGAATACTCCTATAACATTACAGGAGGTTAAAGAGTGTCTCAATAACTTAAAGAAAAAGACATCAGTGGGCTTAGACGGCATTTCCAATCAAATGTTAATTCATCTTCCACAAAATGTAATATATTTTCTTTATTTGTTGTTTCAAAAATGTTGGAGCGATGGTAAAATGCCTCTAATTTGGAAGCATTCTATCATTGTTCCAATTCATAAGGGGAAGCCGATCAGAGATATAAACAGTTATCGACCTATTGCATTGACATCCAATACATGTAAATTAATTGAAAAGATTGTGTTAAAAAGACTAATTCATCACTGTAATAAACATAGCATCATACCAATCAACCAAGCTGCATTCCAGACAAGGCAGGTAACATTGCTAAAAACACACACATTTTCCCCTATTCCAAAATGGGAGCAATCAAAAGCTATCTTTTGTATTGATCACACTCAATTATCTAAAAAGGATTCTCCCAATATATTGAGAACGTCTGTGTACACGCATTTAGAAAATAATTACAATCATCATTTAAAACATTTCACAGATGGTTCAGTGTTTGATAATAACACGGGAGCAGCTTTCGTTATTCCCAGCTTAAAAGTAGAAAAGTTATTCTATCTTGGTAAAAAAGTTGTCTAATATTTAGCGCTGAATTACTTGCTATGCTTAAATCTTTGGATTTCATTTTAAGCTTTCCTATAAATAACAGTCAAATCTTAATATGTGCTGATTCTAAAGCAGCAATGTATGCTATTAAGTCTCCCAATTCATGTATACGACTTGACATGGTAATCGGCATTAATCATATAATACACCTTCTTTCTTTGAAAGGCATTACTGTTACTTTTTGTTGGGTGCCTTCTCATTGTGGAATATCAGCAAATGAACGGGTAGACCAAGCTGCAAAAAAGGCAGCTCAAAATATTAACCACGCTGTATCAATTAATGTTCTTTTTAGATCTGACAGAATGTTTCTCAATTATAAACAAAACATCTCAAGAAAATGTCAAAACTTTATTGATGAACTCAGACGTTCAATAATATAATAACTGTATTAAATGTAATGATAGATGCAACGGGAAAACATTACAAAAACGCGTTACTTTCTCGTCCAGGGAGATTGAAAGTCTAATCCATAGACTTCGGTTGAATTCGTTAAAAACAAAATATTGCAATAATGTTAAATGTATGTGTGGTGCATCTTTGGGTGATTCATTGTCCAAAAGCAAAATAACTTTTCCAGAATTCGTGTATTGACGGTTTTACTGATGGATCAACACCATTGTCTCTACCCAGTATTCTAAACAATTATTCTATTCTTGATTCAGTTTGTAAATGTTTATTAAGTAGTTCACTTAGTATTTATCTTTAACATTGTTCATTGTTCGGTTATATTCTTTAAGTGTACGTTTAACATTTTAATGGGGGTGGGGGGGGGGGGGGTGGGGAGGGAGTTATGATTAAGCCTGCATAGATATCCTGTTACTTACTTTAATGCATACACACAATCACAGGCACATCCACACTACACTCACCACACCAATAATCACAACACAATATAATTTTGTCTGAATCACGTTTAGTGGAAAAACGTTACATTGAGTAACAACACACGCACACACACACACCTCTCTTATTAAATAATTAATATCCTTTTTTTTTAACATTTCGATATGCAATTAAACAACATAATTATCAAGTCTGCGTAGTTAACGAAAGCATGTTAAAATGAATTTACTCTAAACGTTAATATTATTTACAATTCAACGAAACAATAATTTTTCGATTGCCTAAAATGGTTGAGAGATAGATAGATATATATAGAGAGAGATCGAGAGAGAGAGAGAGGGGGAGGGAGGGAGGGGGGATGGAGAACTCGGAATTCGGAAATGTAATGAATATTAGGCCATAGCCCTAACCATGGAGCGAATACAATGAACATTGATAACATGCAACAAATAATTGACAACATCCACACTCAATAAAGAATAGAATGTGCTACCGCATTTACAACAAGGAACAATTGTCATAAGAAGCCATTATATTATTTTAGTTTAAACTGTCTATGAAGTTCTGTCTTATCTTAAAGGCGCCAAGCAAAAATTTAGCTAACGACACTATTTTATCTTTATCATCACATGAACAAATTATAAACAATTTTTCATCTAAATTTTCACTAGATCTGCAAGTTAGTTGGTGTTGCTCTCTAATTTGGTTATACAATATAAAGAACATTGGAACAAGAAATGCATTTCATTTTCCTGTACATTTTTGCACACAGGACAAGTAGCATCTTGTGGCGTTAGTAAGAATCGATGTCTATGTACGTTTATTTGGGACACGCCCATTCTAAACTGTGCCAGAATATTTCTAAAAGATTACATAATTATAATACACTAATATACTTTGCTCCTTGGAACAAGGTTTTAATTTTGCCCATATAGAGGGGCGAGAGGAGAGAGAGAGAGAGAGACGAGAGAGAGAGAGAGAGAGGAGAGAGAGAGAGAGAGAGAGAGAGGATGAGAGAGAGAGAGAGAGAATCAGAGAGCGGGTGAGGGGAGAGAGAAAGAGACCAGGCTGTGGGGAGGGGGGGTGCAGGTAGGGAAGGACAGAGTCTTTGTTTTTTACGTCAAGCCACGTACTGAACTGTAGATACGTCATCCAACCACGGAATTCCTTTGTACGTCACTTCATTCATGCCACATGCATTGAGAAAGTTCTGTTCAGGACAGTATAGTAAATCTCCACTAAACCTATATATATGCGAGAAGCGTAGTGTGTGTGTGTGTGTGTGTGTGTGATGTGTGTGTGCGTGTGTGTGTGTGTTTTTGTGCGTGCGTGCGTGCGTGCGTGGCGTGCGTGTGTGTATTCGAGGATAAAACCATATTTAGCGTGGTTTTATCGCCGCCAAACTTTCACAGTATCCAGATGGATGATCCCCGGGTAACATAGGGTACATTACATTTTACAACACGCTCCGTAATTAGCGTAATTAGTCAAAGTCAAGAAAGCGATCGACCAGTTGCTTCCTACCCTTGCCAAACGCTCTGGCTGATTAGTATGGGTTTACCAAAACATTATTTTCTAAATAATGGGAACGGATACACAACGTTGAAATTTTGGCAAAATGTGTTATTTTAAAATAAATGCATGTTTCGTCAAGCCAAGCATACTGATAGAGTGAAAAATATAAGGGTAAAGGTCTCGAAACAAAGCCTACAAATGATATACCACAAAAGTGGTATCCCTGGGAGAACCGCGTTGGCCACCCGAGCCTTTGCACAGTGGGACTACCAGGGTTAGGGCCTAGGACCTCTAGATAGCTGATCTTTCCTGGTTTTCATTTTTTCCACCTTTCCTCCACTGTCTTTTTTTTCGACTTTGTGTCGTTCCATTCGGTCTATCAAATCCCCCCACTCGTAGGCATTGTGCCGGTGGGTACGGACTTTCTTAGTATAAGTTCTTGTTAGGTCAGTTCTTCTCATTCTTCAGTAGGGTTCTCGCCAGCCTCCTAATTTGTTGGAGGAGTTTGTACGACAAGGCATCTAAACTAGTTCAGTATAAAGTCTCTAAAACGTTAGGATCAATCTATCACAAGCCTTTCACCTTTCCAACTCATCCTCAAAGTTAAATATAAATAAAGATTTGATAGGTTTAACAAGGATGAATTAACGATAGGGAATTATTAAAGTATAAATTAAAATATAGTTTTATGAGGATATTGGGAAAAATATAAGTAAAAGAGTAGTTTGATGAACAATAAAATATAATTAGATTTGAAATCCCCATTAATCCATTCAATATTTTACTATAGGTTTGAGGCCCACTTACTTGGTGCTGGCCATTAGATTAAGTATATAATAAGGGCAATGACCATCTAAGTATTAAATATTTTATGATATTACATTTGTTTTTTTCCATAGGCCGAACATGTAGGATTTTTGGTGTGGGCTGAGTTCTGATCCTGAGGCACTCTGTTTGGTTAGGTGGCGAGAAGTGAGAGAGAGTAAAAATAGAGATTATTACGACTTCTGAGCCAAAAGGCTATTTGAGGCATTTCAAATGATAAAGATCCTGAAAAAAAAGTGGATTTTTAAATGATAAGATATAATTTTTAAAGTTATAACTTTGTGTTTTATTTTTAGAAGAACTTTTTTTAAGAAGTTTTAATTGCGCACGTAAAGTGTAAAGTAATGAAGTTTAACAATTATTATGTTTGCAAAATAAAATATTTATGTTTGTAAAAAGGATATATTTGGCTGTTTGCCTTATCAGAGTCTGGCAAGATAGGCGGAAGTCTGAATTAAAAAAACACCATGGCTACAAGTGAAACATTCGTGTTAAAATATTTATATACGACTCAACTGGGCTTTTGTTTGTAAAAAATCCATCTGTGGTGCTCAAAAGAGACTTTATTATTAAAATTCTAATTCTTATAGAGGCATAAGGCCTGCATAAAAGCAAATAAAGTAACTTAACCCGTTAAATGATCAAGTTGATCATAATTTTTTTTTTTAATTGGTTATTTGGAAAGAGAGAGTTAAAAAACCGAGAGGTGTGTTTGTTAAAAATGATATGTACCATTATTATTATGTACACAACTTTTACATACAAACTAAGATTCAAGTTTAATTTTTTTTTAATTTTTTTTAATTTTTTTTAAATTCCATTTAGTTGTATTTACTATTTTTATTAAATTGTGTTAAAATTTAGTTATTTTAAGAGTTGTGATTAAAAAGTTTTTTATTTATAGTTTTCTAAGTATATAGAACACTATAATCCTACTATCTATCTTATTAAATCTTGTCCCTTGGGATATAACATAACATAGGGACATCCTACTAAAGTACATATCCCTAACGGTTTTCACCAATTGTGAAAATAGGTTAAGATTTTGTGAAAAGTTAATTTATAAGTAGGTAAAAAATTTAAATATTGATCGTATTTATTAAAATAATTTTACAGTTTTAAAAAAAAGAGTTAAGATCCAAAACGGTGCAGGGATATACCATTAGAATATATATCCCTAACAGTTTCCACATGTTAAAATAGGTTAAGATTTTGTAAAACAATTAGTTTTAAAAATGAATCAGATTTGTTTTTTATAAAAGTTACATTAGGATTTTGTTTGTTATGTTTAATTAGGTAATGGAACCTGATCGGGTTTTGTGTTTTTTTTTAGAATGGGGCGAACCCAGTCACAAACAGAATCTGTTAGTGACCAAGTGTCGGAAAGATGCAATGGTTAACAAGAGTCAAAATCCATAGAGTGTCCCAGAATAATATGTACACATTAGTATGTACACGAGCTTTTACATACAACCTGTTTAGAGTCTTTTAATTAGTTGGGTTGCATCTACCATTTTAATTCAGTATGCAAGTCGCGATTAAATGATTTGTTTGTTAAAATAGGTTAAGATTTTTGTAAAATATTAATTTTTTAAAAAGACAATTCTTTTGTTTAAAAGTTTCTATTCAAATTTTGTTCGTTATATGTGTTAGTCATGGACACGACCATTGGTAGTTCTTTGTTAAGTGGGGCGAGTCCGAACTCATCAAGGTTTATTAATGTTATAAAATACTGTTACTAAACAGGTGGGGAACACCAGCCGCAAAGCCTCTAATTGCTTTATTAGTATAGTAGTTTTTTATTTGTTTCCATCTGATCCCAAGGGAGGACAAGCACAAACTCTACCTGCCCCTGGGTCATGGATGGAACCTGAAAAAATTAGTTAGTGGTGGTTCGCAAATTATAAATTAGTAGTAGTGAATGGTGATGATGGGGTGAGGACGGTTAGCGATTCTTGTAATGCTCGGGGACGGCGGTGAGGGAGGGAGAGGGACCCCTCCTCGTCAGCCCCAAGCAGTTGACAAGGCACCGCCCAAAAAGTCCGCCCAAGGGGGTGGAACACAGCGCAGAAGCGCGACGGTTTGACGATGGGAACCCCCCCGTTGCTTCCGCGCCGGTGAAAACACCCATCTCCAGGGGGAAAGGACTTTTAAAAGATTAAGTGGCTCAAAGAAGTTCGTCTTTTCGGCCGCCATCAGTGACAAATGTTTAGATTAAAAAGGGAGGGGGGGGGGGGAGGGAGCAGGAATGCAGGTAGGTGTCCGGCCCGCGCCCCGGGGGGACTCCGCCCCACTCGACAGATTAATTTATAATTTTATTAGATTGATTAAATGACGCCTTGCCAATTGTTTCAAGCGAGCCAAACTCATTGGTACGCATCATATTTATCGTGTTTGTTTAGATATGTTTTTTTTCATTATAGTTAGTATTTTGTTTCAAGTTTTATCTATGAAAGGTTGTAGTTTCATTCTTCATCTGATTACAGAATTACTAAAAAATATCCCCAAACTCAAGGATCTCCGCATTTTGCAGGGGGAGCTCTAAATTTGCAGTAAAATGGAGTCAGTGTAATCTGTTGATTCTGGCCCTGAATTTTTATAGGGGACAGATAGAGAGTCCGTCTTTGATAATTTCGTCGTGCTCCGGGAGTGGGCCGCGGAGTAGGAATCCAACTCCTCGTCCCACCTCTCCGGAACCACAACGTTTTAGGTGATTTTTAGCTTCAGAAAGGATACTTTATATATTGATGGTCTGACCCTCGATATGTTCTGCTGCTTTTTTGGCAGCTATATCTGCGAGGGGTCGTTTTCCCCTTAGCAGTCCCAGGTGGGAAGGGCATCCACATTATAGTAACATCAGTACCGTTAGTTCTTTTTTGTGTATTACGTTTTGTATTCTTGAATAATATTTTCATTCTATTTTTGGTATAAACCTTGCAGTGCGTGGCACTGAGGACAGGAGTCTGTGAGGATTGTTAAATTTGAAAAGGTGATTTTGGAAATTCATTAATACGAGCGGCTATCGAGAGGAAGAATTGCAAAGTGCCGCATTGAATATTGAAATTTTTGAATTTAAGCAGAAAAGATTTAGTTATTTTTAAGGCTGGGATGGTAAGGCACAGCCTATTTGTGATTTCGGAGATCTTCGATCCGTCTGTATAAATCATTAGTTGGTGTTTGAATTTCGGAATTTTTTTCCTTAGCGAGCGCTGAACGTAGTTGGTTGATTTGATTTATAATAACATCTGGTGGAATGTGGTATCGAAATTTGCTGCTAAGTGGTCCATTCCCATGGTGGGATAGGAATTTCGGGTGGGTTTCACAATGTCCTTCTATTTCCAGGCCTGCATAGAAAGCATTTCCTCTAGAAAGCATTTCCCCGGGACTAGTCTAGTGGATTGCAGATCGTATGTGCGATTAGTGGTTTCGTTGTTGATAGGTTGGATGGTATGAAAGGATCTTCAAATTCTGCCGAAAAGCTTTCTATGTGAGAAATTGATTTGTGTGCAATATAATATCTTGTTGAGAAATGCTGAGAGTATTTTAATTTCATAAGGTGGTTTAAACGGTATCCATCCTATTACATACACAACATAAACTAGTTGTTGTACTGCAAATCTTGGAACTGTGAGTGCGGCTTTTTAGAGCTCTAGAGTTCTGTTGTTTTGTAATCTTTTGTAGCAAATTATTTGTAATGTTGTGGAAACTTCCATGCCTATGTTAATGATGGTCGGCTGCGAACTAGGGCTTTGTGTCAGCTGGAACAAAGGAATTTTATATTTTTTAGGAAGGCCCATGGTTGGGAAGAAATGGATTCTAAATAAGTTTTCACAACCACACCAATACCACGCCTTTTTGATGGCTTTTTTGTTATACAGAGGTGGTCAATATGTGTGGCCCACTTTTAACCCCTAAAATTTAACATAGACTTCGTTCGTTTGGCCTATGATTTTGGTTGGGCCCATATGTTTATACGAATGTTTTTTTGAATTAAATTATGACGAAGCACATGAATTCACATTTTGTCGTCCGGAGACAAGGAGAATCCGTTCTTTTCTCTTCCTGTAAATAATCAATAATAAGGACTTGTTTTAGTTTTGCTATTTTTAGGTTTTTTGGGTCAGTAGTGCTTTTGGGACTTTTCGTGAATACTACGACCAAGATGGCATTGTATTTTCGTCGCATAACATAGAGATTTGGCCAATTTACTCTCATTTTAAGTTTGTGAGCATATCTGAATCATTGTCATTATATTAAAACAGTCGGAGAGGGAGAGGAGAGAGAAGAGGCAGCGAGCGATGATACTCTCTCTAAACTACTACTACTACTACTGCCTTTGGGGATGGGTGAACCCCCCTGGGTGTCAATTTGAATGTGTTTTTTTGACAACGGAGGACCCCCCCCCCCCCACCCCCCACCCCCCCCCATTTTTTGACCTCTTAAAGATCCGGTTTTTTTCATTTTTTTTTCCAATGAAATTTTGTATAAAAATATAAAACCTATTCCAATTATTCCCGTGATTTACCGAGGCTTTTTTTTTTCTGTTTACTGCTGTTTAGTTGTTAATTGTACTTTGGACTTTTACTACTGTTAGACTGCGAGACTTTCTGTACTTTTGGTGCCTTACCGACAGACCCAGAAACTGCTGATTTTAAATATAATTATCATTTATCTAAAAGCCTCTTCCTCCCCATGCAAACGGAGTCGTACGCGTCACGGTACAGGACGCCGTAACGGGCTGAATACGCCCAAAAAGTAAACGTACGCCCTAAGTACGAAGGTCGTAAATAACGCCCCCCCCACCGCCACCGCAAACGTAAGTACGCGGTACGAGTAACACTACGAATACGAAACGCCCCCTTGATTATAAAAAAAAAAAAGGTGGCGATGACTTTCCTCTCCCTCTTCTATTTCCTTCTGCGTCTGCGCAGGCTTTTTTTTACATCGGAGGTTTAAAATCTTATATTTCACCTTGTTCCATTCCATGCAGCATCTATCTATTTTGATTCGAAAACCACTGCCCCACTGGAATTTGAGAGAACGCGTTTTTTTTTTTTTTTTTTTTTTTTTTTTTTTTTTTTTTTTTTCCTTTTTTTTTTTTTTTTTTTTTTCCCAATTGAGTATTCAAAGTCCTGCTTCTGTCCCTGTGCGTTTTAATATTTTTTATAACGATAAACGTTTGTTGAGCATTATTAAAAATACATTTTAAAATTATTTACTTAACCCAGATGTGGGGTGAGGGAAATGGGTGCGGGTGTAGCTTGCGGGGGATCCCCTACCTAACCGGCTTTCTCCTTTCTAGGCTTTAAGAATCCTCTCCCAACCCAACTAACTACTTGGGCCTGGGGCCTCCGTCCAAGCTTTTTTGGGACTTGCTTCGGGGGGCCTCAGAGGCCCAACACCCGGGTAAAAATGATGACAAGACTTTCGAATTTCGAGAAAAGATGGGGGCAATTTCTTTAATATATTGTATGGTGTAGGAGATTGGATCATCTCCTGTTTGCTTTATATAAAAACAATGAGTTTTCTCGTCAATTAAGGGATTGGGCTGCAGCAAAGCCGCGGGGTAATTTTTCCACAGGGAGCATTAAAATGTGGTGGTGTGAGTTGTCAAGTCGCGTTTTTCAACGTTATAAATTTAATTTTAACGTTTATCCTTGAAAATAAACGTTTAATTATTATTTTAAATTATGTTTATATTCCATCCCGTTCAAAACAGTTAACTTACTGTTTTTCGTTCGTTTGGTTTGGGGCTCGCTTGTGGCAAAATTGATTGGGGGGAGCCCAGGAGACGGGCGCGGTCAGCAGTGTGTCCGAGGTCAGTAGAGCTTGTTAGTTTGTCTCCCCAAACTAGGAGACGGTGGGTTAGTTAGCTAGAAGCAGGCCTTTTATCCAAACAATTTAATAAATTTTTTAGTAACCTTTTAGTCGGTGTTTTTTTTCCCATCCCACTCCCCCACAGGCCTTGCCCTAGATCCCTTAAAGTCAAACACATGTCTTCCCTCCTTCTTTTATTAACATAAATTTAGGTTTGGGGGGTGGGTGGCTTTTCATTTATTAAGGTCGTCAACAGAGAGAATAATAATATCCCTTTTTTTTTATTTTTTAAGGCCTTTTTTACACCCGACTTCCCTTTTTTTTTTTAATTTTTAATTATTTAGTTTTTTTTTTTTTTTTTTTTTTTTAAATTTTTTAGGGTTAGAGAGGGGTTTTTAGGGTGTGAGTAAAGCCTTTTTGAATTAAATTTTTATATCAATCAAAGTTTGGGCCTGCTTGTAGGGTGCAAACAA
This sequence comes from Phymorhynchus buccinoides, assembly GCA_017654935.2. Taxonomy (NCBI): domain Eukaryota; kingdom Metazoa; phylum Mollusca; class Gastropoda; order Neogastropoda; family Raphitomidae; genus Phymorhynchus; species Phymorhynchus buccinoides. The sequence goes on from CM065689.1 coordinate 5,723,760, forward strand.
GGAGAGTCACATTTGTTATAATTTACGTTTTTTTGTTTTTTAGTGCTTTTTTATCTCCTCTCCCTCATTCCTACCAGGGTTTACTGTTTTGGGTTTTTGAGGGCAAATACTATTGTAGGAATAGCTGTTTTTGCAGCTATTTAAATTTGTTTTGTCTAATATTATTATAGTAAGACTTCTTTTTAAATCACTAAGATATTCAATTGTATAATTTTGGAAAGTAAGAACTGAAATAGTGGCCAGTTTTGCTTATTCGGAAATTGAATTTAGGTTCTGTGTGGTAAATTCATGTTAGTTGCTGTTAATTTAAGCTGTATAGAGATAGGTTTATGGTCCTGGTGAAAAGGGCCTGAATAGGTATACCATTCATTGGTTAATTCATAATTTTTGGGCTGGCAAGAGATAGATCAATGGCGGTTCGGATAGAATTGACGAGAGTGGCGTCTGGATGGATAGTAGGTGTTTGAGAACCCCACATTTAATAGGAGTAAGGTTGAGCAAATCATTTAATTCTCATTGTAGAGGGGATATCAGAGTGTTTTTTTTTGTACAAGAAAAGTCCCCAGCTGGTGTGGTGAGGCATTGGAAGTCACCACAAAATCAGACCAGGAGTTTTCTGAGAGAGGTTTGAAGAGCCGTTAGAAATGGGATGGGGGCACTTTAGAATATCCTTTAGGGTAATAAGATTTTACAAATATTTACTAAATTATTATCCTATTTTGGTTTGGGTGGATCATTGTAGAATAACGCAGACGCAGGGGGCCCATTTATTTTTACGGTTTTCCCTTCTCTTCCTTTCTGTCTGCTTCTGTGGAGTTTTCTCTTCTTTCCCCCTTCGCTTCTGGGGGCCTTGGAACTTCAGGTATAATTTAAAAAAGTTGTTTGGTGAATATAATGTGGCTTGTATATCTGTCATCTTTATTACTGACAGTTGGTGGGTAATCAAATCCAGTGATTCGGGGAAGTTGACCATATGTAGGCGGCGGGACAACCTTACTTTCTTGCAAACAAAAAACTGCAAACACAGTACTCTAGTAGGGAATTTGAGAGTTTGCTAAAACTGATTTTAATAATCTTTAGTATTGTTTTAGGGAACGACAGTTTTCCACTGTAATACATTAGGCCTTGGAACATAATAGGTAGGAAAGGAATTTTGCAAACTAGTATTTAATTAACGCTTTAAGGTGGAATTTTGGTTTCGTTTTTTGCGAACCCGTCTGTGTCCTTGTTCCCTTGGCGCTGGGGGAGGCGCCACAGCAATTTCTGCTAGCTGCATAATATTTTGGGCGTTTTTTTGGATCAATGGTAAGATCCCTCGGGGAATCAATAACAAAGAGAGAGGTCTTCGACTAAAGTTTTAGGTGGGTTAGTAGTTCTGGCTTGTGCCAGACTTCGGAGGATAGCGGGTACAAATGATTCTTTTAAAGATTCTAGGTCCTCTTTTTTGAATTTCGTTTACAGCTGAGAGGTTTGTTGATGTGTTTGTTTTTGTCCGTGTATTGATCCAGTTGTTTGGTTATCGTCTCATTATTGTCTCCAGTCATCTTTTCCAGCTGCTTTGAAATCATTTTCTTCACTTTTTCTTTTCTTCGTGATCTCGTTCTGAGCTTCTTCTGTTGTGATTTTTTACTTTTTTTCTTTTTTTTTCCGTTTGAGGTCTGAGAGTGGAGAGGTGACCTGCTCCATCTCCCCCGTGTCCTCCACATGTGTGGCCCGGAGGAGTTCGGTACGAGGCTGACCAGCTTCTGGTTTTTGTTGTGTGGTTTGAGGCCCCTCGTTCTGTTGGCATAGATCCCCGGTCCCAAGGGTAATCCCGCTGACCATCCAACTATGGTAAACTGTGGGCCATGTCTGATTTAGGTGGTGTCCTTTTGGTCGTTTTTCTGTTTGTAGCTTTCTTAGCCCTCCTGATAGCCTCGCTGTAGGGAAGAAAGCGCTATCCTCTAATTTTGTTTGCCCTAGTTCCTGAGTTGTACTGAGGGATCCTTGTAAGCGGCGGAATGTCCCACCGCCACAGTGACACACTTTAAATTTATGACTACAGTTTTGCGTGAGTGTCCAGGGGCAGAGCACCTGGTGCAAATTTCGAGTTTTGCTCGTGCATTGGGCCGACCGTGCCCATATTGAGCGCACCTGCGCACCGTCGCACTGGTCAACGTATGGGCTCCACAGGGAACTCCTGGGCATCGATCTTAAACACGGCAGGCAAGATTGGTTTTCTAAAGATAAGTTTGGTGCACGACTGTGCCTCTCTGTTCTGGGTCCCTGGATGATTTTGGCATCTGAATGTACGTTATTACATATGGCTTCGAGATCTCTTCGAAGGGGATTGGCTTAATAAACCCCTCATTAGTGGCCGCCGGGAGACCCATTTAATTTTGTCTACATAGAGGCGATTGTGTTAGCTTAGCTAGTTTATATTGTTGACTGCTGATTTGCTAGCGATTAACCCCAGCGATTTCCCGTTAGAGGCCTCGGGCTGAGGAGTCCCCCACGTAGTTCTGAAATTTTCAGATTTGTTGTCGGGACGGCCAGCGCCCTGAAGGTGAGCTGCGCCGTGCGCAGTTCCTCCAGGATCCACTGGGTCTGAGATATATCGTTGGAACCGGTTTTGTTGGTTATGGAGGGGGGGGGCGTCTTCGGCGCTTGGACTTTGACGAAGTCCTCCCCCATCAGTATCTGAGTCAATTGTCTGACTCCGTCTTCTTCTTTTCTTTGGTGTCTTTGGGGCCCCAGATCGTAATGGTCCTCTGCCAAGGGAGGAGCCACTGGGGAGCTTTTTCTTTCTTTCTGGGAGTGCCGTTATAGGTCTTCCTCCTGACCTGGGGTTTGGACAATTTGGATGGTTGTAGACAGGGGACAGCACTCTCCATCGCATCCATTGAACCTAGGTCTTGCTCTATTCTTTGTATCCTTAGGCTGTGCCATCCTCTGGACTGCTTTTTTTCTTCTTGTAGTGTCTCGATTTTCTTTTAGCTCTTCTTGTTGGGGTAGAGGGTCTTTTTCACTGGTTTTTAGTGCATAAGCTTCTGCCGTAAAGAGGAGTCCTCCTCTGAATTGTGTCCATAATGGTCATAATTTCAGGATTAGTCATGGTCATCTCAATGGTTTTTTTACAATCTTAAATAAGTTAACTATTTGTGAGATAGGACGGACCCAGTGCCCCCGCAACAGGACCAGAAGGCCAAAGAAGTCCTCTTTGCCGTATCGACAGAATCTGGCCCTACTTTTCTTCGTTTCCGGGAACCATCAGATATTGTAGGTTCCCGAGACAATCATATTCTTACACTTGTTTTTCGTAGCTAGTGTCATCACTACTGCTCCAGTATATTCAAAAAGTGTTTCGAAATGACCTAAAAAGAAAAGGCCAGCAGGAGCTATAGCTGTATAATTTATGAATCTTACTTATTAAGTAAAAATATTTCGTACAAGTTATTAGTTTAGTTATTATTTAAGCAACAGACACCCAAGTGCCTTCATATTACCCAAAATCCACCAGATAATCACGATTTTAGATAGTCAGATATTGTATTCTACAAAGTAGATTTATCGTCAGGTATTTTCAGTTTATTATATATTCTTAATTCTTATGTCTTTAACACTTCAAATCTTTAGTTTATTTTAGCATTATTCTTTACATTAGTGTTTACGCATCAAATCTTTATTTTATTTTAGCAGTCTTTATATTGATTACTTTTTCTTCTGAGGAGGAGAGGGGTCAACACCTATATGAAGAAGTTCCTATACACCTAAATTTATAAAGACTTACTCTTAAACTAGTTTTTGTTGTGTTAGGCTTGCACACAAACTCCCCACAATTTAGTGGCTGTCAAAAAAACAACCCTAAGAGGATTAACTGCCCTACAGAATCTATTCTATGAACCGGATCCCACCGTCAAGAAGCCTCGAGTGGGGTGTTCAGAACAGACCGATAAACACATATAATGTCGTAAAAAAAAGACAGTGGAGAACGATGTTAAATGTAAAAAATCAGTGAATCTGCTTGCTATGGTCCTAGTCCCTATACCATGGAGTTCCTGCTGTGGCAAGGGCTCGGTGGCCCCCAGCAGTCCTCCCATGGATACCACTTTTGTGGCACGTCCTCCTGACCCTAGCAACTAAGTCAGACGAAATAAACACGTACTGCTAAAAACATAAAAACAAACAAACCTTCCTGCCCTATTGATGCTTACAAAAACAGATCCACGACGTGAATTGAAGATCAGTAAGAGACGGCGTTGGTGGAGACATAGGAGGTGGGAAGACAATTCCCCCCACCGTAGTAAAGAAGGTGGTCCTGAGTACTCCTCAGAGTCCAAGGTTCGAGCAAAGCTCAACGAGATGATCCACGTTGGACAGGGTGCATGGAATTGTACATCATGCAGTGTCAAATGTCGCGGCGGTGCTGGCAGATAGGGGCCCAAAGAATGTGTGTGGTGTCCCTCCTCTGTCAGGCAACCGCCGTACTGTGCTGTAGTGTGGGCCGAAAATCTCCTCTCTCTTCTCTCTCTGCCACAAGGCATTCCGCTTAGGTTCGGCGGTCAAGCTTGTGTGAAAAGAAACGTGTGAAAAAGATGTTCGTGCTATCAGAACCTTTCACTAGTTGAAAACTTTTTCATAGTAATTATAGGTGGGAGATTTCACTAGTTTTTGATTGGTTCTCAGGCCAAAACCAAAAGTTTTTACCTTAGGTATGGGCAAGCGGCATTTTTACTTGCTTCTGATTGGTTCCAAGAGCTAAAACGTATCCTTCGGCTCTATTTTTTCCCATTTACATGGACAGCCAGTATACCAATGAGTGAGATAGGCAGAGAGGGGAGGATTGGATTACAAGTTCAAGTTTCAAGTTAAGTTTTTTTCCAAAAAACCTAGGGCACAAAAACAACACATTTGTTGGCGCACTGAAACAACACTCACACACACTGTTAAACACATACCAGTTCGACAATTCCAAACTTTATAACTTGCAATAACCATCTGCAAAGGCGCGTAACACTCGTCCCCATACACACAAACACTCCAAATTATTGAATCTTCATAAGATAATAAAAACAAAAACCAAACACACGACGTTGCAGTAATCCCCACACTTTGCGTACCAGGTTTGGCTATAGTCTGTGAAACCAAAGCGTATGGGTCACTTGTTTAAATAATGCTCAAATTCTTTTAAATAAACCTTTATAAACAACTAAGCAGGTCAAGGTTTCTTTATTTTTATTCTGAAATAGAGAGATTTAAGCTTGATTACGTTTGGTCTTTTCAGTAATATTTGTCAATCGCTTTCTTGCAGCCTTGAATGCCTCGCATTCACAGATATAATAAAAATGCGTCTCCAAGCACGTGATAATTGCACTACCAACAGAGTCTCTCATTGTGGGGAATTTTAGATTCTCCAGTTTGAATGGGTTACTGTGATTATAGGGTTCTGTATTTGAACAATATCAATGCTGTAAGTGTTTCGGGTAGGGTTTTAAAATATCTTCGCAGAGAATGTTTCTTTATACAATTTTATGTTACTAAACTACTTGTTTTTTTTCTTCAGCTGCGAGAACCATTGTTAATATAACTGATCTTAAGAAGGCAAACCAAGACTTTGGATTTAAACCAATTAATAGACATATTATAGTGCGGGCTGTTTGGGACCACAGAACCACTCAGTCCAAGGTTATTTAATAGAGTGTTGACCCATAATATGAAAGGTCTATACCATGTTTTGTTTAGTTTAAAAAACCAAAAATTCAGCATTCTGCTTTTCGCTTGGATCGCTAAAGGTATTGCCCCTAGGCCCCATACCATGCAGCTTGGTGTAGATTTATTTAGTTTAGGAACGATCTTATAACGAGCTGTAGCTTGGAATCTAAGTCTGCCATGTTATGACACCAACCTCACTTCCGTACAGAAGATTGGATCTGATCATTTATCAATAAACCCTTCCAAAATCCTTTGTTTTTCTAATTCCTGCGATGGAACATTATCTGTTGTTGCTGTTTTTTTAATAGGCAAGCATAGCTCTTGATGCTTTTGTCGATCGTCGTTGGGTCAACACTAAGAATTATTATTATAATTGAAATAAATACCCAAATAGTTATAAACCAAAAACCGTTTCAATGCTTTTTATAACCGATTGTAATGAAAATGAGAATATTTCATATTTTACCTCTTGAAACACTATGACTTTCCAGTTTTAAACCACGTAACATCGTAAATCCCATTACTACTACGCATACATAGCAATCCAAGGCTTTTTTGTAAATCCTCAAACAGATGCTGCACATATTATGTTCGTCAGCATAACAACAATAGAACTTCTTTAACTTAATTCTGTTTCTTCTTCCCCCCATCCTAAACCCTCCACTTCACTTTATAAGTATGTAAATCCGCCATTTCCTCAGATATGTACGCTTGAAAATCGTTAAGATAAATAGCAAATAATACTGGTGAGTAGATTTTTCTCTCTTGTCGACCCTGTTGGCACTGAAAGTGTCTGAACTTGCCCTTCAATTTTTACAACAATTGATTTGGCAATATTATGCATGTCTTTTATACCGTCAGACCAAACCAGTCACTCTGAATTGGTTATCTTCTGCCAACAAAAGCTCGATTACATATCAAATGCTTTTTTCCTAATCACAAACAAACATATAATGTCTTCTCTTTGACAAAAATAACAATAATGAAGGTATTGTAAGATATATGATCGTGTAGAGTATCCTGCACGGAAGCTGCCTGTTCGTGCCCTATTGTTGAGTTCAGTCAAAAAAATTATTTTAATCTGTTAGGGGCAGTATACATAAACAATTTACAACGCACTAAGCAAGTATACCTCTATAATTGCCTTGGGATCTTATCACTAAGTACCTTCTGTTTATATATTAGGGCTCTTATTTCCCCCAATGGCCCATTCTTCGGAATTTGCCACAGGACAGAATTATTCAGTACTTTCGTATACCTTTAAATTTATGACTTGAAGCTTTTAAAAACTCATTACATATTCTGTTCTGCCCGATGGGCTTTGTTACCTTCAGTTCTGAATGCTTTTCATGGCGTCTTCTTCAGTACTGGAAATGTTAGAATGTGCCGCTGTTATCCACTTCATGGCTAGTCTCATTTACCGTTTCGTCCTGAGCCATATCAGGCTGTTCTATTTTTAAAATGCTCATAAGAATGTATCACGGAATATTTTCGACTAGCAGGTCAGTGCTTCAGCTTAGTTCCCATTTATTATTTTCCATAGGCCTTGTATCGGTGCTTTCACTGACGAATTTATGTGCACTTTTGTCTGGTACCAATCTATGTTTATTTTATTTATTTTTTGTAATGTCCTAACTTGCTCTTTGCTACTGCTAGATTTGGAGCATGATTTTGCGCGTTGGTATTGACTTTTAGCATTGAAAATAGGTCGCTTGTTCTCACAAAGCCCTGATTAAACCAAGGTTGATTATTGTGTTTTCTTTTGTACTTCTTTTTCTTTCATATCACTTGAACATGTCGTTATCATTTACACTTTTCAAAAAGTATGTCGCGAATATTCTCGATTACATTATTAACATCATCGCGACTAGAAGGTTCTTGAGAAGATACAGCTATCCAATACATTGTTTACCTCCTGTATTTTTTCTTCCTTGCAATTATCAATGAACTGTTGTGCTTTTCGTTTTTGCCCTGGATATTTTTGCATTTAAAACGTTTTCTCGATGTTATTCTATTTGGATTGTGATCGTCTGTATGATGTATATGATTTAGTAACTACCATTTCCCCATTACCAAAGGACAATGACATCGATTAAAGTTCCAAAAATCCAACACTTCAAACCCATTATTAGACAAACATATTATGATGATACAAGTACATAATCCACTACACTCACATTCTTACAAGTACACTTCCGCTAATACCTGCATCTAATCCAATGCTACATTGGCATAAACATATTCTAGCTTTTCAAATCGAATAAATCTGTGTCACAATTATTTGTTGTTCTGTCCTGGGACTCTAATTGGGGGTTGTACACTACTACGGCCCATTATTGTCAGAGTGAATCTCAAGTAGATCACTCTATTGGTTTCTTATAGAAGAATCTTCGAGGTTACCTGTCTGTGCGTTAAAATCTCACTAGGAGACCAAACTCCGTCATGCTCAATGTTTTAATATACATCTTCTATATTTCACAAAGGCGTCTTTATTTCGAATGGGGATCCTTCCAGGGCAAATATGTCACAGAGCAGCCAAATAGTATGTCCCGTTTTACAATTTTCTTTGCTTAAGTTTAAAAACAGAGCGTTTGACATAGACTATATCTACGAAAGTCTAAGTTACTGCATCGCAAATTTAATATATTTTTTTTTGGAATTTAGTTTTTTCATTATTGAGACAAATGGTGTTAACTCGTCACGCACTAACAAAGACATCTCCAATTTCCTCCTAACTTTCCTCCTATTTTTGTAAAGGCTTTATAATCCATGTATATCTACAGTGTCTGTGGTCATCTAATTTGCTGTCAGTAATGGCAATTCTTCATATGAGACAATAAGAAAATAAACTCGGTATCTAGACTATGGAAATAATGCCACACACATTCAAGTCGAAAATGACAGTAATCTATTCTGTCTAAGAACACATTCTCCCCTATTTGTGCATTGTGATATCCCCTCTTCTGGATAAAAAAAGTCATTTTCATTCATCTACATTTCATAGCCCTTTTTCATCCTGACTCACTTGATTACCCTCAGTAACATTACCCACAAGTCATTATGATCAATAAACATCTTTACCCAGACTACTATGGCCAGCGTCATCATCGATCACCATTGACCCACATTATGCCCAACTCACAACATTATATCAACATCAATCATTATTCACATTTTCATTATATCACAATGACCACATTATGCCTAACATCACACCATTATTATCAACTAATCATTATCCACATTATCATTATATCACATGACCCCATCCCATTTTAATCAAAATCACATCACCCACATTACGCCCAACACCTCATGCCACATTTTTAGCATCGCCATAACACACTTACTCCAACAATCATCACTCCCACAGAACGCCACACATCACACTCACGGCCCACATTATGCCACATCCATCACGACCCACATTATGCCAACATCGCCACGACCCACATTTGCACACATTCGTCACGACCCATATTATGGCACAACATCGTCCACAGACCCATATTATGCACAACATCGCCATGACCCACTTTTGCACCAACATCGCCACGATCCACATTATGGCACAACCACCACGACCACATTATTGCACAACACCATGCCCCCATTAGCCCACATCACCACGACCCGATATTACACACAACATCGCCATGACCACTTTATGCCTAACAACATTACCACGACCACATTAATGCCCACATCAAACAGCGAACCCTATTGCCACACATCGCCATGACCGCACATTAATCACAGCAGCGTAACGATCCAAAGTATGCACAACATCATCACCACTAACATTGCACCCAACATATCACCTAACATTACGCACAAGCATCACCATGACACACATTTTTAACACCATCACAAGACCCACACTATCCCCAAATCATCATACCCTATGACACCCAACATCGCCACGACCCACATTAGCGCACAACATCGCCACGACCCACATTCGCATCAACACTCGCACGACCCTACATTGCGCACACATCGCCATGACCCAATTGCGCACAACATGCCACGACCACTTGCTCACAACATCCGCCCGACCCACATTGCGCTAAAACAATCGCCCGAACCCCATTGCGCACACATTCGCACGACCCACATTATGCACTTCGCCACAACCCACATTACGCACAACATCGCACAGTGCGTTTCAACCTCAGTTCGGTGAGAGTATTGACCCTGTCATACATCCACAGTTTTCTCCACCCCCCCCCACTTGCATCGAAAAAATGCCTTGTTTTAACACCCCTTATAGCACCCTCCCGTCAGGGACTTTGGCTCCACAGCTTCAAGTAGCCGCCCCAATCCACTCCCCCAACAGGAAGAGATCCGTTCCTCCAGGACCTCTCAGTTTTCGCCAATCCCTCTCCTGGTACCAACAAACCAGGAGAATTCGCTTCCCATTTGACAGGAAACCTGAATCTCCTCCATACCTCTCGGACTTTGAACTCCGAAAGAGTTGTCAGAAATTCCCCTCCAGGGACAAAAGAAGAAAATGGATACTCAGCTCCAGATAACAGAAAGAGGGCAACACCGTTTTGCCAGCCCCCTCACCGGAGAAGGCATTCCGACCATGCACATAAAGGGCAGACCACCCGTTTTCAGACTGTGCCTCCTATGGGGCCCTAACCCAGTCTTTCGGAGAAACTCAAATCGACCTAACACAAACACAGTCTATTTCAGACGCAAGACCCAAGGACCCGAGACAAACACGTTCCGCAGTTCGCACCCGACTCCCAGAGATCTTCCGCCCCCACTTTTCTGAAATACCCCGTGATAGTTGAAGATCTTGCTCAGCCCGGCTACCATCAAGGGCCTGGTCCAGTCATGGGATGAGACTCTGGCAAATTCTATCGGCAACATATTAAGCCAAAGATCTCTCGCCGTCAACCGACTTTTAAATCCGCTGTCACAATCCGCGGAGCAACAAAAAACCTTGCAACCTTACGGAATTTCCAAATCCACATTAATTCATTATCCCTACAAAGCCTCCACCGAGGGAGTCAACCGTGCTCTCCCCCTGGAGGGGAGGTACAGAACCTCCTTCCGCTGATCGAGATGCCAGAAAGCGTTCTTAGGCTCAATACAGTATGGAACCAATGCAAAAGCGATCAAGATAGTATTTACGAAACCACTTCTTCCTCATTATTAAGATATGTGCCCAACAATTCTCAGTTAGCCCTTTTGTGGACACCCAGTGAAAAGATGGCAAAAGTGTGCCCGGTTCGGACACACCAAAGATGCAGTGCAGTCCAAAAAGATACACTGCACCACGTGTGGGCCGGATGGGCACCACTCCTCAACTTCCTGTCAAAAAAACCCAAATGTATCAATTGTGGCGGAGCTCACTCAGCCTCTTACGGCGGATGTACCGCAATATAAACTTTGACTCATGAGCTAATCGGATTAAGGGCTGAACTTTCTCCCTTACTCCGAGCCATTCGCTCGGGCCAAATTGGGCCCAGGAGTCCGTCTAGCCCACCCCCTCAAGCAAAAATCCCCCCTTCTCCCTCCCCTGAAGTTGACTCTTCCCTGGCGACAGAGAACAGAACAATCCCATCCTATGCCAACGCATTAAAAAACGTGAACACAAACATCCAAAACCAATCACAATCTCAACCAAAAAGCCACAAATCAACCAAGTCACGTTCAAAACAGCTGTAGTACAAATCAAAGTATATGAAACCAATAGCAACATCCATACTCAGACCCCAGAATAATTCCTCACTTCCACAAATCAAACTCGAAAAAGAATCTCAAGCGCTCAAGCCAGAGCATCTCAAATGAGCTGCTAAAAACGTAATAATAAACAAAATTCAGACCGAAATGGAACATTTTAGTTTCTACAACAAATTACAAAACACACTACCTCCCTGATGACGAACTGAAAACTCACATGAACACACTGGATTACAAACTTTACTGCAAAATGACCCAATACACAGCTAACACACAACAACACACTGCTTCCTCAGACACAAATCTCCACCTGTACGAAATAGAAACATTAATAATTGAATATCAACCAAAACAAAAACCAGACAGTTGCAGAAACGTTTTTCAACACGTTGTGAACGCTCCACCACGCAGAAACCCAGTCTCTACTGGAAGGACTTGTCTCCTGTTTTGCCCTCCTCCGTCGCCAAACCCCATAGCCCTCAAGGTACTTAATGAGGCTGGCGAGCTAGCCTGAGCTCTCCCTGTCTGAGGGGAGGAATCCAAAATCAATAAAGAATCTGAATCACCTCCTCCAAAAAATCATCCCTTAACCTAAATGCAGCACTTTTTTATATTTAGTTATAAATTAAATAACTCAGTTTAACTACCCCTTTTACTGTTAACAGCGCGCTTTGAAAGCGTTTTACAGTGGAACTGCCATTCCATTAAAAAAACCGGAGACCATCTCATTTACTTTTTGTCAACCGCACCTGCCACTTATCACTTTTTGTTTTACAATCACTCCAACACCAAATATTCTGAATGGCCTCGTTTCAAGTGTATCATTACCCCCCCCTCAGCGCGCGACAGGAACACAAGGTTTTCAGCCACTTATGTTCACTTATCATACAACATATCAAGTACCACGTCCTGAACCTAACAATCACTGGCATTCGGTTACTCTAATAACCATTCAAACCAAGATCGTGTAAACCAACCATATAGGTTAATATTATACTAACCCCAAAAGCTATAACTATTTCCGAGCAAACAGATTGGCTTTCCCCCTGCCGGACTCAACCCATCCTTGGTCGTGGTGGTGGACTTCATGCCCACCACCCGACCTGGGAAAACGTTTAAGTTCATTTCCTATTGGCGGAGGAGTGAAGCTGTTACAAGATTAATAATTCTCACCTAATCTTTAACGATGGCTGTCCACAAGGTCTAAAACCCATGAATGGTACCCCATGTCAGATACTTATTATCTTACCATAAACCTATTTCCTATACCGTTCCAAGCCCAAATTCAACCTCTACTCCTCCCAACACACCATTTTTAATTTTGCAAAAGCCAACTGGACTTTATTCAAGTCAATCCTAAGTAAATATTCCAAGAAACATCTTTCATCCGACTTTTGAACCACTATAACAGAATAGCAACAATCTTAAAGCTGTCATTTATCCATTCCGAAATAACACACAAATAAAAATCGTGTCGTTCCAACCCCCCCCCACGTCCTAAAAAACCTTGGTGAACGACCAAGTCAAAAACTAATTCATAAAAGAAACATGCCTGTAATTATTTCGACAGCCATCCACTCGCCCATCATTCTTTAAACGAGGCCGAAAAGAATGCGAATGCTAGTACCTAGCTAAAGAAGATTCTTTGATAAGATGATGTTGCTGATTACAAGGACCTGGGCAAAGCCTGAAGAAACTAAACAGATTAATAACAATGGCAGAGTACGGAAGCCCATAGTACTCAGGGATGATATATTAACTTCCACAAATTTAGAAGAAACAGAGAGGTGTTTGCCAATACGTTTGCTCAGCAAGCCCAAAAAAAAAAAACACCCAATATTCTATCAACGGAATAAACAAAACTAGACGCAATTCAGACCCCCCCCATATACGGCAAAAATAATATAATTTTCCACCTATACCTCAACTCACCCCTGCTACATGACCGAGCTTGCTGGAAGCCCTTAAATCAGAGCAGAGAAAAGTTAATAAAGCTACGGAGGAATGATCCATCTCCTACAAAAACTAAATATTGCCCCCCATCCTTCTTAAATTTTACTCCATTACTATTCCAGAATGTTTGGGAGGGGGGGTGGGGGTATGCTCAGCTCAACACCCTGGAAAGAGGCACAGGTGATAGGGATTCTTAGCCAGGAAACCGCTATGCTATCCCAAAGCTATCGCCCCATGTCCCTCACCCCAATTTGGTAAAACGTACGAAGGAATCGTTACAAAACAGAAACTTTTTCTCGAAAAACATAATATTAATCCCCACTTTCCAGGCGGTTTTAGAAGGAATAGGTCCTGCATGGAACAAGTAGTAAGGCTTACCTCCCATGTCAGCAAAGCACATTTTGCCAGCGCAGGAAAGGTCTTCGCCACTTTTTTTTTACATAAAGTGGGCGTATGAACTCCGTCTGGCATGGAGGTCTCTTAGAAAAAATCAGCTAACTCGGTATTGAGGGCAACACTTACATTTCATATACTCATTTCTCCAAAATAGAAGATTTAAGTTAAGGTGGGCCAGTCTCTTCTCGACCAAACAATACATAGACATGGAAGTACCCAAGGCAGCATCATATGTTGCACACGATTTTTTTAACGATTCTTCACGGATATCTCTAAATTAAAATTTGAATGCTGTCGTATCTCCATGTACGTCAGACGATATCGCATATGGTGCATTCCTCAACTTCACGTGGGATCAAACAACTCTTACCCCAGAGGCTCGTGCTCCCAATATAGACACTAATTTGTATATATAGTTAACCTGATGGCTTTGCCTATCATCACAGAAATGTGATTTTATGTTTTTTTCAACAGACAGGACAAAGACGAAACTATAATTAATATTCTCCGGTCAAGCCAAGACCCCCTTCCCAGTCAAGTTCCTAGGGTCATGTGACACGTATCTGTCCTGATTTTCACATACTACACACTGATATAAAGCTACTAAAGCCACTACATTTATCACGTTATTTCCAAAGAATGGGCTCAGACCCAAAGTTTTTAAACTTTTTTAGGTTCGTGCCGCTAGTCCGCAGCCGATTAACATACGGCAGGAACCATTTTAATAACGACCCAAATCTAATTTAAAACAACTACAGCTTTGGAGTTAAAAGCCCTAAAGACTGCCCTGGGCCTCCCTATTTTGCTGTCGACCACTTGGTTTACATCAGGGACATAGGCTGGCCCCACTTAATCATCTCAATAAATTAAATTGTGCTACCTTTTTAAACAAGATTCATGGCACAAACAACCTACTAAAGAAGACTTTTTTCACCCAATTTTTCAGATCCATATTTTGCCTCATCATAAAAAACAGTTCGTAATACATTAATATTTAATGACTTTTCATAAAGAGTTGTTCGATCATTCTGCCTCTCGATGATTGACATCGTTTTTTTAACGGCCACACATAAGTGCCACAAGGGGAATGGACCTCCATATTATGAGATTTCCCTTCACCACTATACAACAACCGGAGGACATTAACCGTCTCACCATTGCTGCTAACGAGAAAATTTACAATCTCAGACATGCTTTGAGCTCTATACGACGGGTCCAAACTAGTGGCTATCAAATTGCTTTGCATTTACTATATCCCGAAATTACAATTTCAAAGCCTTTCAATTAAATAAACACATTTTCATCTTTTCGCCGAAATCTGGCCATTTAGAAGCCCTGTTCCTATATACATTATCTTCCCAACGCTTCCCGCTTAAGGTGTTATTTACTCAGATTCCTCTCTCCTTCCATCAAGCATTACAGGATACACCAACAACCGCCTTGAATATAAAACGAGATTACAACTTAATTCACCAACTCCATCTCAAATGTAGAAGACATTACATTAGTATGGATCCCATCCCACTTGTGGCCTCCATTGGCATGACCTGGCCGTACCATGATGCCAACTGGCTGGCGCTCCATCGTTCCTGCATTATGCATGAACGTAGGCCTATCTATTGTCAAGCCAAACTTTATCAAAATCGTATCGTAAATCCATGAGTGGGCCAAGGAATTGGAAACTTACGCCAAGGCCCATTCCTGGACAAAATTAGTACACAGGGGGGACTGTTCCTTACTGTTCCACGTCATAAGCGTTCGTATAAAACTAAGCGTACTACAACAAATTTAAAAACAACATTTGTGATGTCAACAACATTCTTAATTTTGATCACCGTCTAAACCCGGTACATATATCAAGAATGAACTTTAATGAACTGCTAGCTACTAAATTAAAATCTGTCAACATTCCCGTTACACCCAAAGGCCATATTAACTAAAGTGACAATGAACTGGTCTCACTTGTGTGGCTAGCTGAAGACAAACATTATTTTTTAATTTAAAAAACCTTCATTAAGGTAAATGGTGGAGTTAGTTGGAGTCCCTCCGGGTGCCGCGGGCTGGACACCTGCTCACACTCTCCCCCCTTTCCCCTTTATCTAATTATGCGCACGTTTTGCCGAAGTGACTCCTTTTGAGCCCACCCTTTTTTAACTCCCTCCCCCAGTGGACGGGTGTCCTGCGCTTACCGGAGGGCCTCTTTCATAGTCGTCATGCTTTTTTTCGTCTGTGCTCCCTCCCCCCTCCTTGGACCACTTAAGCGACGACGTTCTTTCCTCTGCTCGAGTCGGGGAGAGTCCCCCGCCCTCCCTCCCTCCGTCTCATCAAGTAAGAATTGTTAACCGCTCCCTCCGTAATTTACAGCTATTTTTTAAATCCGTTTGGACACACCTGTTCTCCCGTGCTATAATATAAACTTTGTTAGAACTATTTAATATAGAAATTGGCTCCATTGTTTATATCAAGGGCGGGGGAGATTTTGTAGCATACCCCCCCCCCCCTTGGAATAGTGGAACAACTTAATGATCTTTGTACTGAAAATAGCTACCGCCTTTTTTTTTTTTTTTTTTCAACCTCAAATAAAATTTTATTACCTTTCACGAAATAATAATAACAAAGAACAAATAACATAAAAATACCGACCGTTTCATGATCTGCTAGCCAGTCCGATCTCTTACGCGATTGTTCACATATCCCGGTGTGCGCGCACACATTACTCTTACTCAACATGCAACACCTCACTAAAATTTTCATAGTGTCATAATACTTTTATACCAATGTCAACTGAATATGAATACAGATCACTCTTTATTTGAATCGTAGCTTTGAACAAACATACTAGACATTACTTATACCCTGATATAGATCATTTGTTACTATTTCATCATTTTAATCGTTTATTCTACCCCATGGTAAATCCATTACTTAATCTTTTAATATGGATGCCTACCCTCGTTGGTAGGGGCGGGACCTCCGTTGATGGCTCCTTAATATTTTTAAGTCCTACCTAAAATACTACTATTCGAATTTTAATCATGGTGCCCTATGTCCTAACTTTGAATAGTTAAGTCATATACAAGACCTCTCTCGGTTAATATTTATCAAACAAGAATTTTTTAAGGAAGTTTGCAAACCCCCCCACAAAACCCCGTTTTAATAACATTAATAGTCCTACAAATTGTTAAATTACAGTCCAGATGTACATGTGCCTGTATAGGGAAGTCCCGGGGGTAGACATATCTTCCTCCGGTAGGACATGATAAAAAAATGTTTTTAAGATCCGCGATGTAATTTTCCCTAATTTTATAAAGGAAAAAAAAAGGTCCCGTTGTAGCAAGTATCTTCCTCGGTAGGACCTAATCATAGATTTTGTTACATTTTTGTAATATCGTGTTGATTTCATTATGTCTTGTAGATAAGTGAATAATGTTTGTATTATACACTTTAAAACTAGTAAGGCCATATTGTTTTTTTATTATTGACATAGGAGTGGTGAACTTCTTTTACATTTTGTAGGCCCTTAAATTTAATCGGGGGGGGGGTGGGGTTGGGGGGGGTGGGGGGGGGTATGGGGGGGGGGGGGGGGGGGGGGGTGTGGCGGTATCATCGCGAAGGGTGCCGGTTTTG
>CM065689.1:5741623-5764826 GCA_017654935.2 Phymorhynchus buccinoides
AAGTAATCTGTAACATTAAATACACTATTGGTGTCTGCCCAGTTTAAAGATGAATGTTAGTTTTCAGGACTGCAATAACACAAACATCAGTGGCATCAATGACGGCCAAACAAAACCGCCTTAATCGAGACAAATGTGACAGTGTTCATTTTTCCCCATCTGGCCCATATATCAAGTAAATTCCGCTTCCGCCCCCCCCACCCCTCCATCTCTCTCTCTAGATCTCTCTCGTCTCTCTCTCGTCTTCTCTCTCTCTCATTCTCTCTCCCTCTTTTAGTTATTTTTTCTAAACTTCTTATTTACATTTTGGTTTGCTTTGTTTGTATTTATTATTTCTTTGTTTATTTACCTTGTACGTGGTTTTACATGTTTATGTGTTTATTCTTTAATTTCTTAAACTCTGTTATCATGCCTGTGCTAACACATTAATTTATCTGAGTCTTAGTCTGAGTCCTCTCTCTCTCTCTCTCGCTTCCTCTCTCATTCCTTACTCTCTCCTCTCTCTCCACCTCATCCTCTCTCTCTCTCTCTCTCTCTCTCTCTTCTCAATGCCATGTCATGAAAGTCATTCATTCCTCCATTTTCCAAGAAATTCATCCATCCAGTCATTCGTTCGTTCGTTCATGTTACCAATTATTTCCGTTTCAGACTGTTTGGTATACTGAATAAAAGTCAGCATTATCTAAGATGCAGTATGGCAAATGTTGACAATGCAAACCTCAGCCAAGCACATCTGTCTGTCTGTCTAAAGCCATTTCCCGTAGACCCTAAACACCTACATAGTATGTTCTTGGTCAGCATCAACCAAGGAATGCAATCATACACACTTACGTAGTGATGTCCCCCAACAAGTAACACAAGGAGGGGGTATATTCTGTGGTGGACTGAATGTAGGTAGAAACAAAAACTAGCGAAGGGACCCTATTTATCATGAACAACTCTGAACTGCACATCTTAGCCAAACAGTCAATCCTTTACGAAGTGAGAGCGGATGGGCACAGCCGCTAGTAACATTGTGTCAAACGAGACTGGTAAAACGAATGCGAAAAATTACATACATATGCCATTTGTAGGCTCGCCTTGGCTTAAGGATGTGTCAGACCAACTTGCCATAGGCTAGAACACCAAAGCTACATCAAAATGTATGCATGAGCTATGCATAGTTATGTGCGGATTGTCTTTAGCCATTGCAAGCTCCTATCATAACATTCATTCAGTCTCCAAAATCCCCCGAAGACGGAATGTGGATGCCCTCGTGGAGGGGTAATCAAAAACGGTCAAACACGCAATGTTCTCATCCCTAGCTGTTGGGAATGATCATTGGAGTCTTTTAGCCAAGGTCAGCCAACAACATCAAATTCACAGGCAGTTAGTACAAGACAACGTGAGACATCATTATTATGAATGCACCAACTATTAAAATGAATAAATTCGACGAGTTTATTTTAACCTATGGGAGGACGATTCATGCATTTGTAAGTGTATATGACTTCACTTTACTGCTGTAACGTAGAGTAATCATTTTCTATTTAAATACAAGTGCGGTCATGTAAGCGTATATGTCACGGTAGAGATCTCGTTCTTAGTAGAATCGTCGAATTCTACTACTAGAAAAAACTTTGAATTGGAGTTTCTGCTAGTAGAAACCACGATCGCCGTTTGTGTACCACGTAGGTGTCGGTAGCGACTACGATCGGAGTTTCAAGCTAGTATAAACCTCGATCGTGGTTGCTACCAGCCTGCCCGTATAGATGGCGATTTTGGTTAAAAAAAAACCCACGTTCATGGTGGGAAAGTTTGATTATTAAAGATTTTACAAGGGCAGCGATTTAATGCTCCAAAAAAAATAGATGATTTTGACCAAAAAACCCAGATGCTTTGTGGCAAAAGAAAAGACCATCTAACCCTAAACCTATCCCTAACCCTAACCATAACCCTATCCCTAACCACGGAAAGTTAAAGAACCAAGAAATAGAGCAGGAGGTGTAAATCTACATATTTGCCGATAAATCGATGTACACAGCCATGCACTTATACTATTTTTTGCTGGAACCATTCCTTTTTTTTGGTTGATAAATATTAAGTCTTTTACAAGCTGCAGTGTAAGGAGTGTGGGATTTCACGTGAGTTGTGAAAGTGTGAGTTGCCTTTTTGTTTCTATTTTTTATGCTTGTTTATTCAAGTTCATCAATCTGTCTATCTGTCAGTCTGCTCGTCTATCAGTCTGTCTTTCTGTCCGTCTGTCTGTCTGTGTCTATTTATCTTTCAATCAATCAGTCAGTCTGTCATTTTCTACTGGCAGGCTGGTAGAAACCCCAGGGTTCCTAGTAGAAACGGTGGTCGTGGTTTATATTAGTAGAAACTCCACTTTCTGGCACCACAAATGCCAGGAGATAGTGTGCAATCCATACTCCCTAGTGGGGCATTTCTGCAGACCGCATTGCCAATAATTTCAACAAGTTTTTCATAACGAAGATAGAACAAAATAAGGGATGGCCTAGACTCATCATCCTCTCGCTGTCATCAGGGGGCTTTTAAAGGCACACAGTTTGTTAATTTCCAAATGGCAACGAGCGAACAAGGCAAGCAAATCATCCTCAAGATGCCCCAAAAGTCCTGCGATTTTGATCCTATCCCACATTCACTCCCCCTGGATTGTCTAGAAGAATTAGTGCCTACGATAACCGAGATTATGAACGCCTCCCTAACTTCGGGCATGGTTCCACTATCTTTCAAGCAGGCCGCGCGTTTGTATGTATAGGTGTGTGCTGCTGCTTCTGCTGCTGCCACTTAGGCCTGGTACACAGTACATCCGGATTTTCTGCGCGGAAATAATCAATAAGTAAAAGAAACAAGGGGGAAAATGTACGGGTTAGGGGAAATTCGGACACGTCCGCTTTATTTTTTGCTTTTTGCTTTCACGTATTTACTGATTACGCATGGGTTTCCGCACGGAACATCCGCGTGTATGTGTACACGGCCTAATAGTCTATGACTACTGCTCTCGCTGCTGCTAGTTCTTGCTTCTGCTACTACTAGTGCTGCTGGTACTGCGAGCATTTTTTGGCACACTCGCGTTAACGAAGTGAGTCTATGTTCTCATCAATTTTCGGTTGTGTGTCCATGTGTAGGAGTGTGTGTGTGTGTGTGTGTGTGTTGTGTGTGTGTGTGTGTGTGTGGCGTGCGTGTGCGTGTGTGCGTGCGTGCGTGCGTGTGTGCGTGTGCGTGCGCGTGCGCGTGTGCGTGTGCGTGCGCGCGTATGTGCGTAGTGTGTGTATGTGTGCATGTGTGTGTGTTGCGTGTGTGGTCCAAACTTTAACGTTGGCTTTTTCTCGGGAACTAGAATGCGTACATTGTTCAACCTGTACATACACATAGATGTTTATGCAATCTTTCAAGAAAGCTGATTTGCATAATAAAATTAATCAATGACATTGACCTTTGACCTTCAACGTGCAATCTTTGTCTTGGCCACATATTTTACATTGTTACAGTTACGGTCTCCACATTTGGCATGTTGGTGTATTCACTTATAGGTAAGCTTATGCAGGGTCACTTTTACCCTATTAACCTTGACCTTGACCTTTGACTGTGAACATCGTCGATTAATTGCTTTGGCCATATCTTTTATATTATGACATATACAGTTTCCAAATTTGTCAAGTAGATAGACTAGGATCATACGGAATTATTGTTGACCTCGATAACTTTGACCTTTCACCATTGTCTGTCGCAATAGCATATGAACTGCTGCACATACTCGCTTAATATTTGTGTACAGTCGTATACCACTTCAAGCTGGTCTGTCCAGGATATGCAGGGTGACGTTTACCCTTTTAACCCTTTCACCGCCAAAGTCGCATTTTAGCACCACAGTGATTTAACACCTAGTATGTCACTAAAAGGCATCAAATTGGGGTCTATTATCCAAAGACCCTATTGTCTTAGTTTTGGGAAATAAGGATAGACCTTATTTTATATATGTCACAGAAGAATCGCCAATACTGCAGATGGATTTTGTTCTCTAACCCAGGTAAAATTAATGGATATTTGGGGCTGAAATGTGGCTGGCGGTGAAAGGGTTAACCTTAACACTGAGCTTTGACCTTGAACATTGTCGATTATTTGTTTTGGGCCATATCATTTATGGCAGATACAGTTTCCAAATTTGGCAAATACGTAGACTAGCTTAAGATCGTAATATGAATGATGGAATGCTAAATACTGTTGACACCCCGTAACATTGATGAGCTTGGATTTTTGTCTGTCGCAATATCACATGAAATGCTGCGCAGAATCGCTCAAAGTTTTGTAGGGTGTTATACTACATCAAGCTAATTGTGTCCATTACTAAAATGAGGACCTTTGACCTTGACCTTTGAAGTGTGTTTGAAAGTGAACAATCTGGAATTTAGATCAGTCTCCTAAAGCATAAATCGAGTACACGTACATTCCACCAAACCCTTTGTGGGCAGTGTCCGTTTTTAAAACAAATATGTTTTACAGAATATTCAAAGTGATTTTTTTCTGTTGTAGTTATGTCATTTGTGTGAAAGTACACAATGTGGCATTTATAATTATCCATCTCCAAAAACACAAAGTGAGTGAGCCTTGAAGGCTTAGCCTCTTCTGGTTTTTTTTTTAATCTCTTCATAGGCTATAGCGTATACAGCTACCATGCGCACGCCCTGTGCTTTTGCCACCCACTAGCGGTCGTTACTAATTGTAGAGGTTCACACAAAGAAGTGTAATAATGACGAAGAGTTTGAGCTTCAGCTGGATTTATTGAACTGTTGCCCTTACAACATGGATATTA
The DNA here is from genome assembly GCA_017654935.2 of Phymorhynchus buccinoides. Lineage (NCBI taxonomy): Eukaryota > Metazoa > Mollusca > Gastropoda > Neogastropoda > Raphitomidae > Phymorhynchus > Phymorhynchus buccinoides. The sequence continues at coordinate 5,746,440 of CM065689.1, forward strand.
GTATACTTTTCTTATGAAGGGAACGAAAAAGCAAACCACACCCACGCAGACAAGCACACACGCATGCACGCACGCACACATGCACGCACACACGCAGGCACGCACACACATACGCGTACGTTCGTACGCGCGTACGGATGCACACACGCAAGTACCCACTCACGCACATAAGCACTCACTCTCACACACACACACACGCGCGCGCGCACGAGCGCGCACACACACACACAACTCGTCGACAAGAACAACAAAAGACAAACGCGTGCACGAGCGCGCGCGCGCACACACACCAGGCACGCGCAAGCACGCGCATATGCTAAAAATAAAAACACACACACAAACATACATACCAAGTCAACACACATAGAGACAGCGCGCGCGCGCGCGCGCGCGCGAGAGAGAGAGAGAGAGAGAGGAAGAGAGAGAGAGAGAGAGAGAGAGAGAGAGAGAGAGAGAGAGAGAGAGAGAGAGAGAGAGAGAGAGAGAGAGAGAGCGCAAGAGAGGGAGAGAGAGCTAGAGAGAGCGAGAGAGAAGAGAGAGATAGCAAGAAAGAGAGATAGATAGATAGAGAGAGAGAGAGAGAGAGAGAGAGAGAGAGAGAGAGAGAGAGAGAGAGAGAGAGAGAGAGAGAGAGAGAGCAGAGAGAGAGAGAGAGAGAGAGAAGAGAGAGAGAGAGAGAGAGAGAGAGAGAGAGAGAGAGAGAGAGAGAGAGAGAGAGAGTGCAAAACATCACTGTCATTGTAGGTATTAATTATTCGATCTTCATAATTAAAAATACGTAAATACGCGTCCACGTATGTATACGTGTGAGTTATTATATACACGCTCGCATATGTGCGTGTGCGTGTGCGTGTGCGTGTGCGTGTGCGTGTGCGTGTGCGTGCGTGCGTGCGTGCGTGCGTGCGTGCGTGCGTTGCGTGTGTGTGTGCGTGCGTGCGTGCGTGCGTGCGTGCCTGTAGCGTGCGTGCCTGTACGTGCGTGCCTGTACGTGCGTGCATTTGTACGAGGGCATAAAAACATTAAATCAGAGTTTTGCCGTGAAAGATAATATTGAACTGTTGCATGATGTTTATATATTTATTCTCTTGTACGGTTTCGGTGTGATAATCATAAACTCATGATAGAAATTGGCAGAAGATTTGGAATACCCCATGAAGAACGATTATGTAGAGACTGCGATGAGAATGACCTTGATGACGAGTTCATTTTGTAATGTAATATCCCAAATACAACGATATTAGATGTTAGCTTATCTCCAGAAAATGTAACGTCGGTATTTAACTATTGTCGTTAACTTTGCTCTGTGGTGGTGAAAAAAAAGTGTTTAAATAAATTTAGCGAAATTTCTGAGGTTTAGTAAAGTTGTGTGGCATTGTATTCGGTGTGCTAACTACATTTTAGTTATTTTTTGTAGCTGTTTTCAATTGTTTCATTTGTATTTTGCTTTATTTGCTTCAAGTCCTCCAAGCCCCGAAAGGGGTCAAAGGATTAAACAATCTTTGAATCTCTGCGTGCTTGTGTGTGTGGTTGTGTGTGTGTGTGTGTGTGTGTGTGTGTGTGTGTGTGTTGTGTTGTGTGTGTGTGTGTGTGTGTGTGTGTGTGTGTGTGTGTGTATGTGCATGTGCGTGTGTGCGTGCGTGCGTGCGTGCATGTGTGTGTGTGTGTGGGCATGTTTAGAGAGAGTGTGTGTGTGTGTTTGTTTTTGTTTGTTTGTTTGTCTATTAATTAGTTCTGAAACACAAACAGTGTTGGACAGCCTTGAATATTTAAGCTGGTGGTACAAACGACCTCTCATTGTGTTAAATTAAGGAAACTCACTTTTATTTTCTTCTTTTTTTTATAATGAAATCTGTTCTACACAACTACTGTGGAAGACTTGTTTACTTACAGTTGACTGCCATGAAGAACGTTTGTCTTATAAGGGGTCGAGGGGTGGGGGGAGTTTCTTCTTGAAATACAATATATGATTACACCACATGTTCCATTCATTTGTTGAAGACTGACTTTGTTGCATGTAGTTATGTTTCCAGATAACTGCCTTGTGAAAGCCAGAAGGGACCGCCACAACAGGAACAAAGAAGGCTGACAGTCTGTTCTGGCTTTACTCCACGGTCGATTCAATACTTTCGGGCAGGTTCCCATTCACATTTATAAATCTAAAAATGTGCCTCTAACCCAACCCCCCAAAAAAACCACAAACAAAACCCCTACAACAACACTAAACAAACAAACAACCACCACACAGAGATAAGAGGAGAGGCGCGCAGCATCGAGTGTATGAAGTAGTGAGAAGAGGGAGAGGGAGATGAGAGAGCAGATGAGGATCGAAGAAGAGAGAGGCAGGGAGACAGAGTCGTTGATGGAGTCGATTGGAGAGAGTGCGTGGTAATGAGTTGAGGAGATGGAGGGGGGGAGATGAAGCGTTGACGGACGTTGGAGAAGAGATGTTAGAGAGGATGGGAGGGAGCGACTCTGAGCAAGAAGATAACACTGAACACTGGAAACTATTTTTTAAGGAGTGAAGATGAGACGAAGCCTGGTTTTACAATCTGTGTGAGAGAGTGAGCGACAGAGACAGAGACAGATGATGAGAGACAGAGACAGGGGAGTGAGAGACAGACACAGAGACAGAGGATTACAGAGAACCAATAGTCTAATGTAAAGAACAAAAATACACCAATATCGTTCCCACCATTACTGCCAAACCTGTTCGAAAGAATAGGCTAATGGACATGAAGTGAGAGTGTGGGGGGGTTGGGGTTGGGGGGCAGATAGTGAAGGACCAGAGGACTGTCTTTCAAACATACACGTTGTATTAACCTGTTTCATTCGATCTGCTTAAGTTTCGCTTTACATGTAGAACTAATGGCAAACAAGTAGCATTATACCCACCTCCTTCCGTTTTGCACAGTCAAACACCATTCAATCTAATCTTACTGAGGCTGGATGCACGACTGTAGCGAATATGTATTCCAGAAGGAAACAAAGGGCAGGATAATGTAGGCAAGAGAAGATTATTTACTTGGTGAGTGATTCTGTTAGGGAGGCTCTTCCTTATGTACTTTGAAAGGGAGTGGCATGGAATAGGCACCATGTTATGAACATAAACAATTGATATCAGGCATGCCAGTAATTCCAATTCATTCTTCATACTACATCAGGTGAAGCATATCAAGACGTCTTCCTTGCAGGCATCACCACAAGATTAACTGTGAATTGCTTTAAGATAGGGCTTTTTGCAATAAGGATAGTTTGTGTTATTGTATCCATTCATGGCAGTGTAATATAGACACGCCCATCCATTCTTCTTCAAACCTGTTTGTTAACAAAGCTTGAAATGCAGCTCAAATTATATTTTTAGGCGTTGTGTGCCACAGACGTAATTGTAAATTGAAACAGACACTTTGAATCTTAAAAAACATCAAGTACCAGAAATATCATAGTTTGATGATTTGAAGATTGTAAAAAGCATAAGAAAAACGACAAATGCCTTATGGTATGTCCAACAACATTATCAAACAAGTTACATATCCAAGCATAATATGATATATGATTTTCAAAAATTATGATAACTTCCTAATACCACTTTTTTTAATTTTATCTCATTATAACATGGATTGTGAAGGCACATGGTTGTTACTTACAATTTTCAATCTGTGTCTTTAAGCCAAGGGTCCCGAGAAATAATTAGGCTAATCTATAAACTAGTATGCGATTTTGAGAATAAGATATGTATTTTTTTTCAGCAATCATACAATATGCAAAATACAATCATAGAATGTGTCCGTGTAAAGCCTCTGAAAAAGTTTGAAGAGAGTAATTAGCAATTCTAACGGCCATTATGAACTGTGCAACAACAGTTGCACACGATCATTTAAGTCATAGTATGTGTCTCTGTAAGCCCTCGAAACCATTGGAAAGATAGTAATTCCCGTTTTAACGAACAGAGAGTAATTCGCTGTTGTGATGACCGTTACGCAGTGTCACGACCGCTACAAATTTATAATGTGTCTCTATATGCCTCGAAACCTTTGGATAGAGAGTACATCGCTGTTGTAACGATCGTTACGCACTATGCAACGACTGTTACAAATATATAATATACATGCGCTGTCCCAAAAACTTTTAAATAGAGATTATTTGGCTGATGTAACGACCGTTACGCACTGTGTAACAACCGTTACATATATCAAATATATGCATCAGCAGTCTTCAAAATGGTTAAACGGAGGTTAATTCGCTGTTGTAACGAAGATAGGCTCCATCACAGTCAAGGGGGAAAAAACCCTGCCTACAAAGCCTTGGTCCGTCCTACCCTTGAATGGCCTCTGTCTGGGACCCTAACACAGCCAAGCAAACAACCGGCAAGACAGAGGGTCCAGCGCCGTGCAGCTCGCTGGGTTGTGAATCGCCACCGCAACACACCCAGCGTGGACAACATGTTGACCCAGCTGCAGTGGCCTCCACTCAAGGACAGGCGACGCTCCGCTAGACTGGCCGGTGTGGGGGGATGTTCTGGCTGGCTGGGCGAGAATTTGTTTATAGTGGAGATGCCTTGCCCAGGGTACATCCCCACTCTCTCGGCCAAATGGATTTGAGGACGAGAGTTGGCGTTGGGGAAGGTCCCCCAAAGGCCAACCAATCCCTTTAGCTGCAGCACCAGAGCCGGTGCAAGGGCCCCCTCGTTCGAGAGTCATAGTCTTCCACAACAGACTAAGCGATTACTGTAGAACAAACTATTGTACAGCTCTCATGTTACTGTTGGCGCCTACTACAGGCTAATGTCAACCAATGATAAAAGCCATTTGAGCAAATGGCAAAATAAATAAAAATAAAAAAATAAAAAAGACGATACATAGTGTCAAATTGAAAACTACTCATCAAATGCTGATTGTTTGTTATATATTAGGTGATCTAAAGTAATGCGGAGAAAGTTGTAGCTTTGCGATTTGATATGTACATAAGGAGTGTGGTAAGTGAAGTCTACGTCTAATCATTAGCCCAGTGATTTACGTTGAGTGAAATACAACACTGTGGGTCATAATTATCAATTTCCAAAATTCAAAACGAAATATTGGTCACGGATGAATGACAGTCGCAAATTCGCCATTATTTGATCCTGTAATTTGATAAGTTTGTTAATATCTTTTTTTCGCACTCTCCCACATTTTAGCTCAAGTAAACTATTAAGATTGACGTTTCCAAAGACCGTTTAGTGTTAATGTTTGATACAAAGATGTCTGGGTTTCTGACTAATCAAAGTCAATGCCTTACATCTTTATGAAATAATTATACTTACAGGCAACATGCGAACACTGACAACCCGATAACATCACAAATAGAATGGCATTCAGGCAGACAGAAACAGACGTAAAGAAGAGAGAGAGGGGGATAGAGAGAGAGGGGGGACGGAGAGAGAGAGAGAGAGAGAGAGAGAGAGAGAGAAGAGAGAGAGAGAGAGAGAGAGAGAGAGCAGATAGAGAGAGAGAGAGACAGAGACAGACAGAGATAGACAGAGAGAACTCAGAGAGAGAGAGGAGAGAGAGAGAGAGACTAGACAGACAAAGACACAGGTACAGACAGAGACAGACAGACAGACAGACAAGGTACAGACAAGAGACAGACAGACAGACAAGACAGACAGGCATACGAGGACACACAGACAGACATTAGACAGACAGACAGACACAGACAAGACAGCACAGACAGACAGACATACACAGGTAGACAGACACACTGACAGACAAGACACACACAGACAGGCAGACACACAAACAAGACAGATACACTGACAGAGACAGACACACTACAGACAGACAAGACAAGACGAGACAAGACAGATACAAACTGACACGACATAGACAGACACAGACACACAGACAGACAAGACAAACAGATACACTGACAGACAAGACACACACGCACACAGGCAGACAGACAGACAGACAGGCAGGCAGGCAGCAGACATAAAGACAAACTGACAGACAAGACACACAGACAGACAGACAGACAAGTAGGCAGACAGGACAGACAAGACACACAGACAGGCAGACAGACAGGAGGCAGACATGCAGACAGGACAGACAGACACATAGACAGACAAGATAGACAACACACACACACACACACACACACACACACACACACACACACACACCACACACACACACACACACACACACACACACACAAGACACAGACTGACCGGTTTCCAGATGAAGCGTAGCCATCGTTCCCGGGTTCGTCTCTTGGGGAATCACGACTCGGCCAGATGTCCAACGAATCTCCTCCGCACAACACCAAACGTGGACACTCCAACCGTTTCTGTGTCCATCCATTAGCGGAAAGGGCCACTTTTGTTGCAATTCATCGACAACAACTTGGTAAGAGCGCTTAAAACCTATTTTCTGATCTAATTGTCTTCTTGTTGTTAATGTTTTCTTCTTGTTCTTGACGTTTCCTTTATTATTCTTGGTGTTTCGGTCTCGTTCTTGATGCTTCAAGATTATTCTTGATGGTTTCTTTCTCGCTCTTGACGTTTCAAGATTATTCTTGATGTCTTCTTCTTGTTCTAGATGTTTCTGTCTCGTTCTTGGTTATTATGTTTTCTTGACTTCTTATTCTTGGATGGTTTCTCTCTCGACTTTCCTTCTTATTTTTGACGCTCTTGAAACTTTCAAGATTATTCTTGATGTTTTCTTCTTGTTCTAGATGTTTCTGTCTCGTTCTTGACTTTCCTTCTGATTCTGGATGGTTTCTGTCTCGCTCTTGACGTTTCAAGATTATTCTTGATGTCTTCTTCTTGTTCTAGATGTTTCTGTCTCGTTCTTGACGTTTCCTTCTGATTCTGGATGGTTTCTGTCTCGCTCCTTGACGTTTCAAGATTATTCTTGATGTCTTCTTCTTGTTCTAGATGTTTCTGTCTCGTTCTTGACGTTTCCTTCTGAATTCTGGATGGTTTTTCTGTCTCGCTCTTGACGGTTGCGATTCTTTCAAGTCTTATTCTATGGTTTGATGTTTTCTTCTTTGACTTTCTAGATGTTTCGGTCTCGTTCTTGATTTCTTCCATCAAGATTATTCTGGATGGTTTCTGTCTCGCTTTTGGGTCGTTTCTTTCTGGAAGACTATTCTTGATTTTTTTTCAAGACTATTCTTGATGTTTTCTTCTTGTTCTCGATATTTCCTTAGACATGCGTAGAAACGTTTTCAATATAAAACAATTTTTTTTTATCTAGGTTGCCACCCGCAGCTCTTTTGTTCCTTCAAAATGACAATAATCTTTTGTTCGGGAGCGTCCTTATTCGTCTATTCCGGTTTCATCTACGCTTTGTTACGATAATCAGCAAGATGGCCGCCCTATAATCCATCCCGTTTCACCTACTCAGCTAGCTGCTCTTTTCTTTTCTTTTTCCTATTCTTTTGAAGAAGCAATTCGTCCAGAGAATGTGGGGACAGACAGACAAACCTGACAGACCCAAGACACACACATTGAAAACAGACAAGACAGACAGACACACATGTGAACTGACAGACAAGACAGACAGACACACCAATGACAGGCAGACAAGACAGACGTGTGTGATAGACAAGAACGCACTAGAGACAAGGCAGAACAGAACAGTACAGACAGACAGGCAGACACAGCAGACAAACAGACAAACACACATAAAGGGACAAGACACACAGACAAAACAGACAAGACAGACAGACAAGGACACAGAGATACACAGACAGACAGACAGACAAGACTTTAGACAGACAGACAGGCAGACAACAAACACGCCGACAGAGAGACAGACGAGGAGAGCGAGAGCGAGAGATAGAGAGAGAGAGAGAGAGAGGAGGGAGAGAGAGAGAGCGGGGGAGGGAGAGAACACCCCCTCTCCCCCCAACACACAGAGACAGACAGACAGGACGGACAGTACAGGCAGACAAAGACACACAGACTGACCGGGTTTCCAGACGTTGCGTAGGCATCGTTCCCGGGTTCGTCTCTTCGGGAATCACGACTCGGCCAGATGTCCAACGAATCTCCTCCTCCACCACACACAAACGTGGACAATAGAAGAAGCAATCCGTCCACTTTCACCTACAACATGAACATAATAACCGCTGCTTGTTCTTTTATGAAGCGACAGTATGGATTGTAACTCTGTTTTGATGTTTGAGTTTCCGAGTTTTTCTTCACAATGTTGGTCCAGTCCCTATGGCTGTCTTTCAGTTTCGTCCAAAGCACACGGCATTTAGCTATCCACTTTCAATTCGAAGCAGCATTCAAAGTTCTTCTTCATGGCTGCCATACGCGCCCAATATCAAGCTGATTATTTTTTGCCATGGAACCGGAGGGGTGTTCAATCACACATGCCGGAGGAAAGGGACCCTAATTTTACGTTGGACATTTTAGAAATTGAGCGCAAGAATAATAATGTTCACACTCTTAGACCACACGGACACGAGCTTAAAAAAGGCCATTGAACATTTTAGGAAATAGAGCGCATGAATAATACTACTCACATTCTTTAGACCACACGTTCACGAGCTAAATCACGAATCACGAATTATGTAGTCAGGATGACCGTAGGGGGGGCGCCTCTGAAGATTTCACAACCAGCCTCTTCCACTCTTCTCCGGGTTATCGGCTTTTCTTAGAGTGTCTTTCAGCTCCAGGCCCGTCCACTCGAGGATGTTGTCTCCCCATCTCTTCTTCTGTCTGCTTTTTCTTCTTCTTCTTCTTCCTCCTTGGACCGTGCCCTGTAGGATTATCTTGGCAAGGCCTGACGAAATGTCCATACCATTTCAACTTTGCGTCTTTTGACTACTGTACTATAGGCTCACAAGCTATAAAAAAAAGAAAGAAAAAAAAAAAGGAAAAATACAGGGTAAAGGACAATGCACCTCTGAGCTGTGAAACGTCGACGTTTAGTGAGCTCCGATGTTTCGTCCCCTAGCGATTCCCCGTGAAACTTTTCACTAACTCAGCCTTTCTTTTTGTAAGGAGAGAGAGAGAGAGAGAGAGAGAGAGAGAGACGAGAGAGAGGGAGGATGAAGAGAGAGAGAGTATCAGAGAGAGAGAGAGAGAGAGAGGGGGAGGGTGGGAGAAAGGAGGGGCTGAATCAACTCGAGTGTGTTCAGGGCCTGTAGTCATTAGTGTCGGCTAAGACAACTAATCCGGGATGGAAATGCAAATTAGTCTGAACTAACTGCCCAATCGGGTGCGGTCGGTTTAGGGACTAATTTGCATTTTCCATCCCGGATTAGTCGTCTTAGCCACACTCGTGATTTCCGGCCCAGTGCTTGCACATTTCGTGAAGCACGTAAACTTGCGTTCCAAAGTTCAGTTTTCGAATACAAAATTTAAAAAAAGCCCGTTTCGTGAAATGTGCAAACCGTTTTTGTTTTTTTTCTTCTTTTGGTGTAAAGTGCCGCCTGCTACACCACATACGATTTTGCTTTCAATGCGATGCGATGCGATTTTTTTTGGAGACGATGTGCGTCAAGATTCGCGTGAAAATTCACGTGAAATTAGTGGACGCGACGAAAAAAAATAACAGCAGAGTTATTATTTAGACGGAAGTAATTCACGCGAATATCGTCAAAATCGCATCGTTTTGAGATCGATGGTATGTAGGCGTAGCAGGCCCTTAACAGGCAATAGAGTAGCTTGTTGGTTTCGTAAAAACAAGACAAAAACAAGGGCGTCGCCTATCGGCAGACATGTCCGTCACCGAAAGCGGCAAAACATGTCCGTCCACCAGGAATGCCACGCACAGAATTGCTACACCCGACACCCCATAGCATAATTTTTGAAATGTGGTAGCCAAACGCGTACCTCTCTGCGCATCCTCTCTCTCTCTCTCTCTATCCTCTCTCCCTCTCTCTCTCTCTCTCTCTGATCTCTCATCTCTCTCGTTTATTTTGCCACACAAAATTTTAAGCGATTCTGTCAAGGCACTACCGATCTCCCGGACCGTTGACCTTGACCTTGATCGGTATGCCATCATCAGAACGGGCATAAGCCAAAGTACCTCCAGGCCAAATTTAAAGACTCTAAGACCCACGGTGTGGGAGTCTATGGCCCAGGTTAAAGCGTTTCGGTTTCCAAGGTCGTTACGCCAAGGTCAAGGTCATGAACGCCCCCACGACGGCGAAAACGTTTTGCGCGGATGCCTTCCTCTCTATGGGTGACACACCACCACACAAAATTAAGAAGTGATTCTGTCAACCCATTCGAAAGATATCCTTGGGACAGACAGAAGGAGAAAAAATGACCCTCCGATTTTCAGGCTCCAACGATCTTTTTTTTTTACCTTGACCTTGACCTTGATCAGTATGCCATCATCAGAACGGGCAGATAAGCCAAACCACCTTCATGCCAAGTTTTGAACATCCTATGTCGATCGGTGCCCGAGATATGGCTAAAACATATTCGCTTTTCAAGGTCATACGTCAAGGTCACGACGGCAAAATCGTTTGCGGCGGATTTCTTCCTATTAAGGTGGTGTCAGGAAAGGCATAATTCCGAAATTGACGATATAATATGTCAATTTATTAATGTATAAAATTTGGTAAATATATTATGTTGTAAAACTAAAATGCAAGTTGCAGATTTAAAAAGTAACTCCTTGTCGGAGATATACTTTACCCTTGGTAAAACCAAGTTTTGTAGAGCTGTTTTTTTTTTATAACACGTGTAGCACGTGAATTTCGTAAACTTATTGGGTAACTCGCTCGACTGCTCACACAGCCAGCGGCCAAATAGGACACTGTCTGGTTGTGCACAGCACTGTGTCTGGCGATGTTGAGCTAGAAGGCTGCGCCCTTTTAAACAGTCGAGGATTTTAAACGGGTTTTTAGGAAGTCCGGGTAAAGTAAATTTTGGGTTGTTGTTTTCTAAATTGCTAGGATTTAAAGAAGTTTACTTATTTCAAAGTTGTATTTCATTCATAAAGTTTAAATTGGGTTTCTAAATTTTGCAGGGTTTTCAAAATTGTAGTTTTTTTTAATTTACATTTGCAAAGACATTATGAGTGATCATTAAAAAATTGTATACTCTTTTTGAGAGAAAGTTACAGTTTCGGTGCTGGTGTGTTTGTCTAAAGTTCTAAGTTTTGTAAAGGCCAGTACATGGTTAAACACACTCACACCGAAACTAATCACGGAAAATTCTCGGTCCGCGAAGCTAATTCAAGTAGGGCTAGAATATTGACAGCCTTTTCAGTTCCCTTGCAGGGTGTGTGGCCCAGTCCCCCCTGTAACCCCTTCCTGTTGGCGTGGACCTTCGACCTGTGGAGCCGGAGAGTGGAAGGGAGACCAGCCTCGCGCTTCTGTGGGAGCCGCTGGTTGTGTGTTGGTGCCAAGGGCACCAACGGACTTGTAAACGTTTGGGTGGAGAACGTTTGGGGAGGAGGTGCAACCAAGTTTGTGACCTCGGTGGAGAAGACGGTGCTTCGCGGAGACAGATAAGTTTTTTAGTTGGTGTCACGAGGAACGGTGCGTTTGTAAAAAATTATCCTGTCAGTGCCTGTCCCAAGACGAACATTTTTTTTACTCATACAAAGGGACCAAAGTTGTTCTCGTTTAGTTTAAGAATAAAGGGGTGATCGCAAATCGCAAAGAAAGTTGTGTTAGTGTGTTAAAGTCCAAGTTAAACTCTGGTTAAGAACGCGCTTGTGGATGAGAGAGAGACAAAGTGTGTGAGAGTTTGTTTTCAGTTTCTTTACAGTGGTGACCCCGTACCCCAGAGTTTGTAGAATATAGGTGTAGAATATAGGTTGGGAATTTTCGAAAAAAAAGGGTAGTTATTTTTCAAAATCATAAATTTTCAAAAAAATTGCAATAGTTTGTTTTGTATGTGAATTGTATAATTTTGTATGACTTTCTGTATTTAAATTAATTCCCGTGTCCAATTTACGGGGGCACTTCATTGTAGATATTCTATTTAGGTTTCGAAGTTGCCGAGGGATTAAAATCATTTTTCTTCCTTTTAATTGTGTCTATATATTTTTTTTTTTTATTACTCCAACGCTCTCTTTTCTCTCGACTTTCTTTCTGTTAGTCTTTTATATGGTTAGCTTTTTGTGTGGTTATCACCCCTTTCGTTGGTATTGTCTGTGTTGTTACCGGCAGTAGAGTGTGATTGGTGTGTGTATCTTTCTTGTGTGTATGTTTTCTCTTTGAATGCATTGATGATGTATTATATTTTCAATTAATTGAAAAACATATTTTTCGTTTTTAGGAGGAAATAATGATGTTGAGTTGTTGTTAGATATTTTGGATTTAATTAAGAATTGCTGCTTTTGGCCAATTTATTGATTGGTTGTTTGTTTGTTTTTCTGGATAGTAAATGTAACAAGTTGAATTTAAGATTGACTGATTGTCAATTTCTAAACTCGTAACTTGGTAAAACTCGCCTTAGCTTTAATTTCGCTTACTTGTCCCGTTTGTTCGGTTTTGTCTTCATCTCGTGCGTTGGTGTCCTGTCGTTGTTTTCAGGATGGATTCTGAAAAATTTAAACTTCTTTGTGCGCAAGCAAAGGAACTTGGTTTAGTTGGTGCTGATATACAAACATTTATTAATAATTTTGTGGAAAGAGAGGATGCTCGTGAGAACGAGCAAAGAGCGAAAGAGGAAAAAAATTAAGATTAAACAAATGGAACTGGCTGCCAAGGAAAAAATGGCAGAACGGGCTGCCAACGAAAAAATGGCAGAATTGGCTGCCAAAGAAAAAATGGCAGAATTGGCTGCCAAACAAAAAAAAGATGCTGCAGAATTGGCTGCCAACGAAAAAATGGCAGAATTGGCTGCCGTGCAAAAGAAAAAAATGAAAAAATTACTGCAGAATTGGCTGCCAAAGAAAAAAGAAAAAAATGGCAGAATTGGCTGCCAAAGAAAAAGAAAAAGCGAGGCAGAATTGGCTGCAAGAAGGGAGGAAGCAGGATTAGCACTGAAAGAAAAGGAAATAGAGTGGGGATGCCCTAAAGTAAGGTTGGCTGAGTTGAACGCCCAGTCGGGTAAAAAAAAACCTAGAGAAGATTCTGATGTTTAATTCCTTCAGGTGCAAGAGGAGCGCGGTACCCAAAGATGCCCGTACTTTAATGAGAATAAGGATGATATGGACGCTTATCTTTTTAGGTTTGAGGCCTTTGCAACAAGTGCAAACTGGAAGCAGGAAGAATGGTCCATGTTTCTTTGTGTGTCAATTTACAGGGCAGTGCTTTGTCTCTGTATCATGGTTTTTGTCAGCTTCTGGGCCTAGTTTTCTTAGTGATATATTGAAGAAGGCTTTTTTTGTTGACAAAATTTCAGTGTACAAAGGATGGATACAGGGACAAGTTTTTTCGAGCTTCCCTCGTCCCCCCTGAAACCGGAGAGTCATTCTTGTCACGTATTTCGACGATAGATTTTCCGCAGCATTTGTTTGAACAAGTGGGGGTTCGACTTTGTCTGACATTGAAAAGACATATGACGGTCCCTTTCGTTTTGATCATTTTTTGCCTTGTGTGAATATATTTTGTCTTCTAGTCAGCAAGGATTCTATTAGCTGTACTTTTTTGCAAGGGAACGTATAATTTTACATCTTTCCCAAGGAATATGTTGGAGCGCTTGTGAGAACTACAGGTTGGCGCACCCCAACAAGAGTATGGCAGGCGCGCGCGCCAGAGAAGTTTGAAATGAATACTGCCCTAGTCAGGCGCCGGTGTGTCGTCACCGCAATGTGCATGTACAGCAACGAGACCCATCACGTTATGCTCTTAATTCGCCCCTAGTAAGTTTTCCTCACTTCAGAGTTACCAACAGCTAGTGGTAACCAGTATGCTCGCAAGGGTTTTGTGCACAGAGAGAGAATGCGTGGACGTGGACGTGGTACTGGTGGTGGTACTAGTACACAAGGTTGTACTCGGGAGGGAGTACAGTGTTTTGAATGTAACGGCGTTGGCCATTACCGAAGAGAATGTCCAACCTGGCTTAAGAAAAGGTGCCAGTGGGACTGGTGATCATGCCCATGTTTTTTCCAGCGCAAGGTGTAACCACAGTGTTTTTTGTAAAACTGGTTTTGGTTTTTTTTTCTTCTTTTTCTGTGCAGGATTCGGTTGATTCTGAGGTTTTATGTTCTTCAGTCTTTCCAGGAAACGCATTGCGGGGTAGGGGGGGCTCGGTTGCGGTGCCTATGTCCACAGGTTTTGTGAATGGTTTTCAGGTTTCAGTGCTCCGGGATTCGGGTGCTACAACAGCTGGTGTATGAAAGTCGCTTGTTCGTCCAGACCAATTTGTAGGTAGTACACAAGAAGTAATTTCCTTTGGTGGAAATAAGGTGGTTTTTCCTTTGGCGTATGTTGATGTTCAGACTGGGTTTTTTTCAGGTTCATTGATGTGTTTGATTGATGACCCAGTCGCAGATCTCATTCTGAGTAATGTTGATGGGGTTGACCCTATTTCCCAGGCCTTGATTTATGGTTTCCCCCCTGATGTTTCTTTTCTTACTCCTGTAAACAAGCTGCTGCTGTGCTGACCCGAGGTCAAGAAAAAAGAGATAAAAAAAACAAAGACAGATTGACAGTACCTATTTCAGATTTGAAATTGTTGACTGATGAACTTATTTCTTTACAGAGTTCAGATCCGAAGCTACAGAAATATCATAACATGGCTTCATCAGGAGAGACATTTTCTTCTGCTGATTGTTCGTACTCATTTCATGAACAACAAGGAGTGTTGTTTTGTTTGTACCGTGCCGTGGTGTTTTTTTGTAAAAAAAAAAAAAAAAAAAACCGGATGTTGAAAAAAGGTTTGAGGGTTACACAGGGTGGTTTTTGTTGTTTTCCCTGGAGGATGTTAAAGAACAAAGTTCTTCTTTCACGGCACATGACGGACTTGGCGCTGGCAGGGCATTGTGGAGTCCGAAAGACACTTGGACGTGTTGTACAGAATCGTTTCTGGGTGGCCCGGGTATTTCCCGAGCGGAGATGTTCGTCCCCCCTGTACTTGTCGTTCCATGTGCTTGTGTGTCCAGAAACAGAATGTGTTGTTGGCGAAATGAACGGAGTTTGGCTGATTGTACCTTTGTTTGGGTCTAAAAAATGCCCCCCCGCCCGCATTGAACAACCGTTTCAGAGAAGTTTTTTTGCGGTGGACATTGTTGGTCCGTTTTCCTTCCTCTTTCTGAGGACAAACACAGGTACGGTTTTTTTGTGTTTTTTGACATTAGTGGATGTGGCGACAACATATCCGGAAGCTGGGCCGCTAAAGGAAGTCCCATTTGACCCACACTTGTGGTTCCGTGGTGGCAGAAGGCCCCCTCCTTTTGGTAATATTTTTGGTCCGTTTTGTGGAATTTTCCTTTGGAACTTGTTTTGGTCCCTGAACAAATGGGTTTTGTTTTCACAGTTGTTTTTCCCCACCTCCACACATGTTTTTTGTTTCCCAGGAATTCCTCACCGCTTTTTTGTCCCCCCCCCAATACAAAGCGTACACTCGTCCCCCCCAACCCCCTACCATGCACAGTTCCCCCTTTATAAATGGGGGGGAGTTGGTTTGGTAAGAGATTTCATGGCCCCAACTAATTCTAAACCCATGTTTTTGGCGCAAGCTTGAGTTGCCAGAAACACCCCTCAAACCAGTGGCCAATCCGATGTGATACCAGCCTTTGTTGTTTGCATGTCCGTGGAAAATGCCCATATGCTTCCACCAGGTTTTTTTTCGCCCGATTTCGAGCTTGTGGATGTGTTGGCCAAGGAGAAGCCCCGTGGTCCTGGTTGTGAGTTTTTTTCCCTCGCGGAAATTGCATGGACTGGAAGTGGAGAAAATTGCCGGAAATGAGGCAAAGCCAATTTTTGCGACCTAAATGTATGTGATTTAAAAAAACCAACATAGCCCCCCGACCCATGTCCGGTTTAAACCTGGCTCAAGAATTTTCTGCCTGAGGACCTCAGCAAGCTTTGTACAAAAATGACAGTTTAACCGTTGGATCCGAAAGACCTCTACCCCGTTTTTCCCCCTTTTTTTCCCAGTTGGAGAAAGGGACAGGTGTTGGTGGGGTTCCCTTTGCCCTGACCACGACAGAAAAAACTTTCCCCTATTGGACCGTGGGAAAGGGGTCCCCAATACCAAAACTAGTCCCCCCGCGGATGATTTTGGGCAACTTTGACTAAACAAATTGTGGAAAAATCCTTGGGCAAGGAAAAAGATTTTTTTCAATCCCTAACCATGGCCTAAATCCTGTTCTATCCCGTCCCGTTGCCTGTTTGCCCAGTTAAACCGTTGTTGTGAATGGAGATGTCATTCCATTTGACTGCATTCTGTCTAACCAGTTTGATTTTCAGGATTTTGTTGAGTCTGACAGGAAAGCTCCAGTCTCTGTTCCGAGACCCATGTTGTTCAGCGAATGCTTCCATAGCAGTCGTTGAATCTGTCATTCCTGAGGATTGTGTGGTGCTTCCTACAATGGACAGTTGCGTCATCAGAGACGTACAAAGATGTAGTGTATTCTCATTCTTTGTCTTCTTCACAGAAAATAGAGATATCTTATGTCTTTTCTTAGGTTTGTACCGATTTTGACCTCTAACCCTGGTTGTTGTACATTACCCATTGAACATCAGATACCATTGACATCTGAAACTCCTGTTTTTCGAAAACAGTACCCATTGCCGTTTTCTTCGCAGGGAACCATCAAGGAGGAGGTGTGTTCAATGTTGAATATGAAAGTCATTGAGCCCGTCACAGTCTCCATATTCTGCTCCAGTGGTCCTGGTTAAAGAAACCAGATGGTTCCACCCGTTTCTGTTGTGATTATCGTGAGCTTAACAAGGTTACTTGTGCAGACGCGGAGCCCATTCCTGATACAGATGATTTATTCATCAGATTGTCCAGGTCGAATTATTTCACCAAGATTGATTTGACAAAAGGATACTGGCAGATTCCAGTCTACGACGCGGACCGTCACAAAACCGCATTTCAGACTCCGCCTGGGTCTCTTTCAGTGGGTCCGGATGCCGTTTGGACTCGTCACAGCTCCGGCAACATTTGCGCGGATGATGAGAGCGTTGCAGTTGGGACAGCATGCCTGTGTCCATTCTTTGGGGATGGTAACCATCATGAAAATTTTTTCCATAATTTCCTTTTTGGGATGGCAGGGAATCAATCTTTCGTGAATGATTGTTGGGATTGTGGTTTTTTTTTTTTTGACCAGTTTTTTTACAATGTGCAGGGTTTTTGAAACCGGGCCCCCAAGACCCAACCAAAAGGATTTTCCCCGGTTTTTTTTTTTTTTTTTTTTTGTTTTTCGGGAACTTGTTTTTTCCTAGGACCAATGAAAAGTTTGGAAGTGGAATGTTTCGTCCTGAGGAGAAGAAGATTAATAAAATCTTGCACATTCCCACTCCTTCAACTAAAACACAAGTTAGAGCCTTTGTATTTGGGTTTTTGGGTTTTTTGCATTAATTACAAGGACGTTTTGTAATAATCCCGTGATTTTGGCCCACACTTTACTGGCACCTATCACCGAACCTTTGTTTGTCCGGGAAAGCGCAAGTTAAGAGGACAAAGTTTTTGGTGTTGGTTCCTGCCTTTTGGATGGTGTCAGACTGCCCCCCCCTTGCAACGAAAACGTTCAAGCGTCGGTGTGTTCCCCCCCCAGTAAATACCCCCCAATACTAACTGATTGCCGGATTTTGGGAAACAACAATTTTGTGTTGTTCGTTGTGACGCAAGTTATGTTGGTGTGGGTGGTGTGTTGTTGCAGGATCATGATGATGTTACATCCTGTTACATTTGTTAAGAGAAAGTTGTTGCCTCGAGAGACCAGATACAGCACAATTGAGCGAGAGTGTTTGGCGATAGCTTGGGTGATTACCAAACTGGGTCGATATCTGTGGGGACGATCTTTTGTGTTGCAGACTGACCACAGACCTTTAGTGTATTTGTGCTCTTCGGCGTTCAAGAACTCCAGGATCATGAGGTGGTCCTTGGCGCTGCAAGAGTACAACTTCGTTGTGAAGTCAATCTCTGGCACATAAAATGTTATCGCAGATTTTCTCAGTCGTTAACTAAGACTTGAGATGAAAGCTGATTTTGAGAGAATGTCACATTTTGATGATATTTTGTGTGTGGACTAAACTTAGTTGATGATTGAATCACCTAAAGTATTGCTGATATTATGGTTGTGCGTGTTCATATCACGTCGGATTAGTTGATTGAAAAAGTTAAGATGAACTTCTTGTGACGCATACGTTTTTGGATTTGTTATGTCCTTTGATATATGTCTATGTTGGGTATGACTGTTCATGACTTAAATTACTTCGTTAATTAGTTGGCTTCTGTGAATATTTCACATGTTTACATTGAATATTGGCATGGATAATTTAAATCAAAACGTTTGTATCATTATATGAATG
>CM065689.1:5765326-5823360 GCA_017654935.2 Phymorhynchus buccinoides
GGAGGGGGAGGTGGGGGGATCAACTGTTTGAAGGAGCTCCAGGTTAGGCACTGCCTGTGACCATGCTAGATGACCTGACATTGTCATCATCAATCAGCATCAGCTCATACAAGCATCTTCTTCATCATAAATGTCATCATCGTCGTCATCATCACATCATTGCTATCATCATCTAGAGTCATCATCGTCAGCATCAACATAATTGTATCATCATCTTCATCATAAATGTCATCATCAGTCCATCAGCATCACATCATGTATCATCATCATCACATCACTTCATCATAACTGTCATCAATCGTCAGCATCACATCACATTTGTTATCATCATCATCTCATGCATCATCATCTTCATAACTGTCCTCATCATCGTCAGCATCAAACATCATTTTATCATCATCATCATCATCATCATCATCTTCATAACTGTCTCATCATCATCAGCATCAACATCATTGTTATCATCATCATCATCATCATCATCATCTCATACTGTCTCATCATCGTCAGCATCAACATCATTGTTAGCATCATCATCTCATCTTCATCATACTGTCATCATCGTCCCATCACATCATTGTTATCATCATCATCATCATCTTCATCATAACTGTCATCATCGTCAGCATCACATCATTGTTATCATCATCATCATCATCATCATCATCTTCATGATAACTTCTCATCATCGTCAGCATCACATCATTGTTTTCATCTCATCATCATTATCTTTATAATCATCATCACACCATTATTTCATCAACATATGAGCGAAAAAAGCCAGCTTTCATGTCTGTAACAACCACGTTTATTAATTTATTAAAAACCTTACACAAAATAGCAGCACCTTCAAGATCTGACCTGCTTTGCCTTTCTCCGAACTTTTAAGCTCTTCAGGGGAGGATTACACAGCCCTATCAGACTTTATTTTTAGTTTGTTTATTTGTTGCCATACCCTGGCTAAAAGACGTCTCAGGGATCATCCCAACAGCGAAGCACTTGAACACTATGGTACAATGTACTAGCTAGGGATGAGAACATTACAATGTGTGACCAATTTTTTTTATACCCCACCACATGAGCAGCCACACTCGAACTTCCGGAGAAGACTTAATTTCGAGGTGTGTCCTCCTGATGCTCAAAACTGCTATCTGATGACTGGGTTTTCGACCAGTGCATCTAATGATGCACATTTTCACTTGACAGTTGGTTTTTTTATGGGTTTTTTAATAAATAAGAAAACCCGTAAATACACCGTGGTGGCGCCCTCCAAAATCTAACAGGCATACTCCGCGCCTCCATTCTGTCCCCGTCGTTACTTTTAAAAAAGATAGAATCAACACTCATTTGTATGGCCGTAACAGAACATCATTATAACTATGACATCACCGTGAGGTGCAACTACACAACATGATAAAACCTGAAAGGCCAGGGTCCAGGGTAATGTCCCCCTGCAGCTGAAGAACAAATGATTCATGAAGGCATTTTAGTTGTTTTCCAATGGACTGTACTCTTATATCTTACAGTCATTATTTATAAAAGCGATGTGAATGTGTGCGATCTTCTCCACAATCCAATGCTGTCGAAATCGAGCTGGTTTGACAATTTTAAAAAAATGACTTAACCTTTTCCTGATAATAAAAAACAGAAATAGTGTGCATCATCTACACAGCTTTTCAATAAATGTATTGCTATCACGCACCGCCGACTATAGCTACGTTTCAAAGCACCAAGGAGAGGGACAACTACAAAATGTGCACGTTAGTCTCTCCAGGGACATGGAGCGTCGAGCTCGCGCGAATCACGTGGGTACAGGAGGTGAACCTAACGGTTGGTAGGGAATGCTCCTACGGTTGCTGCCGTAGAAGGTTTCCGGAGGGGACTTGAGTCTCAGTCCGTTTCCCACATTCGCTGCAAGGTGTTGTAATAGTCTTTGGCACGATGATAATGTGTACGGCGATGACAACAGAAGGGGGAGGAGAGGGGGAGTGTTTGGGATATAAGGGTGTGGAGTGAGGTCGACGAAGGGAAAGGGGTATTTCCCGTAGGCAATGGCCGGGTAGAGAAAGGGCGCCACCTGTTCGGAGAAACTGGGGCAGTAGGAGGGTTTGGCACAACCGACCGACAGACACTTGACGACTGCACGCACACAGAGGTTAGAACAGATGTATACAGTTGAACCTCCATTATAAGACTTCCCATTATGAGACTCCCTCCGTTATAAGACCTACTTCTCTGAGACAATTACCCTACTTTGTAAGCATTAAAATTACCTCCCTTATAAGACCCTCTCCCAGATAGACCTTCAAAATGCATCCAAATTGAGGTCTTATATGGGAGGGGTCTTAGTTGGGAGATTCCACTGTATTATTTATGCTCAGTCTGTCGTTTCGCTCCGACCATGACTGCCAGACAGCAGAGAGGGGGGCAGATGCTATTCTGGCGGGCTGGGCTAGAATGTGTTTACAGTGAAGATGCCTTGTCCTGGGTACATCCCCACTCTCTCGTCCAAAGGGATTTGAGAACACATCTGGCGTTGAGGAAGGTCCCCAAACGCCAGCCCATCCCTTTGGCTGCAGCACCAGAGCCGGTGCAAAGGCCCCCCCTCGTTCGAGAATCATAGTCTTCCACAAAAGACTAAACTGTACCATGATATTCCAATACTGTAGAATATCATTTATAGTGCAGCTCTCATTCACTATTGGCCTTTCTACCGGCTAATGTCAACCAGTGATAAAAGTCATTTGAGTGAAGGGCCAAATAGCATAGTGTGCATAGCATAGTGTGACAGACTGATAACGGCACTTAACAACTGCACACACTGAGATGTTGACAATATTGTTGATGATGATGATGATGATGATAAAGATGGTGATGGTGGTGATGATGTTGATGATAAAATTGATGATGTTGATGATGATGATGACGAATGATTGTGATGGTGATTGTGCTGATGATGAATGTATTTTGATGAGGATGAGATGGTTGATGATGATGGGATGGTGATGATGATGGTGCATGATTGTGATGATTATGATGATGATGATGTTGATGACGATGACGATGATGACGATGATTGACGATGATGACGATGATGGATGATGATAATGATGATGATGATAGCATTAAAACACAATGACTGCCATAAGGTTACATAGTACACGCTCAAGACATGTCTAAAATTATCAGTTACAATGGAGATCCGATAAGTTGACTGACATTTTTTAGGGGGAGATAGCCGATATTTTGAGATTTAAAACAAATTACTATAAGATGGTTACATAGACGATTTTCCAAAAAAACCGAGGGGAGAGCATTCCTTCACCAAGGCAGACAAACCATAGCAACCATGGTGTCGAAGCTTGAAACCGCAGGATGCAAGTCAGCGACTTGTAAAATGTGACTTTAAAATATAAATTACATCAATTTTACAATGAAGCTCTGCGTTCTATGACTGCCGTGTGTCCAATCAAACACAAGAGGCGAGGGCTGGGGAACTACCTGATGGTAGAGTAACTTCCCCTGTTTGACCGATTGAATTAGGCAAGATCACTCCCACACACCATGAAATTACTCCCCTTTTTAATTATTTCCAAACAATTCCTATTGGGAAGATATTTTTATAAAGAAAATTTGATTTTTTTGTGGATCTTGTTTTTGGATTTTTTAAAATTTGCTGGCCGCCACTGTCTTTTTTACTTGGCTTGATCCATTGACCTTGACCTGACCTAATGACCCTGACCTGAAGGCCTTGTCGCTGGTTGCCGTGGCGAAGGTGACAGGGCTCATGATGAGGTCAAGGACACTGGCTGCGACGGGGGTGGGGGGTGAGGGGGAGGTCTCCAGACTGGAAGGGACCTTCTGCACCAGGATCTCTTTCAGACACTCAAAGTATCCTGCAACGCACAAATAACGCAATAATCAAAATTCAGGGTTCTTACTCTTTGTTGAAGTGGAACAGAATTCAAGGAGTTTTTCAGGGGGGGGGGGGGGGGTTCAAGGGGTTATTTAGATTTTTCAAGGGGCCCCCGAAGTTGATAAAAAGAGCTAAATTATGCAAAGTAACTTTGACTCCAAACTCAACATTATCTACCAAAACAAACACTGAAACAGAAAAATGCTAAGTCCTTAGCTCTTTCTTGACGGAATTCACTTTCATGCATTCTTTGTTTTTTCGAAGGATGGCTTAGAACTGTATTTCTGGCAAATGGTCAACCAGCAAAAGCAAGACTTCGAAGTATCATTTTCTAACCATCTTAGTTTTGATTCAAAACCTTCCAAACTCCCTCCTTGACCCTGGGAGCATTGACGCTTTCCAACATATGGAAAGCTCGGGTGAAAAGGGTTAAAGGTGGCGCACTATGGTTTTCGTGGGGGGGGGCAATTTTTGTTCAGTTTTGTTTATCAGGAACTAATGACGATATCTACATGAAATTTTGCACACTGATACAGTGCAGTACCCTGAACACTCTTGTGTGAAGGCATTATGAAAATATTGTATCCAGCCCCAAAACAAATTCACAACGAAATCTTAGCCCCTCAACAGAACTGGATTCAAGCACTGCATGCGTGATGCTGATCATTTGTCCACTTTCCTAAGACATCGAAAAGTGCAATAAGCATAAAATTAGCATGTTTGGGTTGTTAACTTGTGTTCTTTGTCTTGTTAAACAATAGTCAAAATTCACAGGATCCCGCTTGGGTAAGAAATTAGATCGTTGAGAAGAAAAAACAACCCTATTAGAGCTACATAGTTCTGACTATGTTCATTGCACCCAGCATACATTTTTACATAAATATGCAAAGTTTTGTGAATGCATGTGTATTATGTCTGCTGGGATAGTGGGGCTACGACGGCAACTGCTGAAGAAAAATAACTTTGAGAAAACAGGTGTGTGTATGTTGTGTGTGTGTGTGTGTGTGTGTGTGTGAAGATGTTTAATATGTTGGGGTCTCTGCTGCATGTGGGCATTTCTCACTCTTTCACATGGTGGCACGGTGATGGGTAAGTCATAATGATGGCCTGGAACGCAGAAGAAGAAGAAGAAGAGAAGATAGAGAGAAAGGAGCCACTACTCACCGCGCCCAATCAGATGCCTGCACAGCTGACAAACAATGGCGTCGGCGGATTTCCCACAGTGCTTGGTGACTGGGTCGTAAATGGCAGGGGAGATAAACACCTCCAGCATCCGCATGGGCACTGCGATAGGGGTGGAAGTGGTGCAGATGTGCCTCAGGTACCTGAGTAACAGAAATACAGTGGAACCTCCCTTATAACAGGTTTCGTACAGATCGGTGTACACAAAATTCCAGGACTTTTCCAGGACCAGTTTACTAATTTCAAGGACTCAATCTGGCATACCGGTCAATGCCGGTTTCATTCCTGCCTGAGCTCCGCCTGTGTTGCTTGTACTTCTGGCCTTGACTATGGCTTTTTACAGCACTCTCGCTCATGCTGGCGATGTCAAAGTTCTTTTTTGTACACTGTGCAATTAGCTTTCAGTTTTTAACCACGTGTTGACGGAGCTAACCAGCTCTGATATTCTTTTTTTCTGCAGCCAAACATCGTTGAAAATGCAGCCTCCATTTTGTTGGAAAACGGAAGTACAGCAAAGGGAAGTAACTTCAGCGGCAGACAACACATGCAAATGTCGTCTTCTATGATCGCGAAATCGGTAGGACCATGAAAGTTTTGGGTTTTCTTTCATTTGAATTTAGTTTTAACCTTCAATATTTTTGTGGAGGACAGATTTTGACTTCAATGAATTGAGATCAAGGACGTGGTCAGACAATACTGAAATTTCCAGGACTTTTCCAGGAGCCTGGGGGCCTTTGCTGTTTTTCAAGTACTTTTCAAATCCCTAGAAAAGGCCATGTCAATTTTCAAGTACTTTTCAAGGTTTCAAGGATCCTGTACGAACCCTGTTATAAGAGCCTGCAGAAATCATCCCAAAATGAGGTCATACCAGCGGCTCCAGGGGACCCCATTTGGGGGGTCTATGAAGCACAAACATGCTCAAGTGCCCTCTAAAAGAATGTGCAGGGGGTGTCAGGGATGCACTAGAAAAATTCTTTTTAGCATTCGCCTCCCTCAGCTGGACTGGGACCCTCTATTTGCAAGTGTGCCTGTTGTGCCTGTTGTGCCAGGTGTGCCGTGTCTGTGCCTGTTGTGTCATTTGTGCATGTTGTGCCAGTTGTGCCTGGTGTGTCAGTTGTGCCTGTTGTGCGTGTTGTGACAGTTGTGCCTGTTGTGCCTGTTTTGCGTGTTGTGCGTGTTGTGAGTGTTGTGCCTGTTGTGCGTGTTGTGCCTGTGCCCCACCCCCACCCCCACCACCCTCAACTTTAGATTTTAATTTCCTTTCACAGGCAGCCATTTTTCAGCCAAAATTTAACATTAATTTTGTCTGGGTAGAGGACAAAATCCATCTGCAGTATTGGGGGATTTTTCTGTGACATATCCTATGTAAAATAAGGTCTGTCCTTACTTCCTTAAACTAAGACAATTGGGGTCTTTGGACCCCAGACCCCAATTTGATGCCTTTTAGTGACATAGGTGTGTTAAATCACTGTGGTGCTAAAAAAAAAAAGTGACTTTGGCGGTGAAAGGGTTAACGACAGGGTAAATATCACGTATGGATTCGACTGTGGTAAAGTACAAAGCACAAACCATCATTTTCATGCGTCATCTCACCCCCGACTTTAGATTTTAAAGTGTAAATCTCACGTATATGGTTTGAGATTCTAGCTAGGCCTGTTGTGCCGGTTGTGGCAGTTTCGCCTTTCTATCCCGCCATCTAGGACCCTCTATACCGTAAGTGAAAGAGTCCCTGAGGACCCCTGTTTTGCGTGACGACTGGAGAAAGATCAAATGTTTTTTTTTTTTTTTTCCGTCCTGTTCGGCCAAAGGCCTCCCCCATAATGGGGGGGGGT
Organism: Phymorhynchus buccinoides; assembly: GCA_017654935.2. Taxonomy (NCBI): domain Eukaryota; kingdom Metazoa; phylum Mollusca; class Gastropoda; order Neogastropoda; family Raphitomidae; genus Phymorhynchus; species Phymorhynchus buccinoides. The sequence continues at coordinate 5,772,257 of CM065689.1, forward strand.
GGGACCACCCATTGCTAATACTTTACGTTCTTGTAATGGAGGGGTCTTGTTATGGGAGGTAATTTTAGTACTTACAAATAAGGGAAATGTCTCAGAAAAGTAGGTTTTATACGGGAGGGAGTCTTATAATGGAAGGTCATATAAGGGAGGTTACATTGTACAGTAGAACATGTACCTCTTCTAGCACCATGCATTTTTTTACATCTTAGGTTGTCCGCTGCATCTAAACCGTCGGAATATAACTACTTTGTTCAAACGCACATGCCTTGCTTTTCAACCACAACAAAGAAACATTGACATAAGCTCTAGAGATAGACAAACACATGGCAGGGTGCTTGGCTGTGAAAGTCTTTGCATTTGGTGAGAGTGTAGAGTGATGTCTTGGGGTGAATGTATTCGCCCATGGTATCAGAAGAGCTAAGACCTTGAAAAATCATCCAAGATAAGGTCTTAAGTGGGAGGGAGTTGTGGTTAAGGGAGGGAAGGTCTGTTAATAGGGAGGTTCCACTGTATCAACATTGTAAGAGGAACTACAAGGATAAAGGAGAGGATGGGGAGAAGAAGAGAGGAGGAGGAGGAGGAGGAGGATAAAGAAGAAGAGGGAGGAGGGAAGAAGAAGAAGACAGAAAAAACCAAAAAGGGAGAAAAAGGAGAATAACAGGAACAAGAAAAAGAAAAGAAGAAAAAGAAGAACAGAATAATCAGGGACCTTATCAGGCCTATGCTCATTTTGTTTTTTTAAATAATTTTGTTTAAAACACAAAACACACACACACACACAACCTTTTTGGGAGCAACTGAACGCATGCCACACTTCACAAAAAATGCCCTTTCTCCTAATTTGGCTCAACAAAGAGAAAGGGGGGTGTTTGGGGGAGAGACAGGGGTAGGGGGGGGGGGAGGGGTTCCTAATACTAACGAATATTGCAATAATGATGATCGTAATGAGGACACCACACACACTGTATAACCAGAGGTGAACTACAGTGGAACCTCCTAGAAATCAAACCGTCAAAACGGTGATTCCTCCTTGGCGGAGGTGCTGGAAGTCAAATTCATTCAGTGAAAGAGAAGGCAGGGGCATGTGGCTTCTCCCTCCGGCAACTCTGCCAAGGAGGAATCGCCGATTTGATGGTTTGATTTCTAGGAAACCAGAGCAAAGTGAGTGTGTTGCGAGCTCTGTAAAGGGTGTTTTCCTGGTGATCTCGACGTGTTTCTTGCAAAAAAACTCACCCGTGAGTGTGCTCATTTAAATGGCAGTGGGGAGTCATATAATGGGGGGTCTTATGGGGGTGGCTCCACTGTAACACTAACTACTAACGATGATCGTAACGAGGACACCACACACACGCAGAGTTACCGGAGGTGAAGCTCCAGCAGTTTGCGGATCTGCAGCGCGGCTCTGGAGGGATCCTGGAAGATCCAGGACAGGTAGGACTCCTTCTGCTTCAGCAGCTGCTGACTGACTGACACCTGAGGCACACACAAAATGAGCCAATAATGTCCCAGGCCATAAGGTACATATGTGTCCGGTTTTCAGTTTTCACTGGTCTCCCTGCTGCGTACAGCCGACACATTCTGATTTCGGAGGAGCTCAAAGGAGAAAAATTATTTGGAAGATTTTTTGGTAACGGTCAAAGATGTGCCACCCCCCCTGCATTTCTCGGTTAATTCCATTTTCCCCCGTTTTTGCCTTTCTTACCAAACATAAAGCTGTATTTTATTAACCTTTTTAGCTAATAACCTTTTTGGAATACTAAACTATCCCTAACCCTAGGCCATTATCTAATAGGAACCCCCCCCCCCCCCCTAAATGTATGTGCAGTACATCATGTGGCGCCATTTGTCCACAGTCCGTGGTTCATTGCGTTTTCCCGTCTTATATGGGGGGGGGGTAGGGTTAGGGTTAGGGCTAGGTCAGTTTAGGGTTAGGGTTAGTATTCAAAAAAAGGTTATTAGCTGAAATTGGTTCATAAAATACAGCTTTATGTTTGGTAAGAAAGGCAAAAACGGAAAATTAAAATTAACCGAGAAATGCAGGGGGGGTGGCACATCTTGACCTTTACCGATTTTTTTTTTTTAAGGGCAGAGAATGGGCCATATGTCTCTCTCTCTCTCCCGCCAAAAAATAAAGTTTAAGTTTTCAAGTTTTCAAGTTTTTCTCTCTCTCTCTCTCAGAATCTCGCTCTCTCTCTCTCTGTCTCTCTCTCTCTCTTTCTCGCTCTCTCTCTCTCTCTGTCTCTCTCTCTCTCTCCCACTCACTGACCAGTCTCTGCCCATCTGTGTCAGGCCTGAAGAAGAGACACAGCCTCTGCAGCAGAGTGGACAGCTGACCAGCAGCCAGGGTCCCTGTCTTCAGGCCATCCTGCAGGCGCGAGTCGAACTGACCGCGCATCAGCTGAGTCTGCAACCAATCAATCAATCAATCAATCAATTGATTCTAAATAGTCAATTAATCGGCAGGGCTCCCAGAATTCTAAAGGGACCCTCTAAAAGAATGTGCATGGGGGTCCCAGGGATGCACTGTAAAAGTATAAAAATTCTTTTTAGCATTCACAATGTCATTGGGACCCTCTATCCCTCCTCTAGGACCCTCTATACTGTAAGTGAAGGAGTCCCTGGGATCCCTTGTTTTGCAGGACGATTGGGAGCCCTCAATCAGTTCAATGGCATTAGTCCAATTGATTAATTCAATCGATCAATCAATTGATTCATTAGTAAATCAATCAGTCAACCAACCAACCGATTGATCAGTAAATTAATCAGTCAATCAATCAATTGATTTGTTAGTCAATTAATTAGTCAATCGATCGATTAATTAGTCAATTAATCAGTCAATTGATTCAAAAGTTGATCAATCAATTTATTAGTAAATTAATCAAGCATTCAATCAATTCATTAGTCAATTAATCAGCCAATTGATTCATTAATTAGTCAATCAATGCGCGCACACACATAAACGCAAGGGTTAAACCTGACGATTTTCAAAAAAAAGGAAATGGGGCAGGGGTCCAGGGGCTGCCCAGGCCCCGGCAGGGTATAAGGGCAGAGCCCCAATTGGGGTATTAGGTGGGCGTTTCACATCTTGAAACTCTTGGTCAACAGGAAAACATGCTAGCTACGGGGTTTACACTTGGCAGGACACGAACCAGCAAGTACTTCCGTTTCTGTTAAAGCAAAACCGAAGTCCTGTTTCTACGCGGCAATCGGGTTTTTGCTTACCACAAAGCCGTTCTTTCCTGTTTTCATAATTTTGTTGTTGTTGAAATTTTTCAAAAACGGATTTCAGTCTGTACCGATTTTTCAAAAAAAGGAATTCCTTCCTGAGTAGGAAGCAATTTAAGCCATGTAAACATACGCACATTAGTTTTGTATACACAACTTTTTTGTGTGTACACTCACCCATGCCTGTCGGTCCCTGTACCCTCGATACACACTCTGTATCTTTCCTGCGCTGGCTTCTCTCACCCGAAGTTGCTGCGCACAAACAGGGCATAGATATCATAAAAACAATGTAATTACGGTAGTTTAACTCATTCCATGCTGGCCAGTTGCTTCCCTTTGCAAGCGTTCTGTACTGGCCGATTTGCATAGGTTGCAAAAAAATTATTTTCTAAATAATGGTAACAGATACAAACGTGACATTTTGGCAATATACATGTACACAATATACAGGACTAGCACCTGTAACAGTTTCAAAGCATCCACTTGATTATTTTTGATTTGTGATATTTTAAAATAAATGCATGTTTTGTCAAGCCAGGCACACTCGTAATAGCGAAAATATAATTTTAAGGTCCCAAAATAACCGGCAGCCAGCCAGTCAGTGTCAGAGGCATGAATGAAACGTAGTAGTAGCCCTCTGAGCCACTTTGAAGCACGCATGACTGTTAACCTATGAACTATGAATTTTTAAAGTTCACATGCGATATCCCGATACCTTAGTAACTAGGCGTTGTGCGCATGCCCTGCGACGAGAGCGCAGGTTAGTATAGAAAGAGTTAAGGTTATAGTTTTATATAGTTGTTATAGTTATAAATTACCAATAATCAAATAGCAGTTGTTATATTATAAATTCAATTCAATTCAATTCAAAAATCTTTATTATCCATTAAAAAAACAAGTTTAAAATGGAAAATATTCTTCCACAACATGTGCGGCAGATTGAATTAAAACATACAAGAATGAACTAAGAAAAAAGCTAAACATCTGCTGCATGAAGTTGCGTGGGGTCGTCCAGAGTCGCGCCCCCTTTAATTACATGCTTGTAATTATCCATCCATTAATATTATTATTTATGTTTATCCAAAGTCCGAGTGTGGCTGCCCACGTGGCGGGGTAATCAAAAACGGTCACACACACGTAATGTTTCTCATCCCTAGCTGATGCATTTGTACCATAGTGTTCAAGTGCTTCGGCTGTTGGGATGATCCATGGAGTCTTTTGTTTCAGCCAGGGTACGAAAACAACAAAACAACATTATTAATTAACCTCTTCACTGCCCCGTCACAGATATTTCCGTCAACTTCCGGTAACCTATAAACTGCCCCGTCACGGAAATATCCGTCATAGGGTTATTCTAAGAGTTTCCCTTTTTCTATCCATACGCTTTTCGCAGTATGTTCGAATGCATGTGAGAGTGTTCTCAAAGGATAGTATATTCAATCCCCGTTCAGAAAAGCATAGGTTATATGCACTTTTATTCAGAAAGTTTTGCGATAGACTCCGGCAACCTAAAACGGCTTGGCAAATAGTTGCCCCGGAACCGGAAACGGGCTCGGCAGTGAAGGGGTTAAGCCAGTAAAGATTTTCGTGCGTAAAGGCTAAAGCGCACTGGTCAGACTAGTTTTAAGTCCCCATCCGAAGGACTGGACGTTCAGTTCTCTCTTTTCCTGTCGAACTCTCTCTTCTCTCTCGAACAAGAAAGAAAGGGCGAGGCCGGGATTCGAACCCGTATCACTCACATTGCAGTCACGCATTACATTTGGCAGGTGAACGTCTTAACCACTCTGCCACCTTCTCTCTGATCTATAGTCGATCTGAATAATATACAATTATCCTCAATTATCTAAAGTTATCTTTGACAATCATTCTCATTTTTTATCTTCAATTGATCTTCCTTCTTCTTCTTCGATCGCTCAGACAGTTTCACTGTCAATTATGAGCGCAGATGCATCATGCTGCCGTTATGCAAAGTGTTTTGTGAAAAAAGGCAGGAGAGGTGGATGGACCGGTAAAGGCAGAAAGATAGTACTAAATAGTAGATGACAGTAACAAAGGAAAAAGGCAGAGTAAAAGAGAGTGACAGATTAGACACAGAGGAAGTTACAAGCAAACAGAACTTCCAGAAGGTTGGGGAACTATTTATATACAAAACGTCTTCTTATTTTCTTTTCGGAGTTTTCTCCCTATAGCACACCACCAGTCACTTCTGACTATTATGTCGCTGTAAACATTTGGGAGGATCTACGGGGAATGCACAAGACACACACAAATTATCAAGAAGAAGAAAGTGGACAGGAGAAAAGGAAAATACTTTAATAGAAGCGCGCACCCAGTCTGCCAGGTCCCGCTGGATCGGTCCCCTAACATAGCACGCAAGCTTGGCCCAGCCAGCCAGGTCCCACTGATCGGCCCCAACATGATGCCGCACACAAACACACATGCGGCGCGCAACGCCCCCAGCCTCTACTGTCCCGCACATACGGTCGCGTCACGAGATGACATGCACCAAGGACACCATATTGACCCAGCCAGCCAGGTCCTGCTGATCGGTCCCTAACGTGATGCCGCGCCAAGCTGAGAGAATGACCCAGCCAGCCAGGTCCCGCTAATCGGTCCCTAACCTGATGCCGCGCCAAGCGAGAGAATGACCCAGCCAGCCAGGTCCCGCTGATCGGTCCCTAACATGATGCCGCACAAAGCGAGAGAATGAACCAAGCCAACCAGGTCCCGCTGATCTGTCCCCAACATGATGCCGCACCAAGCGAGAGAATGAGCCACCCAGGCCCAGCCAGGTCTTCGCCAAGCGCTCAGACAAATCGGGCCCCAACATGATGCCGCGTCATTGGGAAGTCCCCCTGCCAGTATCCCCACGGGGGGAATTGATCCCTTCAAATATTTGAGCATGTTTGTACCTCTCTCTTTTGCCTTTCTTCCTGGGCTCTCTTCAGAAGGGAATCTTTCTGTTCCTGTAAAACAAAAAACAAAACAAATTAAATTAAAAATAAAATAAATCAAGGCACTGAACTTGTCAACATGTGATGCATCAAAACAGAGTGAGAATTCAGAGAAACCTTTGTTTTAATAAAAGTCTTAGTATAACTCCTTAATCGCGAGCAGACACACAATCTGTTAATCTTGTGTGCGACTACTCAGTATTGTCTAGAACCTAAAGTACTGTAGGATCGACGGAATCGGGTCAAACTGACTCGATAGTTTCCCCTCAAAATGTCGAACCCGTGTTTTGGCTTTGTGCCAAGTGGTCACTGTCTTTGCTTTGTTTTCATTTGTAGTTATTCTTGTTGCTGACCCATCCGAGCATTTTCTTCATGTAGTAGACATTTGTCCCGTTAGTCTTGACCGGTTTTTGTTTACAAATGGACGCAAGTTCGCGAAAAAAAAGAAGTGTCATGTTGTCAGGGTTCAAGCGCTCCAATTTTTAGGTCTGATTCCTCTGTCGAACAGAATTGAACGGTACATAAGACTTTAATGAAAATAATACATTAATAGCACAATAGATTCAACCTATTTGCTACAACTTGTACCAGTGTGCTAAATTTGGTGCTTGTAAGTTTATAATCTGGTACTTGGGGAGGTTAATCTAATCGGAGGTGTTAGCCTAGTCTGACCATGTCTGACATTTTGTTTTTCTTCTTGCTGTGTCACACTGACGATCGAGTTGATCAATTTTTTTATAACCTTCCTACTGTGTATCAGTGTGTGTGTGTATGACGCTAACCTTTTGGGTGTGTGTGGTGTGTGTGTTGTGTTTCCTGTGACGTTTTTGGAGATAGGCAAACGAGAGAGAGAGAGAGAGAGAGGAGAGAGAGAGAGAGAGAGTAGAGATGATTGATATAGAGAGAGAGAGAGAGAGAGATGAGAGAGAGAGAGAGAGAGAGAGAGAGAGAGCTTCCCTTTTCAAGAAGTTATGATCTGCACACGTACTAAGTAAGTAGATTCTTGCTGAACTCAATTCTGAAATCTGATGGTGTATCCAAATTCCAATCCATATCTAGATATTGTTGTGCGAATTTGTATAGAATCAAAACACTGTAATAGAGAAGACTAGGCCCACCTACCAGAAACAAATTAAACTGAGAGGAAGATTACGCAAGTAAACTGATACCATTACCACTGACTCAGTGACAGAGAAAATCAGAAACTGAGAAAGCAGATGACTCGACATTGACATTCAACAGTCACAGACCTGAGACCGATGACCCAACAAATTTCATGCATAATTTTTAAATTCTTACCTTTTTACTGGCTCCTCCAAGAGATTGTGTAGGTTTCGTACGATAATCGCCCTCAAAACTCCACATCTTGGGGCACCAAATGAACACTTCTTCAATTAAATATTGTTTTTACGAAGAACCGTCGATCGTGTCTTGTCTCAACTGCGTTGATCTTGATGCCTTTCTCGTGTTTTCGCACCGTCATAACACGAGATGGCGCAAGACTTGAAGTACAGGCTCTCCGATTGGATAAACTCTCTGCCGTGTGACCAATCAACATTTTTGGTACATGGTGAAAGGAAAAAGTGAAAACGAAACGAAAACAACAGCTGCCGCTCTCGAATTTTCTGTACACCTATATTTCATATGGCTTTCATCATTGTACGATTGCGCAGACGAGTTGAGAACAAATCCAATTTGAGAATGCCACACCTGAGGAAGCTTCTCCATGGAGGAGGATAGGGCCAGGACTCCCCAGCAGCGTCAGAAAACAACTCTCATTTGCAGCATTCTCCCCGTGGGGATACACGGGGGGGGGTATTTTGTACAAATAGTTCCCCCACCTCTGGAAGCGACTGTGCTTGTAGCCTTCCGATTGAAATCTAATTCTGTCATTCTCTTTGACTCTGTCCTTTTCTTTTTGCTTACTGTCATCTGCTATCAGTCTTTCTAGCTTTACTGGTCCATCCATTCTCCTGCCTTCTTTTTTTCCTATAAATTCTTACAAAGATTTTCTTCAGCCAAAGTCGGACATGCTAGGGCCTAACTATTTCTTAGTTAGGCGCATAACGGCAGCATGACACATCTAATACGCTTATATGACAGAAAACTGAGCGAACGAAGAAGAAGAAGAAGATTTTTGCAGCATGAGGCGGCGTTGTAGGGCGCAGTGATCGAGGTAGTTATTGACACTCCATGGCGTGATTTTCACACCAACGACCTCTTTTTTTCTTATGACTTTTTCCTCCCATGCCCCGTTTCAGGTGGATTTCAGAGGTAGTCTCAATTATCCGTTCATTGTCGTTCTTGGCGCAATAAACAGTTTTCTTCAATGGGTGTTGTTTGTTCAAAGGATTTAATTTGAATGAATCTGTATGAATGAAGCGTTTATCTTGTACGTCATGTTGTGTTAAGATATCTGATCCCCTTTAGAGGGATATGATCAAATGTAGAGTTGCACTATGGAATCTAACTGTGGCTTTACACGCGCGGCACACGCGCACGCACATACGCACACCACACACCTACACACACACCAGCAGCGCGCGCGCGCGCAGCGCGCGTCGGGCGCGTGCGCACGCACTGATGCAGGACACAGGGAGAGAGAGAGAGAGAGAGAGAGAGAGGGGGGTGGGGGGGAGGGAGGGGGGGAGAGAGAGGGGGAGAGAGAGAGGGGGGGAGGAGAGGGGAGGGGGGGAGAGCGAGAGGGAGAGAGAGAGAAGAGAGTGAGACATAGATACAGGAAGGAGCAGTACAGACAGAAGAGAGATATATAGTAACAGAGAGAGAGAGAGAGAGAGAGAGAGAAGAGAAGGAGGAGAGAGAGCAGAGAGAGAGAGAGAGAGAGAATGAGCATAAATATGCATACAAGTGCACAAAACGCACACAAACACTACGCACACACACAATACAAACTTTTACGCACATACACTTATGAATCAAAGACGGCACATATTCTTTTATTTCATTGAAAAAATCGATAGTTCATGACCTTTGAATGTTGCCCAGCCTTCATGATAGGCTTACTGCTCGATGCATCATCTATAAGAACAGGATCATCATTCATTCATACGATACATCATTATTTCGAGAATGAAAACAAAAAGTCTAGTAACATGACAAACACACACACACACACACCACAAGTTTCAGTTGTTTCTTATTAATCTTCACTCTCATTTACACCTGATAAAGCAACCTCCTCACAACAGACTAGACCGGCACAGATCTAACACAAAACGGTTCTTGTCTGTGTTCTGCAAATTATCCAAATTCAAAGTCCAATTATAGCCTGCCCCCCTTCAAATCTGAAACATCATCATCCTTACGCTCCTCCCCCATTCCACCCCCACTATGCCCTTAGATCAGATGCGTGTTTCATCTTCCGTCTTAATTGTCACAAAAAGAGGGAGAGAGAGAGAGAGGAAGAAGAAGAGGAGGAGGAAGAAGAAGAAGAAGAAAGAGAAAAGAAGAAGAAAGAAGAAGAATAAGAAGAAGAGAAGAAGAAGAAGAAGAAACAAGAGAAACTTGAAAGAGATAAATCTAGAACAAGATCGTTTTTGCTGCAATTGTCTGAATTCCAAAAAGGCAATCTTCCTCCCTCCCCCTCACCTCCCATAACCCCCCCCCCCCTTTTCCCCCCTCTATGGGCATTTGTTCAAATTCACAAATTCAGTCTCCCCTTCCCCTCTCCTTTTTGTACCCCCCTCCCAACACCCTTTACAACCATCTCAACAAATCAGATGAGTTCGTCCTTCTCGGACCACAGTAAGAACCTTCCCCAGAGGTTCGTCCGCTTCCAGGAGTGCTGTTCCAGTACATGCCTTTGTTGTCTCTGGAAACCCAACCCCCAGATGGTACTCCCTCTGCATTCACCCCCCACCCCCCCCTCCCACTTCTAACGCTCTGAAATCCAGAGATTATTCCTCGTCCTTCATCATCTCATCTCGCAACCATAGTAAAGAGCCTTCCCCAGGAGGTTTCACCCGTCTCCAGAGTGTTCGTTCAGGCCTTAGGGCTGTCCTCGGGAAACCAATCCCCCCAGTAATGGTACCACACCCTCTGCTTCTAGCCCCTCCCCCCTCCCCACTCTACGCTCTGAAATCAGAAGGAGATCCTCTCCTTTCATCATCTCATCTCGCACCATATAAGAGCCTTCCCAGGAGGTTTCACCCTCTCCAGGAGTGTTCGTTCCAGGCTTCGGGCTGTCCGCGGGAAACCCACCCCCAGATTGTAACACACCCTCTGCATTCCACCCCCACCCCCCTCCCCATCTCTTACCTCTGAAATCAGAAGAGTCCCCCTCTCCTTTCCACCATCTCATCTCGCACCATAGTACGAGCCTTCCCAGGATGTTTCACCCTCTCCAGGGTGTTCGGTCTCGCCTTAGGGCTGTCCTCGGGAAACCCAACACCCCAGATGGTGACACCCACCTGCATCTCCCCCCTCTCCCCCTCCACCCTCTACGCTCTGAAATCAAAGAGTCCCCTTCAATCATCTCCTCGCACTTATTCTTCTTCTTCTGCGTTCCAGGCCATAAGGCCACAATGGGTACGTATGTACTGTCCTTTTTTCCAGTTTTTTACTGTCTCCTCAGCTGCAATTCGGCCGACACATTCATTTCGGAGGAGCACAAAGGAGAAAACTATATGGAAGATTGTTTTGCAAAAAAGCAAAGAGAATGTTTGGGGCCAACAAGTCAGAAATGATAGTATATGACACAAAGCAGAGGAAAGGCAGAGTCCAAAGAGAGACAGTATAGGAATTTCCGAGCACAGAACTTCCAGATGGTGGGTCACTATTTTAGTACGGAAGGACCCCCGGTATCCCCACGGGTGCCCAATCATGGTCATCTCGCCCAATAGTAAGAGCTTCCCCCAGAGGGTTCGCCCTCTCCGGGAGTGTTCGTTCCAGGCCTTGTGGTTGTCCTCAGGAACGCGCCCTATCCCCCATATCGGTAACCCCCACCCACTTCCATCCACCTTCTTCCTCCCCCCCCCAACCTCACACCCCTGTCTACACAATCTCGAATCATACGAGTCCCTCTTCCTTCATCATCTCATCACGGACCACGTGATAGCCTTCCCTAGGAATTCTTCCCTCTCCGGTGCTGCTTTTCATCAGGCCTGTGTTGTCCTCGGAAGGCCCTATCTCCAATGGTACCCCCCTTCGCCCATCTACATCTCCCCCTCCCCCATCTATCCAATCTCGAATCGATGGTCCTCTTCCTTCATCAAGACCACGGTCAGGACCGGCTTCTCCGATGAGGTTCTGTCCTCTCCAGCTTTTGGTTCCAGCCTTGTGGTTTTTCTCGGAGAGCCCTTATCCCCCAGATGAGCCCCTCCTCGCCCCTCGGTTTTGTATCCCCGCCCCTCCCCCCTACTGCCTGAAATCAGACGAGTCCGTCTTCCTTCATCATCTCTCCCGGGACCACGGTGAGAGCCTTCCCAGGAGATTCTTCCTCTCCAAGGTGCTCACCTGGAGAGGGAAGAATCTCCTGGGGAAGGCTCTCACGTGGTCCGTGATAGATGATGAAGGAAGTACGGACTCGTCTGATTTTCAGGCAGTAGAGGGGGAGGGGGGTGGTACAAACGAGGGGGCGGAGGAGGGGCTCATCTGGTGGATAGGGCTCTCCGAGAAAACCACAAGCCTGAACCAAAGCTGGAGAGGACAGAACCTCTCGGGAAGCGTCCTGACCGTGGTCTTGATGAAGGAAGAGGGACCCATCTGATTCGAGATTGGTAGATGGGGAGGGGGGATGATGTAGAGGGTAGGGGGTACATCTGGAGAATATGCTTCCCGAGGACACCACAAGGCCTGGAATGAAACCGCACCCGAAGGGAAGAATCTCGCTAGGGAAGGCTCTCACGCGTGGTCCGTGTGAGATGATGAAGTGAAGAGGGACTTCAGATCTGAATTCGAGATTGTGTGTACAGGGGGTGAGGTTGGGGGTGGGAGGAAGAAGGTGATGGAATGGGTGGGGTTACGATATGGGGGATAGGGCGCGTTTCACTGAGGACAATCACAAGGCCTGGAACGAAACATTCCCGGAGAGGGCGAACTCCATGGGGAAGGCTATTACTATGTGGCGAGATGACCAATGATGCCCCCGTGGGGATACCGGGGTCTTCCGTACTAATTGTCACCCCCCTCTGGAAGTTCTGTGCTCGTAACTTCTCATTCTGTCCTCTCTTTGACTCTGCCTTTTCCTGGGCGTTGGGTGTCATCTACTATCTTTTCTGCTTTTTGCCCATTCTCTTGCCTTTTTTTCTGCAAACATCTTCCATATAGTTTTCTCCTTTGTGTCCTCCGAATCGGAATTGTCGCCGAATGCAGCGAGGAGACCAGTAAAACTGAAACGGACAGTAACATACGTCCCATTGTGGCCTTATGGCCTGGAACGCAGAAAGAAGAAGATAATTTCGAGGAGATGATGAATGGACTCTTCTGATTTCATAGCGTCGTGGTGGAGGGGGAAGGGGGCAGATGCAGGGGGTGTCCGATTCTGGTGGGTTGGTGTTTCCGAGGACAGCCCTAAGGCCTGAACGAACCCTCCTGGAGAGGTTGAACCTCCTGGGAAGGCTCTTACTATGGTGGCGGATTGAGTGGTGAAATGAGAGGGCTCTTCTGATTTCAGAGCGTAGAGTGGGGTGGGGGGGGTGGGGGTGGAAAATGCAGAGGGGTGGTACCTCTGGGTGGTTGGTTTCCCGAGGACCGCCCTAAGGCCTGGAACGAACACTTCTGGAGAGGGTGAACCTACTGGGGAAAGGCTCTTACTATGGTGCGAGATGAGATGATGAAAGGAGAGGGCGCTCTGATTCAGAGCGTAGAGTGGGGAGGGGGGGAGGGGTGAATGCAAGAGGGTGTACCATCTGGGGGGATTGGGTTCCCGAGGACAGCCCTAAGGCCTGAACGAACACTCCTGTAGAGGGTGAAACCTCCTGGGGAAGGCGTCTTACTATGGTGCGAGATGATATGAGAAAAGTAGAGGGACTCTCGATTTCAGAGCGTAGAGTGGGGAGGGGGGTGGGGGGTGGAAATGCAGAGGGTGTACCATCTGGGGGGTTTGGGTTCCGCGAGGACAACCATAAGGCATGTACTGGAACCACACTCCTGGAGAGGACTAAAACCGCTGGGGAAGTTCTTACTTGTCCGATGAAGGACGAACTCATCTGATTTGTTGAGATGTGGTAAAGGAGTGTTGGGAGGGGGGTACAAAGGAGAGGGGAGGGGAGACTGAATTTGGAATTTTGAACAAATGCATGAGGGGGAAAGGGGGGGGGGGGTTATGGGAGGTGAGGGGAGGGATGGAAAGATTTGCCTTTTTGGAATTCAGACAATTGCAGTCCAAAAGATTCTTTGTTTCTAGATTTATCTCTTTTCAAGTTTCTCCTTTGTTTCTATCTTCTTCTTCTTCTTCTTAGTATTATGAGTATTATCTGATTCTTCTTCTTTTTCTTCTTCTTGTCCTCGCTCTCCTCTTCTTCTTCTCTCCTCCTCCTCCTTCTTTTGATGACCTAAAGAAGGAATATGAACACTCTCGGATCTAAGGGCATAGTGGGGGTGGAATGGGGAGGATCGTAAGGATGATGATGTTTCAGTTTGAAGTGGGGCCAGGCTATAATTGGACTTTGAATTTGGATAATTTGCAGAAACAGACAAGAACAGTTTTGTGTTAATCTGTGCCGTCTAGTCTGGTTGTGAAGGTTGCTTTATCAGGTAAATGAGAGGAAGATTACTAAGAACCAACTGACTTGTGTGTGTGTGTGTGTGTGTTTGTTCTGCTAGACTTTTTTGTTTCATTCTCCGCTAATGATGGTCGTATGAAATGAAATGTATGATTCATGTTCTTATATGATGGCATCGAGCAGTAGCCTATCTGAAGGCGGCAACATTCAAAGGTCAATGAACTATCGATTTTTTCAATGAAATAAAAGATATGTGACGTCTTTGATTCTAAGTTGTATGTGCGTAAATGTTTTTGTATGTGTGTGTGCGAGTGTTTGTTGCGTTTATGTGCACTTGTATGCATATTTATTCTTACATCTCTCTCTCTCTCTCTCTCTCTCTCTCTCTCTCTCGTCTCTCTCTCTTCTCTCTCTCTCTCTCTCTGTACTATATATCTCTCTCTGTCTGTCTGCTCTTCTTATCTATGTCTCACTCTCCTCTCTTCACCTCTCTCTCTTCCCCCCCCCTCCTCTCCCCCCCCCTCTCTCTCTCGTCCCCTCTCTCTCCCCCCCCCCTCTCTACTCTCTCTCGTCTCATCTCCTTCTCCTGTGTCCTGCATCAGTGCGTGCGCACGCGCGCGCGGCGCGCGCGCGCGCGTGTGTGGTGTGTGTATGTGTGTGGTGTGCGTGTGCGTGTGCGTGCCGCGCGCGTGTAAGCCACAGTTAGGATTCCATATTGGTAAAAAAAAAAGAAAAACAACTCTACATTTGATCCATATCCCTCTAAGGGGATCAGATATCTACACACAAGACCAATGACGTACAAGATAAACGCTTCATTCATACAGATTCATTCAAATTAAATCCTTTGACAAACAACCCCCATTGAGACAAACTGTTTCTTGCGCTCAAGAACGACAATGAACGGATATTGAGACTACCTCTGAAATCCACCGAAACGGGGCATGGGAGGAAAAAGTCATAGAGAAAAAAAGGAGTCGTTGGTGTGAAAATCACGCCATGGAGTGTCAATAAACTACGCTCGTCACTGCGCCCTACAACGCCGCCTCATGCTGCAAATACCTCTTCTTCTTTTCGTTCGCTCAGGTTTTCTGTCATATAAAGCGTATAGATTGTCATGCTGCCGTTTAATGCGGCCTTACTAAGAAATAGTTAGGCCCGTCCTGTCCGCTCGGCTGAAGAAATCTTTGTAATATTTATAGGAAAAAAGTCAGGATAATGATGGACCCGTGAGATAGAAAGACTGATAGCATATGACAGTAAGCAAAAAGGGAACAGGCAGAGTCAAGAGAATGACGAATTAGATTTAGAGGAAGTTACAAGCAACATACTTCCCGAAGGTGGGGGAACTATTTGTACAAAATACCCCGCCCCCGTATCCCACGGGGAGAATGCTGGCAAATGAAGTTCTGATCCGCTGCTGGAAGTCCTGGGCCCTCCTCTCTCGGAGGAGCTGCCCGAGGTGTCGCATCTCAAAATGGATTTGTTCTCAACTCGTCTGCGCCAATGTACAATATGAAGCCTATATGAAATATAGTGTAACAAGAAAATTCGAGGCGTCAGCTGTTGTTTTCGTTTCGTTTTTCACTTTTTCCTTTCACCATGTACCAAAAATGTTGATTGGTCACACGGCAGAGAGTTTTATCCAATCGAGAGCTGTACTTCAAGTCTTGCGCCATCTTCGTGTTATGACGTGCGAAAACACGATAAAGGCAATCAAGATCAACGCAGTTGAGTATACAAGACACGATCGACGGTTCTCCTAAAAACAATATTTAATTGAAGAAGTGTTCATTTGGGTGCCCCAAGATTGGAGTTTTTTGAGGCGATTATCGTACGAAACCTACGACAATCTTCTTGGAGGAGCCAGTAAAAAGGTAAGAATTTAAAAATTATGCATGAAATTGTTGGGTCATCGTTCTCAGGTCCTGGACTGTTGAATGTCAATGTCGAGAGTCATCTGCTTTCTTCAAGTTTCTGATTTTCTCTGTCACTGAGTCAGTGGTAATGGTATCAGTTTTACTTGCGTAATGCTTCCTCTCAGTTTAATTGTGTTTCTGGTAGGGGTCCTAGTCTTCTTCTATTACAGTGTTTTGATTCTATACAAATGCACACAATATCTAGATATGGATTGGATTTGGATACACCAGCAGATTTCAGAATTTTCAGCAAGAATCCTACTTACTTAGTAGCGTGTTTCAGATCATAACTTCTGGAAAAAGGGAATCTCCTCTCTCTCTCTCTCTCTCTCATCTCTCTCTCTCTCCTCTCCTCTCTCTTCTCTCTCATCACTCCTCCTCTCTCTCTCTCTCTTCTCTCCTCTCTCTCGCTCTCTCTTCTCGTCGTGCTCTTCTCTCTCTCTCTCACACACACACACACACGACAGCACACACCTCAATCGTCATACAACACACCACTGTACACAGTAGAAGGTATAAAAAAATTGATAACTCGATCGTCAGTGTGACTCGGCAAGAGATAACAAATGTCGACATGGTCAGACTATGCTTAACAGCGTGTGTAACACCATCGATTAGATTAACCTCTCCAAGTACCAGATTATAAACTTACAAGCCCAATTTAGCACACTGTTACTAGTTGTAGCCAATAGGTTGAATCTATTGTGCTATTAATGTATTCTTTTTTCATTAAGCTTATGACCGTTCAATTCTGCTCGACGGAGGAATCATGCCTAAAAAGTGGAGCGATTGAGCCTTGACAGTGATGACACTCGCGAACTTTTGCGTCCGTTTAAACAAAATACCCGGTCAAGACTAACGGGACAAAGTGTCCTACTACATGAAGAACTGCTCGTATGGGTCGCAACAGAATAACTACCATGAAAACAAAGCAAAGACAGTGACCACTTGGCACTAAGCCAAAACACGGGTTCGACATTTGGAAGGGAAACTATCGAGTCCGTTTGACCCGATTCCGTCGTCCTACAGTACTTTAGGTTCTAAGACACTACTGAGTAATCGCAACAGATAACAGATTTGTGTCTGCTCGCGGATTAAGGAGTTAACTAAGACTTTTATTAAAACAAAGGTTTTCTCTGAATTCCCTCACTCTGTTTTGTGCATCACATGTTGACAAGTTTCAGTGCTTGATTTTTTTATTTTAATTTTTTGTTTTGTTTTTTGTTTTTACAGGAACAGAAAAGATTCCCTTGCTAAGAGAGGCCCAGACGAAGGCACAAGAGAGAGGTACAAACATGTCAAATATTTGAAGATTCAATTCCCCCCCGTGGGGATACTGTGGGACTTCCAAGACGCGGCATCAATGTTGGGGCCCGATTAGCGGGACCTGCTGGCTGGTCATTCCTCGCTGGTGCGGCATCAATGTTGGGGACCGATCGCGGGACCTGGCTGCTGGGTCATTCTCTCGCTTGGTGCGGCATCATGTTAGGGACCGTCAGCGGGACTGCTGGCTGCTGGGTCATTCTCCTTTGGGTCGCTTGGTGCGGCATCATGTTTAGGGACCGATCAGCGGGACCCCTGCTGGCTGGGTCATTCTCGTCGCTTGGTGCGGCTCATGTTGGGACCGTCAGCGGGCTGGCTGGCTGGGTCATTCTCCTCGCTTTTGGTGCGGCATCCATGTTAGGGACCGATCAGCGGGACTGGCTGGCTGGTGGGCCAAGCTTTCTATTTAAGTATTTTCCTTCCTTTTCTCATGTCCTCACTTTCTTCTTCGTGATAATTCATGTTGTCTTGTGCATTCCCCTTAGATCCTCCAATATTTACAGCGCATAAAGTCCAGAAGTGACTGTTGCTATAGTGAAAACTCCGAAAAGAAAAGAAGGAGACTTTTTTGTATAAATATTTCCCAACCAGAAGAACTTCCTGAAGTTCTGTGCTTGTAACTTCCTCTAATCTAATCTGTCTTCTCTTTTAGCTCTGGCTTTTTTCCTTTGTACTGTCATCTACTATTTATTACTATCTTTCTGCCTTACCGGTCATCCATTCTCCTGCTTTTTTCACAAAACCTTTGCTACGGCAGCATGATGCTCTGCGCTCATATAATTGACAAGAAACTGTCTGCGCGATCGAAGAGAAGAAGGAAGATCAATTGAAGATAAAATGAGTCATGATGTCAAAGATAACTTTAGATAATTGAGGTCATTGTATATTATTCAGATCGACTATAGATCAGAGAGAGGTGGCAGAGTGGTTAAGAGTTCACCTGCAATGTAATGCGTGCCTGCATGTATGATACGGGTTCGAATCCCGGCCTCGCCCTTTCTTTCTTGTTCGACTGGAAAATCGATTCTGAACGTCGAGTCCTTCAGTATTGGGACTTAAACTAGTCTGACCAGTGCGCTTTAGCCTTTACGACACGAAAATCTTTACTGGCTTTAACCCCTTCACTGCCGAGCCCGTTCCGGTTCCGGCCACTATTCCAAGCCATTTTAGGTTGCCGAGTCTATCGCAAGCTTTTCTGAACGAAGTGCATATAGACTCTATGCTTTTCTGAACGGGGATTGAATATCTATCCTTTGAGAACCTCTCCCATGCATTCGAACATTTACGCGAAAAGCGTATGGAGAGAAACGGAACTCTTATAATAACCCTATGGACGGATATTTCCGTGACGGGGCATTTATAGGTTACCGGAAGTTGGACGGAAATATCTGTGACGGGGCAGTGACGAGGTTAATTATAATTTTGTTTTGTTGTTTTCGTACCTGCTGAGAACAAAAGACTCCATGGATTCATCCGCAACAGTCCGCGAAGCACTTGAACAACTATGGTAACAAATGCATCGGCTAGGGATGAGAACATTACGTGTTGACCGTTTTTTGATTACCCCGCCACGTGGACAGCCACACTCGGACTTTGGATAAACATAAATAATAATATTAATGGATGGATAATTACAAGCATGTAATTAAAGGGGGCGCGACTCTGGACGACCCCACGCAACTTCATGCAGCAGATGTTTAGCTTTTTTCTTAGTTCATTCTTGTATGTCTTTAATTCAATCTGCCGCACATGTTGTGGAAGAAAAGTTTCCATTTTAAACCATGTTTTTTAATGGATACTAAAGAGTTCTTGAATTGAATTGAATTGAATTTGATAATATAAACAACTGCCTATTTGATTATTGGGTAATTTATAACTATAACAACTATATAAAACTATAACCGTAACTCTTTCTATACTAACCTGCGCTTTTGTCGCAGGGCATGCGCACAACGCCTCATTACTAATGTAACGGGATATCGCATGTGAACTTTAAAAAATCATAGTTAATAGGTTAACAGTCATGCATGCTTCAAAATGGCTCAGAGGGCTACTACTACGTTTCATTAATGCCTCTGACACTGATTGACTGGCTGCCAGTTATTTTGGGACCTTAAAATTATATTTTCGCTATTACGAGTGTGCCTGGCTTGACAAAACATGAATTTATTTTAAAATATCACTAAATCAAAACTAATCAAGTGGATGCTTCGAAACTGTTGCAGGTGTTAGTACTGTATATTGTGTACATATTGCCAAAATATTAAGTTTGTATCTGTTACCATTATTTATTAAAAAAAATTGGGTAACCTATGCAAATCGGCCAGTACAGAACGCTTGCAAAGGGAAGCAACTGGCCAGCATGGAATGAGTTAAAAACTACCGTAATTACCATTGTTTTTATGATATCTATGCCCTGTTTGTGCGCAGCAACTTCGGGTGAGAGAAGCCAGCGCAGGAAAGATACAGAGTGTGTATCGAGGGTACAGGGACCGACAGGCATGGGTGAGTGTACACACAAAAAAGTTGTGTATACAAATAATGTGCGTATGTTTACATGGCTTAAATTGCTTCCTACTCAGGAAGGAATTTTTTTTTTTGAAAAATCGGTACAGACTGAAATCCGTTTCTTGAAAAATTTCAACAACAACAAAATTAATGAAAACAGGAAAGAACGGCTTTGTGGTAAGCAAAAACCCGATTGCCGCGTAGAAACAGGCTTCGGTTTTGCTTTAACAGAAACGGAAGTGCTTGCTGGTCCGTGTCCTGCCAAGTGTAAACCCCGTAGCTAGCATGTTTTCCTGTTGACCAAGAGTTTCAAGATGTGAAACGCCCACCTAATACCCCAATTGGGGCTCTGCCCTTATACCCTGCCGGGGCCATGGGCAGCCCCTGGATCCCTGCCCCATTTCATTTTTTTTGAAAATCGTCAGGTTTAACCCTTGCGTTTATGTGTGTGCGCGCATTGATTGACTAATTAATGAATCAATTGGCTGATTAATTGACTAATGAATTGATTGAATGCTTGATTAATTTACTAATAAATTGATTGATCAACTTTTGAATCAATTGACTGATTAATTGACTAATTAATCGATCGATTGACTAATTAATTGACTAACAAATCAATTGATTGATTGACTGATTAATTTACTGATCAATCGGTTGGTTGGTTGACTGATTGATTTACTAATGAATCAATTGATTGATCGATTGAATTAATCAATTGGACTAATGCCATTGAACTGATTGAGGGCTACCAATCGTCCCGCAAAACAAGGGATCCCAGGGACTCCTTCACTTACAGTATAGAGGGTCCTAGAGGAGGGATAGAGGGTCCCAATGACATTGTGAATGCTAAAAAGAATTTTTTTAGTGCATCCCTGGGACCCACTGCACATTCTTTTAGAGGGTCCCTTAGAATTCTGGGAGCCCTGCCGATTAATTGACTATTTAGAATCAATGATTGATTGATTGATTGATTGATTGGTTGCAGACTCAGCTGATGCGCGGTCAGTTCGACTCGCGCCTGCAGGATGGCCTGAAGACAGGGACCCTGGCTGCTGGTCAGCTGTCCACTCTGCTGCAGAGGCTGTGTCTCTTCTTCAGGCCTGACACAGATGGGCAGAGACTGGTCAGTGATTGAGAGAGAGAGAGAGAGACCAGAGAGAGAGAGAGAGCGAGAAAGAGAGAGAGAGAGACAGAGAGAGAGAGAGAGAGAGAGAGAGAGAAGAGAAAAACTTGAAAACTTGAAAACTTAAACTTTATTTTTTGGGGAGAGAGAGAGAGACATATTGGCCCATTCTCCTGCCCTTAAAAAAAAAAATCGGTAAAGGTCAAGATGTGCCACCCCCCCTGCATTTCTCGGGTTAATTGCAATTTTCCGTTTTTGCCTTTCTTACCAAACATAAAGCTGTATTTTATTAACCTTTTTAGCTAATAACCTTTTTGGAATACTAACCCTAACCCCGTAAACCCTAGCCCTAACCCTAACCCTACCCCCCCCCATAAGACGGGAAAACGCAATGAACCACGACTGTGACAAATGGCACTGTGTACTGCAATACATAGGGGGGGGGGGGGGGTCCTATTAGATAATGGCCTAGGGTTAGGGATAGGGTTAGTATTCCAAAAAGGTTATTAGCTAAAAAGGTTAATAAAATACAGCTTTATGTTTGGTAAGAAAGGAAAAAAAAAAAACGGGAAAATGGAATTAACCGAGAAATGCAGGGGGGGGGGGGTGGCACATCTTGACCGTTACCAAAAAATCTTCCAAATAATTTTTCTCCTTTGAGCTCCTCCGAAATTCAGAATATGTCGACTGTACGCGAGCAGGGAGACCAGTGAAAACTGAAAACCGGACACATATGTACCTTATGGCCTGGGACATTATTGGCTCATTTTGTGTGTGCCTCAGGTGTCAGTCAGTCAGCAGCTGCTGAAGCAGAAGGAGTCCTACCTGTCCTGGATCTTCCAGGATCCCTCCAGAGCCGCGCTGCAGATCCGCAAACTGCTGGAGCTTCACCTCCGGTAACTCTGCGTGTGTGTGGTGTCCTCGTTACGATCATCGTTAGTAGTTAGTGTTACAGTGGAGCCACCCCCATAAGACCCCCCATTATATGACTCCCTGCCATTTAAATGAGCACACTCACGGGTGAGTTTTTTGCAAGAAACACGTCAAGATCACCAGGAAAACACCCTTTACAGAGCTCGCACACACACTCACTTTGCTCTGGTTTCCTAGAAATCGAACCATCAAATAGGCGATTCCTCCTTGGCAGAGTTGCCGGAGGGAGAAGCCACATGCCCCTGCCTTCTCTTTCACTGAATGAATTTGACTTCAAGCATCTCCGCCAAGGAGGAATCTTCGTTTTGACGGTTTGATTTCTAGGAGGTTCCACTGTAGTTCACCTCTGGTTATACAGTGTGTGTGGTGTCCTCATTACGATCATCATTATTGCAATATTCGTTAGTATTAGGAACCCTCCCCCCCCTACCCCTGTCTCTCCCCCACCCACCCCCTTTTCTCTTTGTTGAGCCAAATTAGGAGAAAGGCATTTTTTTGTGAAGTGTGCATGCGTTCAGTTTGCTCCCAAAAAGGTTGTGTGTGTGTGTGTGTTTTAAAACAAAATTATTTAAAAAAACAAAATGAGCATAGGCCTGATAAGGTCCCTGATTATTCTGTTCTTCTTTTTCTTCTTTTCTTTTTCTTGTTCCTGTTATTCTCCTTTTTCTCCCTTTTTGGTTTTTTTTGTTCTTCTTCTTCTTCCTCCTCCTCTTCTTCTTTCTCCTCCTCCTCCTCCTCCTCCTCTTCTTCTTCTCCCCATCCTCTCCTTTATCCTTGTCGTTCCTCTTACAATGTTGATACAGTGGAACCTCCCTATTAACAGACCTTCCCTCCCTAACACAACTCCCTCCCACTTAAGACCTTATCTTGGATGATTTTTCAAGGTCTTAGCTCTTCTGATACCATGGGCGAATACATTCACCCCAAGACATCACTCTACACTCACACCAAATGCAAAGACATTCACTGCCAAGCACCCTGCCATGTGTTTGTCTATCTCTAGAGCTTATGTCAATGTTTCTTTGTTGTGGTTGAAAAGCAAGGCATGTGCGTTTGAACAAAGTAGTTATATTCCGACGGTTGAGATGCAACGAACAACCTAAGACGTCAAAAAATGCATGGTGCTAGAAGAGGTACATGTTCTACTGTACAGTGGAACCTCCCTTATATGACTTCCCATTATAAGACTCCATCCCGTATAAGACCTATTTCTCTCAGACATTGCCCTTCTTTGTAAGTATTAAAATTACCTGCTTTATAAGACCCCTCCCTTACAATAACTAAAGTATTAGCAATGTCCCATATGGCCTTTGGCCGAGAGGACGTAAAACATTGATTTTCTCATCTCGTACCCGCAAAACAGGGGTCCCAGGGACTCCTTCACTTACGGTATAGAGGGTCCTAGATGCGGGATAGAAAGGCAAAACTGGCACAACCGGCACAACAGGCCTAGCTAGAAATTCAAACCATATACGTGAGATTTACACTTTAAAATCTCAAGTCGGGGGTGAGATGACGCATGAAAATGATGGTTTGTGCTTTGTACTTTACCACAGTCGAATCCATACGTGATATTTACCCTTTCGTTAACCCTTTCACTGCCAAAGTCGCATTTTAGCACCACAGTGATTTAACACCTATGTCACTAAAAGGCATCAAATTGGGGTCTGTTATCCAAAGACCCTGTTGTCTTAGTTTTGGGAAGTAAGGATAGACCTTATTTTATATAGGCTATGTTACAGAAGAATCCCCCAATACTGCAGATGGATTTTGTTCTCTACCCAGGTAAATTTAATGTTAATTTTTGGCTGAAATATTGCTGGCGGTGAAAGGATTAAAAATCTCAAGTTGGGGGGGGTGGGGGTGGGGGTGGGGCACAGGCACAAACACGCACAACAGGCACAACACGCACAACAGGCACAACAGGCACAACAGGCACAACAGGCACAACTGGCACAACTGGCACAACAGGCACAACACGCACAAGGCACAACTGGCACAACAGGCACAACTGACACAACAGGCACAACAGGCACAACTGGCACAACAGGCACAACAGGCACAATTGGCACATAGAGGGTCCCAGTGGCATTGCGAATGCTAAAAAGAATTTTTTTCTAGTGCATCCCTGGGACCCCCTGCACATTCTTTTAGAGGGTCCTTTAGAATTTTAGTACTTCATAGACCCCCAAATGGGGGTCCCTGGGAGCCCTGTATGACCTCATTTTGGATGATTTTTGAAGGTCTTATAACAGGGTTCGTACAGGGTCCTTGAAACCTTGAAAAGTCCTGGAAAATTGACATGGCCTTTTCCAGGGCTTGAAAAGTGCTTGAAAAACAGCAAAGGCCCCAAAACTCCTGGAAAAGTCCTGGAATTTTCAGTATCGTCTGACCACGTCCTTAATCTCAATCCATCAAAGTCAAAATCTGTCCTCCACAAAAAATATTGAAGGTTAAAACTAAATTCAAATGAAAACCCCCCAAAACTTTCATGGTCATACCGATATCGCGATCATAGCAGACGACATTTGCGCGAGTTGTCTGCTGCTGAAGTTACTTCCCTTTACCCTACTTCCGTTCTCCGGTAAAGGAGACTGCATTTTCAACGATGTTTGGCTGCAAAAAAAAGAATATCAGAGCTGGTTAGCTCCGTCAACACATGGTTCAAAACTGAAAGCTAATTGCACAGTGTGCAAAAAGAACTTTGACATCGCCAGCATGGGCGAGAGTGCTGTAAAAAGCCATTGTCGAGGCCAGAAGTACAAGCAACACAGGCGGGAACAAAACCGGCATTGACCGGTATGCCAGATTGAGTCCTTGAAATTTAGTAAACTGGTCCTGGAAAAGTCCTGGAATTTTTTGTACACCGATCTGTACGAAACCTGTTATAAGGGAGGTTCCACTGTATTTCTGTTACTCAGGTACCTGAGGCACATCTGCACCACTTCCACCCCTATCGCAGTGCCCATGCGGATGCTGGAGGTGTTTATCTCCCCTGCCATTTACGACCCAGTCACCAAGCACTGTGGGAAATCCGCCGACGCCATTGTTTGTCAGCTGTGCAGGCATCTGATTGGGCGCGGTGAGTAGTGGCTCCTTTCTCTCTCTATCCTTCTTCTTCTTCTTCTTCTTCTGCGTTCCCAGGCCACATTATGACTTGCCCATCACCGTGCCACCATGTGAAAGAGTGAGAAATGCCCACATGCACAGAGACCCCAACATATTAAACATCTTCACACACACACACACACACACACACACACACACACAACACACACACCTGTTTTCTCAAAGTTATTTTTCTTCAGCAGTTGCCGTCGTAGCCCCTCTATCCCAGCAGACATAATACACATGCATTCACAAAACTTTGCATATTTATGTAAAAATGTATGCTGGGTGCAATGAACATAGTCAGAACTATGTAGCTCTAATAGGGTTGTTTTTTCTTCTCAACGATCTAATTTCTTACCCAAGCGGGATCCTGTGAATTTTGACTATTGTTTGGCAAGACAAAGAACACAAGTTAACAACCCAAACATGCTAATTTTATGCTTATTGCACTCTTTGATGTTTTAGGAAAGTGGACAAATGATCAGCATCACCATGCAGTGCTTGAATCCAGCACTGTTGAGGGGCTAAGATTTCGTGTGAATTTGTTTTGGGGGCTGGATACAATATTTTCATAATGCCTTCACACAGAGTATTCAGGGTAATGCACTGTATCAGTGTGCAAAATTTCATGTAGATATCGTCATTAGTTCCTGATAAACAAAACTGAACAAAAATTGCCCCCCCCCCCACGAAAACCATAGTGCGCCACCTTTAACCCTTTTCACCCGAGCTTTCCATATGTTGGAAAGCGTCAATGCTCCCAGGGTCAAGGAGGGAGTTTGGAAGGTTTTGAATCAAAACTAAGATGGTTAGAAAATGATACTTCGAAGTCTTGCTTTTGCTGGTTGACCATTTGCCAGAAATACAGTTCTAAGCCATCCTTCGAAAAAACAAAGAATGCATGAAAGTGAATTCCGTCAAGAAAGAGCTAAGGACTTAGCATTTTTCTGTTTTAGTGTTTGTTTTGGTAGATAATGTTGAGTTTGGAGTCGAAGTTACTTTGTATAATTTTGCTCTTTTTATCAACTTCGGGGGCCCCTTGAAAAATCTAAATAACCCCCTTGAAACCCCCCCCCCCCCCCCCCCCCTGAAAACTCCTTGAATTCTGTTCCACTTCAACAAGAGTAAGAACCCTGAATTTTGATTATTGCGTTATTTGTGCGTTGCAGGATACTTTGAGTGTCTGAAAGAGATCCTGGTGCAGAAGGTCCCTTCCAGTCTGGAGACCTCCCCCTCACCCCCCACCCCCGTCGCAGCCAGTGTCCTTGACCTCATCATGAGCCCTGTCACCTTCGCCACGGCAACCAGCGACAAGGCCTTCAGGTCAGGGTCATTAGGTCAGGTCAAGGTCAATGGATCAAGCCAAGTAAAAAAGACAGTGGCGGCCAGCAAATTTTAAAAAATCCAAAAACAAGATCCACAAAAAAATCAAATTTTCTTTATAAAAATATCTTCCCAATAGGAATTGTTTGGAAATAATTAAGGGGAGTAATTTCATGGTGTGTGGGAGTTATCTTGCCTAATTCAATTGGTCAAACAGGGGAAGTTACTCTACCATCAGGTAGATCCCCAGCTCTCGCCTCGTGTGTTTGAGTAGACATACAGCACTTAGAACACTGTGCGTCATTCTAAAATTGATGTCATTTATATTTTTACGTCACATTTTACAAGTCGCTGACTTGCATCCTGCGGTTTCAAGCTTCGACACCATGGTTGCTATGGTTTGTCCGCCTTGGTCAAGGAATGCTCTCCCCTCGGTTTTTTTGGAAAATCGTCTATGTAACCATCTTATAGTAATTTGTTTTAAATCTCAAAATATCGGCTATCTCCCCCTAAAAAATGTCAGTCAACTTATCGGATCTCCATTGTAACTGATAATTTTAGACATGTCTTGCGCTGTACTATTTAACCTTCTGGCAGTCATTGTGTTGTAATGCTATCATCATCATCATCACCATCATCAACATCATCATCATCATCATCTTCATCATCATCATCATCATCACCATCATCAACATCATCATCATCAACATCATCATCATCACCATCATCATCATCACAATCACCATCATCATCACCATCATCATCATCATCATCACCATCAACATCATCATCATCATCACCATCAACATCATCATCATCACCATCATTATCACCATCACCATCACCATCATCATCATCATCATCATCATCAACAATATTGTCAACATCTCAGTGTGTGCAGTTGTTAAGTGCCGTTATCAGTCTGTCACACTATGCTATGCACACTATGCTATTTGGCCCTTCACTCAAATGACTTTTATCACTGGTTGACATTAGCCCGTAGAAAGGGCCAATAGTAAATGAGAGCTGCACTATAAATGATATTCTACAGTATTGGAATATTATGCTACAGCTTAGTTTTTCGTGGAAGACTATGACTCTCGAACGAGGGGGGGCCTTGCACCGGCTCTGGTGCTGCAGCCAAAGGGATGGGTTGGCCTTTTATGGGGACCTTCCTCAACGCCAACTCTCATCCTCAAATCCCTTTGGCCGAGAGAGTGGGGATGTACCCTGGACATTACATCTCCACTGTAAGCAAATTCTCGCCCAGCCCACCAGAATAGCATCTGCCCCCCCTCTGCTATCTGGCAGTCATGGTCGGAAACGACAGACTGGCATACATAATACAGTGGAATCTCCCAACTAAGACCCCTCCCATATAAGACCTCAATTTGGATGATTTTTGAAGGTCTTATCTGGGAGGGGTCTTATAAGGGAGGTGATTTTTAATACTTACAAAGAAGGGTAATGTCTCAGAGAAGTAGGTCTTATATGGGAGGAAGTCTTATACTGGGAGGTCTTAACAGGGAGGTTCCACTGTAATAACTGTTCTAACCTCTGTGTGCGTGCAGTCGTCAAGTGTTGCTGTCGGTGTGCCAAACCCTCCTCTGCCCCAGTTTCTCCGACCAGGTGGCGCACTTTCTCTTACCGGCCATGGCCTACGGGAAATACCCCTTTCCCTTCGTCGACCTCATCCACACCCTTATTTCCCAACACTCCCCCTCTCCTCCCCCTTCTGTGTCATCGCCGTCATCATCGGCCAAAGCATCGTCATCATCGTCGGAAACGACGGTGTCGTCGGTCGCCTCCCCTTGGCTCCTGTGGTCGGTGCTGGTCCTGGGAGAGAGGAAAGTGGGTGAGTTGTCTTCTCCTTGGTGCTTTGAAACGTAGCGTAGTGCGGCGGTGTGTATATTGCAATACATGGGTGCAACTTGTCCTGGTATACAAGGATTTCCTGTTTTTGAATTTTACCAGAAAAGGAAGTTCCTTTTTTTAAAATTTGTCAAACAAGATCTTTGTGTTACTGTATTTTTCAAACACTTTAAAATAAGCATTTGTATAAATTGTGGAAAAAGCAAACTAAAATGCCTTCATGAATCATTTTTTTCTTCAGCTGCAGGGGGACATTACCCCTGGACCCTGGCCTTTCAGGTTTTATCATGTTGTGTAGTTGCACCCACGGTGATGTCATATTATAATGATGTTCTGTTGGGCCATACAATGAGTGTTGATTCTATCTTTTTTAAAAAGTAACGAGGGGACAGAATGGAGGCGCGGAGTATGCCTGTAGAGTTTTAGGGCGCCACCTGGGTATTTTACGGGTTCTTTCTTTATTATTAAAAAACCCATAAAAAAACAACTGTCAAGTGAAAATGTGCATCATTTAATGATGCACTGGTCGAAAACCCAGTACATCAGATAGCAGTTTTGAGCATCAGGAGACACACCTCGAAATTAAGTCTTCCTCCGAAGTCGGAGTGTGGCTGCTCATGTGGTGGGGTAATAAAAAAAAAATTGTCACACATGTAATGTTCTCATCCCGAGCTAGTACATTGGTACCATAGTGTTCAAGTGCTTCGGCTGTTGGGATGATCCCTGGAGTCTTTTAGCCAGGGTATGGCAACAAATAAACAAACTAACAAAATAAAGTCTGATAGGGCTTGTGTAATCCTCCTGAAGAGCTTTAAAGTTTCGAGACTAAGGCAAAGCAGGTCAGATCTTGAAGGTGCTGCTATTTTGTGTAAGGTTTTTAATAAATTAATAACGTCGTTGTTACAAGACAATGAAAGCTGTGCTTTTTTGCAGCTCCTCATGTTGATAATAATGGTGTGATGATGATTATAAAGATAATGATGATGATGATGATAACAATGATGTTGATGCTGACGATGATGAGACAGTTATCATGAAGATGATGATGATGATGATGATGATGATAACAATGATGTTGATGCTGACGATGATGACAGTTATGATGAAGATGATGATGATGATGATAACAATGATGTTGATGCTGACGATGATGACAGTTATGATGAAGATGATGATGATGATGATAACAATGATGTTGATGCTGACGATGATGATGACAGTTATGAAGATGATGATGATGATGATGATGATGATGATAACAATGATGTTGATGCTGATGATGATGAGACAGTTATGAAGATGATGATGATGATGATGATGATGATAACAATGATGTTGATGCTGACGATGATGAGACAGTTATGAAGATGATGATGATGATGATGATGATGATAACAATGATGTTGATGCTGACGATGATGACAGTTATGATGAAGATGGTGATGATGATGATAACAATGATGTTGATGCTGATGACGATGATGACATTTATGATGAAGATGATGATAACAATTATGTTGATGCTGACGATGATGACATTAGATGATGATAGCAATGATGTTGATGCTGACGACGATGATGACATTTATGATGAAGAAGATGATGATGATGATGATGATGATGATGATGATGACAATGTTTCAGGTCATCTAGACATGGTCACAGGCAGTGCCTACCTGGAGCTCCTCAAACAGTTGATCCCCCACCTTCCCCCTCCCCAACAACCCCCGTCAGATGATGACGACGACGATGACGACGAGCACAGCAGAATGGTGCTGGGAGAGGTTAGTGAGATGCTGATATACAGACCTGTTTGCCCATATGATTTCACCATATTTTGTACACATATTTGACAGAAATATGATTAATATGGTACATTGGGAAAAAATATGGTGAAAACAAATCCGACATAATTTCTCTATATTGCCTGATTCGGGAAACGGGTGTGATGTGTGTGTGTGTGTGGTGGTTGTACATTTAAATGGATGGTACTTTTGACACAGTATATCTGTCAGAAGATCGTTTTTGAAATGAGTGAAGCTGGGCAAAACTCTCAGTGCTCACTAAGGCTAAACAAGCCCATAGTAAGAGAAAAGTGCTGCGGGTGAAGTTAGCTATCTAAAATGATGATGATGATGACGACATCATTTCAGGACAGTGCCACATTCCGGCTGTCTCACGTCAGAGAGCAGTGCCTACAGCTGTTGGACTCGGCGGACCATCTGAGGTGCCTGCTGACCTGCCTGCAGGGTGGACCTCACCAGTCCGCCAACATCCAGAGATTTGCCTCCGTGTGCCACCACCTGCTGGCCAGCCAATATGTGGGCGTGCATCGACTCAGGTGTGTGTGTAGGGGTGTGTGTGCATGTGTATTTGTATTTCGTCGGTGAAATTCAAAAACCTCATCTCAATTTTTTTAGGTTTTTGAGTTAGATACCGTATTTTTCTGACTATAAGGCGCACCTTTGTATAAGGCACACCCCTCTAATTTTACCCAAATTTCAGATTTTGTTACTATATTTTCTTACTATTTTATCAGTCACATTATAAGGCGCAGGGGTCTGACTGAGTCTTGGAAAAAAGTATCGCCTTATAGTCCGAAAAATACGGCATATAGTCAGCTCTCTAATTTTTCCCGCCACCTTCCACCAAAAGCTCGTATCTCTAACGACTTTCTATCTGGGGTAAATGATGTGGTGTAAATGGAAGAAAAACTCGCAAGTCCCAAATTCAGATCTTCTTAAGGACAAAAACCTCGTATTTTCGTTCTTTTCAAGTATTAAAAAAAGAAAAGAAGTAATTTTAGCAAAATGCAGGACTGAACTCGCAATGTTTTGAACAACATATTCATCATAGTTAATCAATTGTGGTCAAACGTGGTTAATTTTTAAAACATTTTTTTTTTTTCATTTTTCTCAAAACTACCCAAATTGAGATGCGAGGTTTTTGAATTTCACTGACGATTTGTTATTTGGTAGTTAGGTGTCTGTGAAATTCGGCTTGCTCCCACCGAGAGAGCGCGTCGTAGCCAGAGGCGCGCCACCCATTATTTATTTTATTTGCATGTGATTCTTGTGTGTCTGATGAGGAAGGAAAAGGGGGTGTGTTCAATTTTGACCAAATGACAACTTTTTCGTTGTGTCCTACTGCAGTGTCCTACTGCATGTGTTTCTGTGTGTCTTTGTGTCCTCATTAAGTCGTCGGTATATGAACATGCGTAGACTGTATGTCTGTCTTTGTTTTTTCCGTCTGTCTGTCTGTCCGTCTTTGAGTGTGTGTATGAACGTATGCTTTCATCAAAATACTTCGAAGTCCCTTTATTATTTTCATTCTTGTATTACTGTATTTTACGCACTACAAGGCGCATCTGACTATAAGGACCCCCCCCCCCCCCCCAGATTTTACACAAAATTCATTTTATTATAATTTCTTCTGTATTATCAGTCGCATTATAAGGCGCAGGGGTCTCAGTCTAGGAGAAAAAGTAACCATATTGATTATTAAAAAAACCTTCCGGACTTTCCTGGTATTGCAGTACCTCCAGGGTAGAGAAAACAAATCTGTAATATTTGGGATTCCTCTGTGACATATTTAAAGTAAGGCCTATCCCCACCTCCCAAAATGAAGAGAACAGGGTCTTTAGGATAACATGCCCTGATTTGATGCCTTTTAGTGACATGGGTGTTAAATCATTGTGGTGCAAAAATGCGACATTGGGGGTGAAAGGGTTAATGTCCCTGTATGTGCCTGTTCCAGGCCGGAGTATGTTAATTGAACTTTCATCGGTGTAGGGAAAGAAGTATCGCCATGTTCGTAAAATACGGTATGTTTTGGCCATGGTTGTTACTGTTATTTTGGTGGGTTTTTGTTTTGTTATGGTGATTATCGTTTGTTTGTCACAGAATTCTGTACAGCCTTGCCTTCAACATGAGCTTCATTCGCAGTCTGTGGAACGCCTGTATGTCCGTTTCCATGACAACCGTCACTGGGTGAGTAGGCCAAGAGCCTTCACGTTAATCCCTTTTGGCATTCAGTAAGCTAGCAAGGTAACAACGGTGACCGGCACACGAACAGGCTACAAGTGGCAAGATCGCCACCAGCCGCCAACGCCCGCTTAGGCTGGAAAAAGTTCATGCAACGTCAAATAATTGATGATGATCTATCCATTCCAATGTGCATTACCTAAGACATTATACCACAATAATTATGTTGTAATACTGACTACAATAGCAGTGATTTTAGCTCCAGCAGTCAAATAATTGTTGATCTATCCATTCCAATGTGCATTACCTAAGACATTATACCACAATAATTATGTTGTAATACTGACTACAATAGCAGTGATTTTAGCTCCAGCAGTCAAATAATTGTTGATGATCTATCCATTCCAATGTGCATTACCTAACACATTATACCACAATATGTTGTAATATTGACAACAGTAGTGATGATTTCAGCTCCAGCAGTCAAATAATTGTTGATGATCTATTGATTCCAATGTGCATTACCTAACACATTATACCACAATATGTTGTAATACTGACAGCAATAGGATTGATTTCAGCTCCAGCAGTCAAATTGTTGATGATCTATCGATTCCAATGTGCATTACCTAACTTATTATACCACAATATGTTGTAATACTGACAACAATAGTGATGATTTCAGCTCCAGCAGTCAAATTGTTGATGATCTATCGATTCCAGTGTGCATTACCTAACACATTACACCACAATATGTTGTAATACAGTGGAACCTCCCTTATAAGACCTTCAAAAACAATCCAAATTGAGGTCTTGTATGGGAGGGGTCTTATAAGGCCTAAGGGAGGTGATTTTAACTCTTACAAAGAAGGGCAATGTCTCAGAGAAGTAGGTCTTATATGGGAGGGAGTCTTATAATGGGAGGTCTTCAGGGCTCCCAATCGTCCCGCAAAACAAGGGGTCCCAGGGACTCCTTCACTTACAGTATAGAGGGTCCTACTAGAGGAGGGATAGAGGGTCCCAGTGGCACTGCGAATGCTGAAAATAATTTTTCTCGTGCATCCCTGGGACCCTCTGCACATTATTTTAGAGGGTCCTTTAGAATTTTAGTACTTCATAGACCCCCAAATGGGGGTCCCTGGGAGCCCTGGGTCTTATAAGGGAGGTTTCTCCCCGTGGGGATACTGGGGGGTCTTTCAAAAGAATAGTTCCCCCCACCTTCTGGAAGTTCTGTGCTTGTAACTTCCTCTAATCTGCCACTCTCTTTGACTCTGCCTTTTCCCTTTGCTTTCTGTCATCTACTATCTTTCTGACTTATTGGCCCATTCTCCTGCCTTTTAAAAAAAAAAATCTTCCCAATAATTTTTTCTCCTTTGAGCTCCTCCGAAATCGGAATGTGTCGGCTGTACGCAGCGGGGAGACCAGTGAAAACTGAAAACCGGACACATACGTACCTTACCCATTATGGCCATAATGGCCTGGGAACGGAGAAGAAGAATAAGGGAGGTTGTTCCACTGTACTGACAACAGTCGGGGTGATTTCAGCTCCAGCAGTCCCTTGCTGATGATGTTTTATGCCACAATATGTTGTAATACTGACAAGAATAGGTGTGATTTCAGCTCCAGCAGTCCCTTGCTGATGATGCTGTCCAACGCTCTGCCCATGACGGAGGAAGACACCATGAGAGTGGTCCCCCTTCTGTCCACCTTCTGCTCCATGTTTAGCTACTCGCTGCTGACGCTGCATGACGCCGATTTCTACGGAGACAGCAACGGTAAGTTGTAATAGACGATTTTCGGAAAAAAACCTAGGGGAGAGCACTTTGTTGAAATTAGAGTTGTTTACCTCCATTACTCTTCTTTTTTTTTTGCTGTCCCATTTTCTGGGCCGTACAGTGGCGTTGCTCCCACGCCGCTCATTCCGAGTCCCAATTCACATCCACACCTCCGCACGTTCAGGTCGCTGAATCCGAGACCAGCAGTCCAAGAGGAGCGAATCTATGTTAGGCCGTCAGGAGGCAACCAACCGAGGAGACACTGCACTGCTGCTGAGTCACTTTGGTGGAGTTCAGTAGAGCCTGTTCAGGGCACCACCTACTAAGCCCGCTATTGACGACACTATTCTCTTAGTCGCGGAGTCAGCGTGAGTGAGCTCCTCCCCCGTACCTCCATTACTCGGTCATAGCGACAATGCAATAAATGGCGTCGAAGCTTGAAACCACAGGATGCGAGTCAGCGAAACACTTTGTAGAAAAATATGGGGTGACCAGTTGCTATGAAGTGATAGAACTTGCAAACTGTGACGTAAAAGTATAAATGACATCAATTTCAGAATGACGCACTGCGTTCTACATGCTGTGTGTCTCCTCAAACACAAGAAGCGAGGGCTGGGGATTTACCTGATGGCAGAGTAACTTCCCCTGTTTGACCGATTGA
The DNA here is from genome assembly GCA_017654935.2 of Phymorhynchus buccinoides. NCBI lineage: Eukaryota > Metazoa > Mollusca > Gastropoda > Neogastropoda > Raphitomidae > Phymorhynchus > Phymorhynchus buccinoides. The sequence goes on from CM065689.1 coordinate 5,806,655, forward strand.
ATTAGGCAAAATAATTCCTACACACCATGAAATTACTCCCCTTAATTATTTCCAAACAATTCCTATTATCGTTGGTAATGCAGGGCTGCCTACTGTCCCCCCCCCCCCCCCCCCCCCCCCCCCCCCCCCCCCCCCCTAAGGGGTATTTGTCCCTGGAAATAGTTAAAAATGACACCCTGTCCCTGGAATCCACTTTTCTGTTTATAGTGTCCCTGGGAACTGAGCAGAATCGAAAGTTTGTCGAGCAGCCACTCGTCTTGTTAGCTGACTTTACTATTGAACACAGGAACACACCCAAACCAACAAACACTGTTGAAATTTTCTGAACAGGCATGTTAGGTTAGGTTAGGCTAGGTACATTAAAGTCACAGAGGCGTCTCTGTGAAATTCGGGTTGCTCCCACCTGGAGAGCGCGTCGCAGCCAGAGGCGCGCCACCCAATTTAAAAATAATAAATTTGCATGCGATTTTTGTGTGACTGATGAAGGAAGGGAGGGGGGGTAAATTTTGACCAAATGACAACTTTTTCGTTGCCACTGGGTTTAACGTGTGCTAAGTGCATGGGCACACGGGACCTCGGTTTATCGTCTCATCCGAAAGACTCCACGTTCAGACCGCAAGGCCTAGTGCAAAGTGAGAGGAAAAATCCCCATGTACCCAGGTTCGAACTCGGGTTTACTTGACGCGAAGCGAACGCGCTACCACTGTGCCACTCTACACTACATGTTACATGTAGGTTACTGAACACCAAAGAATCTTGAATATTGAAGCATATTGGCACCAGAAAAGCATCGGGGAGATTATTTTTTTAAATCCAGAGTCGCAGAAAGTTTGCTACAATCAAAAGTTTAAAAAAGGTTAATGTTCGTCTTGACCCTGACGTATTACATCGCTATGTTTGTCCCTGGAAATAAGTCTGTGTCCCTGGTTTTTAAGCGGTTTGTCCCTGGAAACTGCAAGAGGGGGTAGGCAGCCCTGGTAGTGATTAACAACATTGGTTTATTTTTCTTTCTGTCGCAACGCACAACGCTGCATAAGTGTCCAGTGAGACAGAGCAGCGTAGCCATATTCAAATTCCAAACACACACACACACACACACACACCACACACACACACACACACACACACACACACACACACACACACACACACACACAACACACACACACACAAACACGCACACACACATCACAAACACACGCACGCACACTAAGCAGAGGACTAAAAACAAGATAACAAAATACCAGCTGTATGATTTCCCACTCTAGGAAGGTAACTTAAAGTGTCATCGGATTCATTGTAGCAACGCCTTTCCATTAGTGTAGAGTGGCACAGTGGTAGCGCGTTCACCTCATGCCAACTAAACCCGAGTTTGAACCTGGGTACAGGGGATTTTTCCTCTCACTTTACACTAGGCCTTAACGGTCTGAACGTGGAGTCTTTTGGATGAGACGATAAACCGAGGTCCCGTGTGCTCCATGCACTTAGCACACGTTAAACCCAGTGGCAACGAAAAAGTTGTCCATTTCGTCAAAATTTAACCCCCACCCTTCCTTCCTCATCAATCACACAAGAATCGCATGCAAAAAAAGAAAGAAAAAAGGGTGGCGCGCCTCCATGGATGCTCCTGCTTTCAGGATGTCCTGAATGTCACGATTTGTTTTGTCCAGAATGTCCTGAAGTTCAGGATTTTTCTACTGCCTGGAGCAATTCACCAGATCATGAGAATTTGAGAAGATGCATTTTGATGGTTATAGAGGTCATGAGGTATATATAACCAGAAGAGAAACTGCAATGAGAGCCTGTTGTTTCCCTTCAGCTTCCAGGGGGCATTGCCCCCTCCCAGCAGGGGCGCTGTCCCTGTACTCCGCCGGGGCTTGCAGGACTTTTGAAATTTCCCATAAGCACTCATGCGCCTCTGGCTGCAGCGCGCTCTCCAGGTGGGAGCAACCCGAATTAAAGTACCCTAATACCCTAATGCTTAATACCTGATATTTTTCCAGAGCCCAGCACCAGCATGCCGTTCTCTCTGCGCGAGATGGTGTCGATGTCGCTGTCGCTGCGCAGCGTGTGTGTCGGCATCATCGAGCTGGCGCACCCCGACTCCAAGCTGACGGCCACGCGGGACTACCGCCACGCGCTGTACAAGACGATGCGGGAGCCCAACAGAGAGCTGGCCATGGCGGAGAAGGAGAGGAGAGAGACCAACATGTGGGCTTTTCTTTTCAAGGTGAATGATAATGGGTAATGTACGTATGTGTCCGTTTTCAGTTTTCACCGGTCTCCCCGCTGCGTACAGCCGACACATTCCGATTTCGGAGGTGCTCAGTCAAAGGAGAAAAGTTATTTGGAAGATTGGGGGGGGGGGGGGGGGGGGGGGGGGCGGCAAGAAAATGGGCCAATAAGTCAGAAAGATAGTAGATGACAGAAAGCAAAGGAAAAAGGCAGAGTCAAAGAAAGTGGCAGATTAGAGGCAGTTACAAGCACAAGACTTCCAGAAGGTGGGGGAACTATTTTTTTTTCGGTATCCCCATGGGGAGAGACTCATGGAGGGTGCGGGGTCGTCTGGCTCCCCGTATGGAGGCACGAGGCATCCACCCTCTGCCCCGGGAGAGAGACCAATATGTGGGCCTTCCTTTTCAAGGTGAATGATAATGATAAGTTGTAATAATCATAAATGTGAAAATGACCCTTCTGAGAAAATGACACTGTTAGACGCTTCAGACAATTCTCTTTCAAATGATATAGAACCATTCCTGTATTTGTGTCCGTTTTAGAGTTATGAGCATTTAAATTTGGTAGGGTGAATGTCGGTGTAGTATACCGCGTTATGATGTTGATATCACGGCGTTATTGTGTGCAGGTGACGTCCACCGTGGTCAGACAGATCTACAGTCGCGACAGCCGACGTCCTTTCTGCGTGCCTGGACACTGGCTGGCCCCCAACATCAGTGTTGAAGCAGACAAGGTCAGAGGAAATGTTGTGTATCATATTTTTCGGATCATTGGGCACCTGTGTGTACAAAGCAAATCGCGCAAATGTTCAAGAAGAATCAGAAAACAAAGAAATAGGCGCCCTTGTTTGTAAGGCGATTCGAACCTGGCAAAAGAAAGTAAACATTTGAAGCTCTTTCACATCCAGTAAATGCTAACCGATCGCCGTTACTGCTGTCATAAATGAGAGTAGGTTCCCCTCTCAGATCAGCGAAGTTCCGTTTCACAGTAGCTTTTCTCAGCTCCTTTCAGTCCATGCCTTTTGTTAACACTCGTCACCGGCATAAACCAATTTAAACTGTTTTATCCATCAGGCTTACATTGTTTTATGGTGGCATACCACCTGTAAGGTCTTTTCCTATCCCTAACCCAAATCTATGATAAGAATATTTGCCGCTGTTAAAAGAAATAACTTGAAACAAATATCTCTGAGTGGAAAGCTGCAAGGAGCCAGACTGAGGGGAATGGGTGTACTGTGCTTTGTACGCCTCTCTTTTGTTGTGAAGACTGGTAGAATCGTAGCATTTTAACCCCCTCGCCGCCAGCCATTTTCTAGCCACAAAATAAATTTAAACTTGTCTGGGTAGAGAAAATAAATCATCTGCAGTATTGGGAATTCCTCTGTGACATGCATAAAATTAGGCCTATCCTTGCCTCCCGAAATTAAGAAAATAGGCTCTTTGGATAACAGGCCCTCATTCGATGCCTTTTAGTGACATGGGTGTTAAACCATTGTGGTGCGTAAATGCGACATTGGCGGTGAAAGGGTTAAGCTTTACAACAATGATTTTTTGACGTCTTGTCGGTTGAGATGCAACGGACAACCAAGAATGTAAAAAAAAGACATGGCGCTAAAATAGTTGATAGGGATTTTCAAGGATTTTAAAATGAGTATTCGTTATATTGGTGACTCATGAACGCTTCGATATCTAGTGTACGGTGCACAGCAATCTTTCTCATGTTTTTGTCCACAAATAGGGCGCCCTCATTTATTGGGCACCCCCCGTGGGAGGGTCTTTTGTATAAATAGTTCCCCCACCTTCTGGAAGTTCTGTGCTTGTAACTTCCTCTAATCTGTCACTCTCTTTGACTCTGCCTTTCCCCTTTGCTTACTGTCATCTAGTATCCTTCTGCCTTACCAGTCCATTCTCCTGTCTTTTTTCACAAAACACTTTCAAAAACATTTCCTCCAGCCGAAGTCGGACTTGCTCAAGTTGCTGGGCCTAACTATTTTTTAGTTAGGCGCATAACGGCAGCATGACGCATCTACGCTCATAATTGACAGAAAACTGTCTGAGCGATCGAAGAAGAAGAAGAAGATATATTGGGCACATAGGTCGAAATTGAAGAAAAGAATATCGCCTTATTTTCTGAAAATTACAGTGTTCTTTTCTATTCTCCATAGTTTTGTTTTGCCTTCTTTATGCCCGGTCACTCATGACTTTCAGCAAAAAACTAAAGACATTGTAGAGCCTTAAGAAATGACATTTCTCATTAAGGCATTTTTAACTTTTCTTTTTACTGTTTTGGACAAGGCCCAACTTTGTAATTGAAGTTCTCTGTAGCTAATGGCTTTTGGAAGACATTTTAAAAAACCCCCACAAGAACCAGAATTTTCTGTTAATTTCTTTTTTTTTCCATAATGACATATCTTCAATGTCAAAATAACTGTAAAATCCTTACCAGCAAGCTTCCATTGTTTGTTGTTGTTGTGATGTGTTATACTTTGTCAGACCTGTTTACTCTACTCTTTTCGAGTAGTATTCTACTCAATGTGGACCTCTACTACTCTTCAAAATTGAAAATAATGCTAGATTCTACTCTTTTCCAGTGAATATTGTTTGATGGTTTAATGAATAAAACTACACATTTTGCATCAAAACTACTCATTTCAGCTATCCAGACTACTCAAGACTTGTGTAGGGGGTAAACAGGTCTGCTTTGGTTTTGTACATTGTAATACGATTTGTAAGGTTTTTGTTGTGGTCTGGTATACTACCTTTTTTGTACATTGTAATACGATGTGTAACACTGTTGCAGCCGTTACGTATCTACGATGCCCCCAATGGCCTGTTCCAACGCAGACCCTTTGCCGAGCACAAGCCGCTGATCAAAATGACCCCTGGTATGTTGGGAGCATCGCTACTGGACTTCCTGTTTAAGAAATTCTTAAAATGTAAATAAAAATTCCTTCCCAAATCCTGAAATGTCTGAATGATCCCCGAATGTATCAATTTTCAGTAGAGGAAGGGAGTCTACTCAATCAAGTGATGAACTGCTATAAAGCTTGGTACACGGTTTGTCTCATCAAAATGCAAAGTTTAAAGATGAATTTGCCTTCATGAAATAGAAAAGAAAGACGTTGAAAAAAAAAATTATTACAAAAGAAAAAAACAAAAAACAGCAACAGATTATTGAAAAGAAAAACAATTGCATTTGAGTGTGTTTGTGCCAAGCATTTTATGTTCCTTGTAATATTCTCTGCCAAGTTATTTTTCAAGAGAACTAAACAGGATCACCTACTTTACTAAATGCGTTAAATTAACAGAAATGCTGATATAAGCTCTAAAAATAGACAACCACGTGGAAGATGTTTACTGGCTCTGGCTGGCAATAACGTACAGTAGACCTGCCTACCCATACGATTTTTCCGTATTTTGTACATGATTTTGAGCCCCAGTACTGCAGTACGGTAAATGGAAAATTAATACGGCAAAAATTTGAACTTAAGGTCTTCTAAGATCGGTCAAAATCGAGTGTTTTTCGTCATTTCGCATGGCGGTTTAATGTTATGTAATGTTCCGTTTTTCGGTCTCCTTGCAAAATACGGAATTTTGAGAAAAAGTACGGAATTTTATTTCGTGGAGTATCTAAAAAAGAAATTGGGGGTAGGCAGGTCTGGTATAGGTAACGTCATGGCAGCACATCTGCATCCGAGGCAGTGGAAGAAGTAATATATTTCTTGTAGCTTAAAGGCACAACTGGGCTATAAAAGAGCCGATCCCTGGAATCGGGTAGTCAGTTGTGAGTGGGAGAGAGAGAGAAAAACAAGCCAGCGACTCTCCTAGCTGCGAGCTTTCGCCTGCGCCAGTTTAGTTTTTCCTCTCCTTTTTCGTTTGAAAAAAAGGATGTTTTCGCTGCGAGCGCCAAGCAGAACCTGACATTTTTAGCCTACTGCTTGCTTATATAGTACCTCGCTGGCTTTAGCATTGGACCTGTGTGATATGATGCGGGATGATATAATGCGATACAATGCTGTTGTTTGTTGTTGTTTTTTCAGGAGAGAACACGCCCCCACTGACCACCCGCGAAGTTCGCAGTCTGCTGATCCTCACGGAGCTGCCCTTTGTGGTTTCCTTTGAGGAGAGAGTCAGGGTGAGTAGTTCCTTCCCTTGATAATGCGTCGGTCATCGTTATCAATCCTTAACGTTTTGTAGCTCATTGCCTTTGGTATTTGGTATATTCTAGTCACATAGACTTATCTCTGTGAAATCCGGCCTGCTCTCCCCTGGAGAGTGCGTTGCCGCAAATGCAGCGCCTACCCAATTTTAATTTTTAAAAAAATTGGGGTGGGTGGGGGGTGGGGTGGTACAGGGTAAGGAGTGGGGGTGTGGACACACTTAGAAAACCTAGCTATCAATTTGGCCATACCAGGCAGCGGGATTTCTCCCTGCTCTTACCGACTTTCAACTGCCGTGGGATTTTTACGTGCGTAAAGCCGCACATGGGTCAGACTAGCTTTAAGTCCCCCATCCGAAGGACTGGACGTTCAGTTCGATTTTCCTGTCAAACTAGAAAGAAAGGGCGATGGCTGGGATTCGAAGCTGGGTCACTCACGTCGCAGTCACGCATTGCATTTGGCAGGTGAACGTCTTAACCACTCTGCCACCTTTCTTTCTTGAGTTATGAAAATTGTTAACCCTTTCACTTCCAGAGAAACATGGACAAAATATAAATTTTTTAAAATTCAAAACTTGAAAAGAGAGCTGTGAAGGGCCAGCCACACTGCATACGATTTGACCCCAATACGATACGATTGTGACGATGTCTGTGAATCCATGATTCACGTGAAATACTTCCTTCTAAAAACAACTGTACTGTTTTCATTCACAATACTCATGTAGACTGCAATGCACGAATCAAATAAAATGTTCAATACAGAAATAACATTATTTCTATCAGATTGTACTGTCTGAGGGGTACGCAACCCCCCTTGGCACTCTAGAGATGCACTTGTCTAAAACAAAAATAAAAATCCGGCCTTCCAGGACTATGACATCAAAAGTTATGACATCATCAATGACATCGCACTGCCCCTAGTAGATATGGAGCAGACAGAGAAAGGGTTAATTTTGAATGGTATTTTCACAATTATTTTCCGTAGGTCATGACCAGAAGTAACAATTTTTTGGGTAAAATTGTAGGGTTATTTTAATTTTGACTGTAAATTGGAAGTATACTGATCAGAAGAAACAGTTTACATGAAATGCTAATCTAAGACCATAGTCTGTTGATTGTGTAGAAAATGTTGGATAATTTCAATTTTTTCATAAAGCTTACAATCTTAACGTTATTGGACGTTTTATTCAGTCACTAGTTAAAGTCTATTTCCAACATTTTCAAAACCATTTTTCATATGTTTTGTGTGTGTCGACTAGTTTTTGTTGTTTTGCGCACGTTTCAGATCCTGCAGCGGCTGATCCAGGGCGACCTGAAGAGGGACAGCTGGCAGGACAACGTGGGGGGAGGACTCCACCTGCACATCCGACGACCCTACATCTACGAAGACTCCTTTGAAAAACTCTCTCCTACAAACGGTATAGCGAGAGAGAGAGAGAGAGAGAGAATTTGAGAGAGAGAGAGAGAGAGAGATTGAGAGAGAGAGAGTGAAAGAGAGAGAGAGAGAGAGAGAGAAAGAGAGAGTGAGAGAGAGAGCAGCAGACGGACAGACAGAGAGAGAGATAAATCTTACATCATGGGTGTACTTTTTTTTTCCTGTTCACAAGGATTTCAGTGTTTTTTTTAATATATAATTCTACCTACAACTGAAATTCCTTCTTTTTTATCATAATAAAAAGTAAAATTCATCCCCACAAAATCGGCATTCGCACATGGAGCAACCCGAATTTCACAGAGATGAGTTTCTGTGACTAGAAAAAATGCCACTTTCAAAAACAGATTTCCTCCAGCCGAATTCGGACTTGCTCGTGCTGCACATAAAACTTAACGGCAGCATGAACGCATATGCAAACTCATAATTGACAGGGAAACTGTCTGAGCTAAAATCGAAGATTAAGAAGAAAGAAGAAGAATCACCAGTAATCGTTTCTTTTTCCTCCTCCCCCCCCCCCCCCCCAGCCCCGACATGAAGGTGAAGATCCTCCCCATCCCCCCCCCCCCCCCCCACCCCCCCCCCGTTCACATGAAGGTGAAGATGTTCACCTGGTTAACGTTGCCGGGCTGGACGAGGCAGGGATCGACGGCGGGGGGTTGTTCCGGGAGTTCCTGTCAGAGCTGATGAAGGAGGGGTTCAACCCCAACCGGGGCTTCTTCCAGCTGACGACCGACGGCCTGCTCTACCCCAACCCCCAGGCCGCGTTTCTGGTGGACAACTACAGCCGAGCGTTTCTTCTTCCTGGGGCGAGTGCTGGGGAAGGTAAGGCCGTGTTTCTGGTAGACAACTACAGCCGGCATTTTCGTTTTCCTGGGGCGTGCTGGGGAGGTAAATAGGCCGTGTTTTCTGGTGTAAACCACATTTACATGCAGCTGAGCGTTTCTCTTCTACTTCTTTTTCTTCTTTCCTCTTCTTCTTCTTCTATTGCCTGGGGCGAGTGCTGGGGAAGGTAAGGCCGTATTTCTGGTGGACAACTACAGCCGAGCATTTCGTTTTCCTGGGGCCAGTGCTGGGGAAGGTAAGGCCGCGTTTCTGGTGGACCAACTACAGCCGAGCATTTCTTCTTCCTGGGGCGAGGTGCTTGGGGGAATGTCTGGGGAAGGGTCTAAGGGCGCGTTGTTAGTGTGGACAACGACAGTAGACCGACATTTCTTCTTCCTGCGGGCGAGTGCTGGGAAGGTAAGGCCCACCCCCGCCGCGTCGTTTTTCTGCGTGGACAACTACAGCCGAGCATTCTTCTTCCTGGGGCCAGTGTGGCGGGACAGGTAAGCCGTAAACACGATTGTTATGCTTTGTATTAATCAATCAAAATAATTAGTAATGATTGGGACACAGGACATACAACACAGACACAGACACATACCACACACACCACACCACACCACGACACACACACAACACACACAACACACACACTGACAGGAGACGAGCACGTGGCAGGGCGCTTCTTGACAGTGAATGTCTGTTGGATTGGTGGGAGTGTGTGGAGTGATTGTCTTGGAGTGTATTATTTCGCCCTTGAATATTGCCACAACCTAATTTATTTATGGATGCTGATGCTGAACATGTGGTGTTGTTTCAGGGTTGTTGCGAGGAAACATGATGGTAGTAGAGATGCCGTTCGACACATTCTTCCTGTGCCAAAGATAATGGTCCCACGCCGATCGGCCAATCTGGAACTACCCCATCTGCAGTCACGGCTGTGGACCCCGTCGCATGTACAAAGTCAGATTCATTTAGAATATATCATTAGCATTAGACTTACCTTATTTTCGGGATCATTAGGCGCTGCTGGTGGTATAAGGCGAATAGGGCAATTTTTCAAGACCAAAATTGACAAAATTAAAAGCAAAAGGCCCGCCCCCTGGTTTTAAGGTGATACACACTCCCTCGCAGAAAGGAAAGTCGAAGTTTGAAGCCCGTACACGCTCCTTGATAAACGCTCCTACCGACCGCCATTATGTTGTGTCATAAACAAGAGTGGACTCCCTTCTCAAATAATGGAAACTTCCGTTTTTTTTTACGACTTTCCGGTTGTTGTGTTTGGACCTTTTCTTGAGAAAAAAACTTAAGGCTACTTAAAACGATGCTTTTTAATCAATGAAGGGTTATGCATCGTTGGACGGGTATTCTCTGATGGATAATAGGGGATGTTTAAACATGTGTTAACGTGAGGCATTCCGGCGAACCAAACTCGTTACCACTTCGATGGCTTGGTCGACCACAGTAGATGATACTGAACATCGGCAATTGTGGACTGCTCTCTTCTCACGACGATTTGCTTGTGTTCGAAGTTAATAGGGGTTTGACTGCCATCATGTATTGGGCGCCCCCCATAGATCCGAAATGGGGAAAAAAAGTAGCGCATATTATACTAGTATAGTCCAAAAAATACTGGGTATATCATGAAAACTGTGCCACCGACTCGGTCAAATTCTGGACATCCGTCAATCTGGGAAGTTAAGGTTGAGCATATAGTGAATATACGGTGCACCCTAACCCTTATTTTTTTTTTTTTCGCAAAGCAATGAGACAAGTATCTGTGGATGATATTGCGTAGCTGAAATAATGCGGTTGGTTTCATTGAGGATTACGTCATCTGGGGGGCCACGTTGTGTAAGAAACCTCGACGATTTATGCTGACGTGATGAAAGAAACTATGAAGGAGACGTGTCATGAGACTGATGTGTTGACTTTGTTCGTGTAGGAACTGAGATGTTGTTGACATTGTTGACTTTCGGGTGTAGGACCTGAAGATGTCGGTTGACATGTTGATTTTGTTGTGTGTAGGACCTGAAGCTGGTTTGTTGACATTGTTGACTTTGTCGTGTAGGACCTGAAGATGTCGTTGGACATTGTTGACTTCTTGGTGTGTAGGGCTGAAGAAAGATTTTTGTTGACATTGTTGACTTGTTGTGTAGGACCTCGAAGATGTCGTGACATTGTTGATTTGTTGTGTTAGGACCTGAGATGTTTGTTTGTTGACAATGTTGACTTCTGTTTGTTTGTTTTGTGTAGGACCTGAAGATGTGTTGACATGTTGAGTTTGGTGTGCTAGGACCATGTAAGATTGTTTGTGCAGTTTTTGATGATTTTGTTGATTGTTTGTTGTTAGGACCTGAAGATGTTGTGGGTGTTGACTTTTATTGTTGCCCTTGTGTTGTAGGACCTGTATGATATTGGTGGTGATTGTTGAAATGTGTTGACATGGTTGTTATGGTTTCAGAAACTGCTGTTCCTGAAGAACTAGAACCGGGGGGCACGTGTCAGACATGATGGACACAATTGTTACAGGTTGTTGACATGCATGGTTTGTTATGGTTTCAGAAACCTGCTGTTCTGAACGTAACTATTGACGGGGGGGGGGGGACATGCAGAACCTGAGACAGCAGTGTTGAACATGTGGTTGTTGACATTTGGTTTTGGTTATGGTTTCAGAAAGAAACTGCTGTTCTGAAGAACTATGACGTAGGGGGGACAGTGTCAGACACTGATGACTATCATTGTTGACATAATTGTTGAACTATTGGTTGTTATGGTTTCAGAAAAAAACATGCTTGTTCCTGAAGAACTGATGAGGGGACATGTCACAGACACTGATGACCATCATTGTTGACATGATTGTTGACATTGGTGGTTATGGGTTCAGAAGAAACCTGTGTTCTGAAGAACTATGAAGGGGGACGTGTAAGACTCTGTCGGCCTGGATTTCACCGGTGGTCACCGATAAAATTTGGGGCCACCAAAGGTCAGTTGACTTCACACACTCATGCTAATTTTTTTTGTTTGGTTTTTCGTTCGTTTAGGCAGTATCTCGTAGTCACGGGTTCAGTTCTTCAGTATGCTTGTTCAAGCCAGCCAGCGGCGAAAGCGAAAAGCTGGGGCCTGCGTTACATTGGAGATCGTTACTGCAGGCTTATTAGGTCACGCGTTCAGGTGGTTAGGCCTCGCAGGCCCCTTCACTGTCATCTCATTTTCGTTTGAAACTTTGCAAGCTGAGAGGGTTTTTTTAATGTTTTGTTTGGGGGCAAATCTGCCTTTAGTCATGCTCAATACCTTACCCATATGGGCCATAAGGTCCTCCTCGGGAACGCAGAAGAAGAAGAAAAAAAATGTCTGAAACTAGGGAAAAAAAGGGAGTAGAGGATAAGTTTGCCTTTTAACCATGGTTTTGTTAAACGTATCACAAAGATGACAGAATAGTACAGAGAAGTATTTTTTTTTAAAGACTGATCGTTACTAACTTCGCAAAGGTTTTACTTTCTTACAGCTTTGTTTCAATACTGGAATAATTGTGTCAACAAGTAAGGCTGACGCCTCCTCTGCGCTAACATAAATGTATTCAAAAATCTTCTGGACCACAAAGAACACAATGATGTCAAATTTGTATCCTACTTTCGATGATGAATAAAAAAAAAGAAAAAAAAAAGTTCCATTCCATAGTTTGTTTAAATTTGATATTTGAAAAGATAGTTTAGCTGTAGAAAGCAAGGCCGCCCTGAAACAAATCAAATCACTAGCGAGAAAAAAGCGAGGGGAGAAGAGCGAGGAAGCGGAGGGTATATAATAAAATATTTTTTTAAGTAAGTAATTTTTTTTTTTTTAAAAGGGCCGCAGAAAGAATGAGGGGAAAAAAGGGCCCCCACTTCTAGCTCTGTATTACTACTCAACTAAAAAAATCATCCCAAAATGAGGTCTTATTCTTATATAAGGGAGGGTCTTATAATATAAGGGCGAGGTAATCTTAATGCGTGCAAAGAAGGGCCAATTGTGTCAGAGAGAGTAGGCCTTATATGGGAGGGAGGTCCTTGTAATGGGGGAACTGTCTACTGCCGATGTTGTTGTAAATAGTCACAAAGGTGAAAGAAAAGCAAAGTGCGTTTTTTTTTGTCAGGTGCTGGATCTGAAGCCCGGGGTGTCAGATCTCCGTCACAAAAGGAACAACAGGATCGAGTAATCCACCTCAGGCAGACTACTTCCTCAAAAAACAGGTACACTGTGCTCACCTGTGCAATCAACTAGATGTCAGATGTTCAGGGCTGCCTACTGTACTCTCCTCCCTGCTAAGGTGTATTGATCTGTGGTCTAGAGGAAGTTACAAGCACAGAAACTCCAGAAGGGTTGGGGGCTGGTGGAACTAGTTTTACTAAAGACCCCCCCCGGTATCCCACTGGGATAGAGAACTAGTGGAATGGGGCGGCGGGGTCGTCCAGAGCTCTCCCCCGTCTTATGGAGGCACGAGGCAGTCAGAGAGAGGGGAAAGATCGGAGAGAAAGAGACGAGAAAAATAGGAGATTTAACCCTTTTGGGCCAAAGGCCATTCATTTGGGGCGCTTTGACTGATAAAGAATCATGAAGGCACGAGGCCCGGCATTCCAACCACTGCCCCAGTAGTTAAGTTAAAGCGCTATGGGTCATGAGGTAATGAGCTGTATAAATAACGTACTTTACTATTAGTAAAAAAATGAGTCCCTGGAACCCAATCTTACTTTTCTTTCTAGAGTCCCTGGAAACATGAACAGAATCAAAAACATGGGTAGTGTTGTTTTGTAGAGCAATCGCTTGTCTTGCTAGTAGTTCGCTTACATGGATATACCCAACAATCGCGGTTTGATTTTTGTTATGCTAGCACTACGTTGTTGCACATAGGTTACGGAACACCAAAGGTTATTGAATATTGAGGCACTGCATTTGACACCCAAAAAAAGAATCAAGAAGACTACCCAACCCCAAAAATATCCACAGTCGCAGAAAACGAAATGCCTGAGAAGCTGAGACATGAAATAATCAGAATAGTAGTGTTGGCTTTTTTTTTGACCCTCTGATGCATGACGGTGCAATGCAACCGTTTTGCTATGAGCTTTCTTGCTGCTTGCAATCAATTCAAGGTTAGGATTTGCTTTAGCGTCTTATTAGCCGGTGAAAATTCTAGAGGCTTTAAAAAAAAAAGAGAATAAAATTGCACAATACTGTAGTTCTTACAGATTCGACACCATTGTTTATTATTTCTTTCTCACTGTATTTCATGTCTTCAGAGATCGGCATCACTGCAACAGTTTCCGCGAAAGGTATGGCGGACGTGATGACGTGCTCAAAAAGCTGGACTGGCTGCAGATGTTTGGCAGGACATGAACTGCGAGGTGCTGATACTCCGGGAGCGGCCAGATCGTCATCGAATCGGGTGACCCTCAGGAGACACACCAATCTACTCCGGGAGAAAATCAACTCTGTTGTCTGTCAGTCAGTTAGTCAGTTAATCATTTTACATACTCAGTTTATGCTATCAATCAAAATCATCCAGTTCACCTGATCAAACAGAAAAGCCAACTGCTTAACAATGTCAAATTAATGGTTATATCATTATACAGGTGGCATGGTAGGTGTGTGTTCCCTGCCTTCAGGATGTCCTGTAAGTTCAGGATCTTGTACTGCCTTGGAGCCGGCGTTCTCCGCCGGCAGGAATCTATGAGAATTTTTGCGGAAGCAGCATTCTGCTGGTTATAGAGTGCTGGGTCCTGAAGGTTTTTACCAGACGGTGGGAAATGAAAGTGCAACAAGAGCCGTCAAGTACATTGGAAAACTGTGTTTCCCTTCATGCTTCAGGGGGCCATTTGCCCCCAACACCCAGAACACCAGGAGGGGGGGCACTGCCCCTGCACTCCGCCAGGGCTCTGGGTGGCCCCTGGACCCATTGCCTGCAAGTTTTTAAATTCCCAGGAGCACCCATGGTATAATACAGGGGGCTTATGCAGACAGCCACCACCCTTGGGATAGTGATGTTTTGGAAGAGGGAGGTGGTTAAAACAGTTCAGCTCCAACATTAATCAATATGCTGTGATATCCATACAGGGGGCACACAGACACCAATCAATATGATGGTTTATTATACAGGGGGGACACGGACACCATATCAATATTATTATATCAAGTATACAGGGGTGGAACCCACCCTGTGGGATAGTGATGTTTGGGAGGTGGTGCATCCCAGTTCCAGACGATCAACAGAAACAGTCAACTGCTTTCATCAATATTATTTATGGTATGTCATTATACAGGGGGTGCTACAAGACACACACCCTGTGACTAGTGATGTTGTGGGGAGGGTGGGCCTCATCAATTCACGAATCAACAGAAAAAGTCAACTGCTTCAACAATATCAATCTAATATATCGTTATGCAGCGGGGCTACACAGTGCGGAAAACAACCCCATATCAATATTATGTATTATCGTTAGCTACAGGGGGCTACACGGACACCCACCCTCGTCTGTTGATAGTGCTGTTTTTTGGGAGGTGGTTCATCAGTCACGATCAAACAGAAAAAAATTCAAATGCTCGCTTCGTACCAGCTGCTCCAGACCTCCCTCTGGGGAGTTTAAGGTAAATACTGTGGCGGTCCTGTCTGGTTCCTGTCTGTCTCTCAGTCTGTTTCTTCTTCCCCAACCCCTCACTCTTCGTTCTACCCTGTCTCTTTTCTACCCACCCCCCCTTCCCCCTCCTCTCTCTCGCTCTGTGTGTCCAGGATTTGCTGTAGATTTGTGCAACCTCAAAAGGGAGCCAGGGAAACTCTCTAGCAGCATATAGTGTAGTGTGTTGGTACATTTTACTGTCACAATGGATCACATGTGCAACAATTTGGGATGATGTTGCTTTTTTGGTGTGTTTTTGCTATAAGATTGTCATGATTTCCAGAGTTCAGCCATCCAGAGTACCAGCGTTCTGATGTCCAGCTCTCCCTGAGTGTCCTGTACTATACTACTGTACGCATTATTGAAGAAGCTCAATGGCTCTTGTGCAGTCCCCCTTCAGTATAA
This sequence comes from Phymorhynchus buccinoides, assembly GCA_017654935.2. Classification (NCBI taxonomy): domain Eukaryota; kingdom Metazoa; phylum Mollusca; class Gastropoda; order Neogastropoda; family Raphitomidae; genus Phymorhynchus; species Phymorhynchus buccinoides. Next base: position 5,822,357 of record CM065689.1, read on the forward strand.
GCGGGGGCTGGGGTCCTATCAGTCCATCACTGGGAACAGACCTTCCGCCTACCTTCCAGTGCTCTTCACACCTACAACCCTGCCCGCTCACTCAGGGTCTCAAAAACAAAAACTTCTGAAAGTCGCAAAAAAACAATCTAAAATCATTGGGAACGTCAGTTTCAGTGCCACATGTTGTTTGAATTCCCTCACAGCGATCTCCGCCATGAACCACTATCTCTACTTTAAAAGCTCAAACTCAAGACTCATACTTTCAAAGCCATTGGTTGTAAATTTTTCATTGCTTGATCTGTACCGGGGTGAATGAGTGGGTAATAAGTCTTGGTGACTGGGGTGATCAGTGAATGGAAGAGCCTTGAGTGTTAAATAATTATAGAAAGGCGATATAGAAAGAAAGCTATCAATTACCATATTTTTTCGGATCATTAGGCGCTGCTCAGCGCGAATAGGGAAATTTTAAGAAAAATATGAAAAAATCAAAGCAAAACGCCCTCGTTTATTAAGGCGATACACGCCTCGAAAGTCGAAGTTTTGAAGACCGTATGCGTCCTGTAAAGGCTTACCGACCGCCTTACTGCCTGTCAAAACGAGAGTTGGCTCCCTCTCAATAACGAACTTCCGTTTTTGCGACTCCGGTTGTGTGTTCTGACTTTCTTGCGAAAACTGGTAGAAATGATGGCATTTAATCTCTTCAGTGATGCTTTTTACATCCAATGAAAGGGCTATGGAATCTGATCTGTTGGACGGTATCTCGGATTGATAAAGGGGAATTGAAGCTTTTAAACGTGTGAGCGTTTGTGTATCGCGACTCATGACACTTTCGATGTTGTGACTCACAGTAGACTGAAATGAACACAGCAATCGTTGCCTCTCTGCCACGATTTGTTCACTAATAACGACCTCATCTATAGGGCATATAGGTCGAAATGGAGAAAGAAATATTGCCTTATAGTCTGGAATAATTACAGTATTAATTATTACGTTCATTTCCCAGGACTGTACCC
>CM065689.1:5823860-5843860 GCA_017654935.2 Phymorhynchus buccinoides
TCTTGTCTGTGTGTCTGTCTATGTGTGACTTATCTGTCAGTTTGTCTATCTCTGCCTGTCTGTCTGTCTCTGTGTGTCTTGTCGATCAGTTTGTCTGTCTGTCTGCTTGTCAGTGTGTCAGTCTGTCTGTCTGTCTATCTGTCTTGTCTTTTGTCTGTCTGTCTGTCTGTCTGTTTGTGTGTCTTGTCGATCAGTTGTGTCTGTCTGTCTTGTCTGTCTGCTTGTCAGTCTGTCAGTCTGTCTGTCTGTCTGTCTGTCTTGTCTGTCTGTTTGTCAGTCTGTCTGTTTGTCTGTCTGTCTTGTCTGGACGAATTGATTCTTCAAAGAAAGGAAAAATATCACCCAGCTGAGTAGGTGAAACAGGATGGATTATAGGGCGGCCATCTTGCTGATTATCATAAAGTGTAGGTGAAACCGGAATAGACGAATAAGGACGCTCCGGAACAAAAGATGATTGTCATTTTGAAGGAACAAAAGAACTGCGGGTGGCAACCTAGATAAAAAAAAATTGTTTTTATTGAAAACGTTTCTACGCATGTCTAAGGAAACATCGAGAACAAGGAGAAAACATCAAGAATAGTTTTGAAAGAAACGTCAAGAGCGTGACAGAAACCATCCCGAATAAGAAGGAAACATCAGGAAGGATACCGAAACATCTAGAACACGAAGACAACGTCAAGAATAATCTTAAAGACCCCCCACGCTCAGCCGCCAAATCTGGCTGAAAGACTTCTTTTTATTAGTAAAACACTTCTACCATACCGATTTGAAAAAATTCTGCTTCGTTATTAAATAACCAGACCAGATGTATTATGACTCACCTGTGTGACAGCACTGGGCGCTGCCATATTTGTTACAAGAAGGCCGCCATGTTAATCACGAATAGGGGGCCGCCATATTTACTATCTGCAAAGGCGCAGCTATCATGATATACCACAACAATTTGATGAAAGGCTTGTATCATGTAAACAAAAGTATCCCTTATTAATTTTAAAGCAATTCAGACCTTTCTTCATAAATGTTATGAATTTCATCAGCCTAGCACATCAGATGTCGTAGACTAAATTTTGGTTTGAGATTAAAAACAGAACTCAAGCAAGCAGACGATAATTTTTCATCTTGTTCTGCCTCCTCGCCGTGACTTGGCCACAATGATTGATTTGGTACAGACGTTGTGATTGCTTTTATTCTGCCAAACTGATATGTTTGGGCATCAGTTTCGTTATTATAGTTTACATCTTAGTGTGATTTGTCTGTGATTGTCAGTCAGAAGCTCAAATAGGCCTGGATGTTGAAGGTGAACGGTGAAACCAAAAAGAAGCTGTGTTTCGACAATTTTGATGATGGCTAAAAAAGATCGGTAAAGGTAAAGATTACCACTGTTCTTGTTCATTATCTGTCATTCAACTGAACAGGATGGTGTTAGTCTTCACAAGTTTCCAAAGAATACTAGATCTAAAACAAGAAGTGACTGGAATGACTGTTCGAAGATCAATTCGCAGGCCAAGGTGTGTGTCTTGTGAAAACTCATTGTTGTGTTCGAAGCATTTCACACCCCAGTGCTACAGAGAAAAGAAGGTTGGCCAGTGTAGCGTGCAAATCTGTCGCTCGTGCAAATCTTTAGCTCGCTACCTATGAGAGTCTGTATTTGCGGCATTTTGCGACATTGAGCATTAACCACAAATTTCACTTTTTCCGTGGGTTAGGGATAGGGTTAGGGTTAGGGTTAGATACATGGTTCAAATACGGAAAAAGTGAAATTTGTGGCCAGTACTACAAGTACAGTAGGGAAACAGTGAAGAGATGATTGAGAAAAAGTGCCGTGCCTACCGTGAACACTATGTTGCATTGACATTGCCGTACAGTGGGGCAGCGACTAGACCTACACTACAGCAGTAGGGGCCTATAATCTTGTGTTGGCACATCTTTAGATCTAGTGGGTGCCAGTGCCGTCACCGTGACAAAATCGATCACCACACATTTGGCCATTGCGTCAGTGTCAAGTTCTGTGGATCAACAAAATGTAAGTGAAAATTGCTATTTGTTTGTTTCTTTCCTTCCTTCCTTCAAGCGACCACAATCATTTGCTGACTATTCTGTCATTGTTTGATGTGTCATTATTGTTTGATGTGTGAGGCGCCGTGGCCGGTTGGTTAGAGTCGCCGCTCGTAATCCAACAGGTTTGCGAGTGCGGTGGGTTCGAACCCGGCTGGTCACAGTGTTGCATCCTTGGGAAAGATACTTTACTCCTATTTCCTGGTCCTTCGGATGAGACCTAAAACCGAGGTCCCGTGTGCGAACGCATGCACAAGATCTTGCGCGCACGTTAAAGCCCATTCCACTATTCGGTACGAGTAGGCCGTGTGTGCCGGTGGAATGGATGACACGAGCTCACAAAGCATGCATCCTGTGCGCCAATAGCAGTCTAAACGAAGACTTTGGGCGTGGGGCAGGATAAACATCCCCAATCGGAAGAAGAAGTCTGTCATTTTAACTAGATATACGACTTTTAATTTTAGATCAGATTAGGCAGCTGATGTTCTGGAGGGCTGCACTGAACTTTGCTAAATAGCCTACACTAGAGATGCCTAGCGTAGAGCCGGTTCACACGCGCGCGCACACAACCACGCACGCACGCACACACATACACACACGCGCGCGCGCGCGCGCGCACATGCACACACACACAGTTTATTATTTTCCAGGAGAGGCCTCCAATGCGTTTTTATTGTGTTCAAAATATTGTCAACCTTTGGAAGGCAAGCAACCAGACCGAGCCGATGGATGTCGCCCTCCTCTTCTCCCCCCTCCCCCTCCCCCAGCCCACCCCATTTGACTCCTTGATCCAACCCTATTCACATGTTTGTGATCAGTACATTGCTTTCTTTTGTAATTGTCATTATTTCATAGGGTGAATGACAATGAATTTAACAGATTTATTAATGTCTGATTTCATACTGACCAATGTTAGAATACATACTAATAGTAATACAGTATTTATTGTCTTGTATTGATTTACAGGTTCTGTCCAAGATTTCAGCACACACAGTCCAGGCAAAAGCTCCAAGCTCAACAGGCTCAGTGAAACAGAAACACGTGAGATCTCTGATGGGACCCAAGACGCACTGGGCTCGCCTGTCCTATCTACCCAAGAGCCGCATGTAAGTATTAGTAGTTAAGAGCAATCTTGATTTTCACAAACTACTGGTGCAACTCCTTGAAGTGTGTGTGCGCGCTGGGCTCCCAGGGACCCCCATTTGGGGGTCTATGAAGCACTAACATTCTCAAGGACCCTTTAAAAGAATGTGCAGGGGGTCCCAGGGATGCATTAGAAAAATTCTTTTTAGCATTTGCAATGCCACTGGGACCCTCTATCCCGCCTCTAGGACCCTCTATACTGTAAGTGAAGGAGTCCCTGGGACCCCTTGTTTTGCGGGACGATTAGGAGCCCCCCCCTCCCTCTCTCTCTCTCTCTCTCTCTCTCTCTCTCTCTCTCTCTCTCTCTCTCTCTCTCTCTCTCTCTCTCTGTGTGTCGGTGTGTTTTGTTTGATGTCTGTCTAAGTCTTGTCTGTGTGTCTGTCTATGTGTGACTTGTCTGTCAGTTTGTCTATCTGTGCCTGTCTGCCAGTCTGTCTGTCTCTGTGTGTCTTGTCGATCAGTTTGTCTGTCTGTCTTGTCTGTCTGCTTGTCAGTGTGTCAGTCTGTCTGTCTGTCTTTCTGTCTTGTCTTTTGTCTGTCAGTTTGTCTTTCTGTCTTGTCTGGACGAATTGCTTCTTCAAAGAAAGGAAAAATATCACCCAGCTGAGTAGGTGAAACAGGATGGATTATAGGGCGGCCATCTTGCTGATTATCATAACAAAGTGTAGGTGAAACCGGAATAGACGAATAAGGACGCTCCAGAACAAAAGATGATTGTCATTTTGAAGGAACAAAAGAACTGCGGGTGGCAACCTAGATAAAATTTTTTTTATATATTGAAAACGTTTCTACGCATGTCTAAGGAAATATCGAGAACAAGGAGAAAACATCAAGAATAGTTTTGAAAGAAACGTCAAGAGCGTGACAGAAACCATCCCGAATAAGAAGGAAACATCAAGAACGAGACCGAAACATCTAGAACACGAAGAAAACGTCAAGAATAATCTTAAAAGAAACGTCAAGAGCGAGACAGAAACCAATCAGAATAAGAAGGAAACGTCAAGAACGAGACCAAAGCATCTAGAACAAGAAGAAAACGTCAAGAATAATATTGAAACGTGAAGAGAGAGAAAGAAACCGTCAAGAATAAGAAGGAAACATCAAGAACGAGACCGAAACATCTAAAGCAAGAAAACATCAAGAATAGTCTTGAAAGAAACATCAAGAGAGAGACAGAAACCATCCAGAATAAGAAGGAAACATCAAGAACGAGACCCAAGCATCTAGAACAAGAAGAAAACGTCAAGAATAATCTTGAAAGAAACGTCAAGAACGAGACAGAAACATCTAGAACAAGAGGAAAACGTCAAGAATAATCTTGAAAGAAACGTCGACGAGAGAAGAACGGAAAGAACGAGACAGAAGCATCTAGAACAAGAAGAAAACGTCAAGAATAATCTTGAAACGTCAAGAGCGAGAAAGAAACCATCAAGAATAAGAAGGAAGCATCAAGAATGAGAGCGAAACACCAAGAATAATAAAGGAAACGTCAAGAACAAGAAGAAAATTAGATCAGAAAATAGGTTTTTAAGCGCTCTTACCTAGTTTTCGTCGATGACTTGCAACAAAAGTGGCCCTTTCCACTAATGAACAGAAACAGAAACTGTTGGAGTGTTCACGTTTGGTGTTGTGCGGAGAAGGAGATTCGTTGGACATCTGGCCGAGTCCTGATTCCCCAACAGACGAACCCTGGAACGATGGCTACCCTTCATCTTGAAACCGGTCAGTCTGTGTCTTGTGTGTGTGTGTGTGTGTGTGTGTGTGTGTGTGTGTGTGTGTGTGTGTGTGTGTGTGTGTGTGTGTTGTGTTGTGGTGTGTGTGTGTGTGTGTGTGTGTGTGTGTGTGTGTGTGTGTTGTGTGTGTCTTGTCTGTCTATGTGTCTGTCTGTTCTGTCTGCCTGCCTGTCTATATGTCTGCCTGTATGTGTGTCTTGTCAGTCAGTTTGTCTGTCTGTCTGCCTGTTTTTGTGTCTCTTGTCTGTCAGTTTGTCTGTCTTGTCTGTCTGTGTGTATGTCTGTTTTGTTTGCCTGTTTGTGTTTTTTCTATTTGCCTGTGTGTGTGTCTTGTCTGTCAGTTTGTCTGTCTTGTCTGCGTGTCTTGTGTCTGCCTCTCTGTGTGTGTGTTGTCTGTCAGTTTGTCAGTCTGTCTGTCTTGTCTGTGTGCCTTGTCCGCCTGCCTGTCTCATTGTCTGTCTGTCTGTGTGCCTGTCTGTCTTTTCTCTGTCTGTGTCTGTCTGTCTGCCTATATGTGTGTGTACCTGTGTCTGTGTCTGTGTCTGGATGTCGTCTCTCTCTCTCTCTCTCTCTCTCTCTCTCTCTCTCTCTCTCTCTCTCTCTCTCTCTCTCTCTCTCTCTTTCTCTCTCTCGGTGTATTTCATAGGGTGAATGACAATGTCTGCCTGTCTGTCTAAGTCTGACCAATGTGTGACTTGTCTGTCAGTATGTCTATCTGTCTTGTGTCTGCCTGTCTGTCTCTGTGTGTCTTGTTTGTCAGCTCCAAGCTCAACTGTCTCAGTGTCTGCCTGTCTCTGTGTGTCTTGTTGATCAGTTTGTCTGTCTTGTCTGTCCGCATGTCTTATCAGTTTTCACAAACTAGTCTCCTCTGTCTGTCTGTCTATCTGTCCTCTGTCTGTCTGTCTTTTGTCTGTCAGTTTGTCTGTGCTGTCTATCTGTCTTGTCTGTAAGTGAAGGAGTCCCTGGGACCCTCTCTGTTTGCTCTCGATTAGGAGCCCCCCCTCTCTCTCTCTCTCTCTCTCTCTCTCTCTCTCTCTCTCTCACCCAGCTGAGTAGGTGAAACGGGATGGATTATAGGGTGGCCATTTTGTCTGATTATCATAACAAAGTGTAGGTGAAACGGGATGGATTATAGGGCGGCCATCTCTGTGCTGATTATCGTAACAAAGTGTAGGTGAAACGGTATGTCATGTATAGGGTCTGTCAGTTTGTCTTCTGTCTTGTCTGGACGAATTGCTTCTTCAAAAGAAAGGAACAAAGCTGAGTAGGTGAAACGGGATGGATTATAGGGCGGCCATTTTGCTGATTATCGTAACAAAGTGTAGGTGAAACCGGAATAGACGAATAAGGACGCTCCAGAACAAAAGGATTGTCATTTGGAAGGCTGATTATCGAGAACAAAGTGTAGGTGAAACGGGATGGATTATAAAGGTTTCTACGAGCCATCTTGCTGAAGAAGGAAACGTCAACGAGACAAAGTGTAGGTGAAACGTCAAGAACGAGACCGAAAGCATCCAGAATTACGTCAAGAACGAGACCGGCCATCTTGCTCAAGATTATCATCTAACAAAGTCAAGTAGGTGAAACGGGATGAAGATTACGTAAGAACGAGCCAAGCTCTAGCTGATTAAGGAAAACGTCAAGAAAGCGAAGGTGAAAGCATCCGGAATAGACGAATAAGGACGCTCCAGAACAAAAAAATGATTCTCATTTTGAAGGAACAAGAGAACTGCGGGTGGCAACCTAGATAGAAAACATCTGTTTTATTGAAAACATCAAGAATACGAATGAAACTCAAGAATGAGAACATCGAGAACAAGAAGAAAACATCAAGAATAATCTTGAAAGAAACGTCAAGAACGAGACAGAAGCATCTAGAACAAGAAGAAAACGTCAAGAATAATCTTGAAAGAAACGTCAAGAACGAGACAGAAGCATCTAGAACAAGAAGAAAACGTCAAGAATAATCTTGAAACGTCAAGAGCGAGAAAGAAACCATCAAGAATAAGAAGGAAGCATCAAGAATGAGACCGAAACACCAAGAATAATAAAGGAAACGTCAAGAACAAGAAGAAAATTAGATCAGAAAATAGGTTTTAAGCGCTCTTACCAAGTTTTTGTCGATGAATTGCAACAAAAGTGGCCCTTTCCACTAATGAACAGAAACAGAAACGGTTGGAGTGTCCACGTTTGGTGTTGTGCGGAGAAGGAGATTCGTTGGACATCTGGCCGAGTCGTGATTCCCCAAGAGACGAACCCTGGAACGATGGCTACGCTTCATCTTGAAACCGGTCAGTCTGTGTCTTGTGTGTGTGTGTGTGTGTGTGTGTGTGTGTGTGTGTGTGTGTGTGTGTGTGTGTGTGTGTGTGTGTGTGTGTGTGTGTGTGTGTGTGTTGTGTGCGCGTGTGTGTGTGTGCGTGTGCGTGCGTGTGCGTGCGTGTGCGTGTGTGTGTCAAAAAAGAAAGAAAAAAGTGTATTATGTTAAAGTGGTTGCGTGCATGCGAATATGTGCATGTGTGTGTGTGATCAAAGTGTGTGCATGCAGGTGTATACACAATCAATATGAATGGATAGGACTGCAGTATAGAAGTAATAAATAAAGCACACAAAAATAGGAATAAAACCAATAACAGCAAAAACAATAATCCCCCAAATGGAAACCAAACCCCAACATTACCCCCACCCCCACACCTCACACACACACACCACCCAGGTCCACATCCACCCCCCTCCCCTCCGCCACCCTATAGTAGCAATATAAACAAATTACAAATAATTATCTATGGGACCGAGTTCTAAGCTAAGGAAAAAACTCATAACCTATAGAATGGATATTCATTCAATTACTTATACTATTGTGGCGGTACCATAGCCGATGAGGTTTATCCGAGGCGTGGTTACCGCTGCACATATCTATATTGTTAAAAACTCGGGACTTTACTGGTGTTGCACTGCCTCCGGGCATTGCAGCCAGTATTGTTCCCACCATCTTTGTATTTACAAATGTCCCATATGTGTCTATGACCGAGAGGACGTAAAACACCATTTTTAATTCGGATATTAATTACAAGTACTTCCCTATTGGACTGCGTTCTAAGTTAATGAAAAACGTGTACGTTAAGGCTGGTTATTTAAAAATACTCTTATTTAAAAATACTGTGTGTGTGTGTGTGTGTGTGTGTGTGTGTGTGTGTGTGTGTGTGTGTGTGTGTGTGTGTGTGTGTGTGTGTGTGTGTATGTGTGTGTGTGTAAATGTGAGTGTGTGTGTGTGTGTGTGTGCGTGTGTGTGTGTGCGTGCGTGCGTCTGTGTACGTGTGTATTGTGTGTGCCCATTAAGTGTGTGTGTGTGTGTGTGCGTCTGTCCCGCGCGCATGTGCGTGCGTGTGTGCGTGCGTGCGTCTGTGTACGTGTGTATTTTGTGCGTCCAATAAGTGTGTGTGTGTGTGTGTCTGTCTGTCTCTCTGTCTCTTTGTGTGGGCACATCGGGCTTGCACGTGCGTGCACGTGTATCTCTCTCTCTCTCTCTCTCTCTCTCTCTCTCTCTCTCTCTCTCTCTCTCTCTCTCTCTCTGTGCATACATGCTTGCGCACGGACTACGTAGCACGTGACGATTAAAGGGCGGCAACCACTGATAACATTTCACAAACCTCTCATCAGTTTCTTCCTCTCTCTCTCTCTCTCTCTCTCTCTCTCTCTCTCTCTCTCTCTCTCTCTCTCTCTCTCTCTCTCTTCCTCCACCCCCCTCCCGCCAAACAACACCATCATCTAGTGATTAATAAAGCATACAAAAATTACTGTACACGCCGCTTATAAGGAAGTGGAGGGGACACATTTTATTTTTACTTCCTTATATAACCGTCTTTTTTATGGGACCCTTTCTTATATCCGAAGTCGTATTAAGGAATTTTGGGCAATTTAGTTCCTTATAACCAATGTAAATGAAAATGAGGAGATGAGTAGCAGAAAAAAAAGAAAAAAGATGACTATTCCTTTCAGATTTTTACTTCACAAAAAAACCATATCAGAGAATCTTTCTTACCCAGTGGGTATCTTTCAGTACAAATATCTCCCCCACCTTCTGGAAGTTCTGTGCCAGCAATGTCTGTTTATTATCACTTCCTTTGACTCTGCCTTGTCCTCTTTCTTGCTGTTATCTACTTTGTTTCTGTCATTCTCCACATTGGCTCATGCTCCTGCCTTTAAAAAACAACTTCCAAAACATGTGTTTCCTTTTGAGTTCTCCTGAAATCAGAATGTGTCAGCTGAATGCAGAGGGGAGACCAGTGAAAGCTGAAAACCGGACACATACGTACCTCATCCATTATGCCCGTATCACCTCAGGACACAGAAGAAGAAAAAGAAGAAGAGGAGAATCTTTCCCAAATAAATCATTAATGAGCACTTACCTAATAAGGTAAAGGTCGTCTGGATAATGACTGGCTTGGAAAATTAAAACAAAAGCACTATGTAATTATTCATACAAAATAATTATGCAAAATTGAGCAAGGTTACTTAAAAAATATACCAATAATCAAAATTCCAGAGTATATGTGCCTCTTTTAAGATAATAAAAACCTTATGTTTTACAAGTTTTCTTTTTTTCTTTTTTTTAATGACTAGCTTGATTTTCACGTTCACCCCAGAAAACTGGGAACTAGCCGACCCTAGACAGTGCCCAGGCCCCAACCACAAAGACAAAACAAATACATGACAAACAGATCCCTAACTACAGGGAATGAAATAGTGAGGCCAAGAGAGGAGATAACGAAATTGAACAAAGGGGGAACACTCTCTTTCTAATTAACTCCCCTCCACCAAAGTTGATTGCGATACCAACCATCTAGTAATGGGTGGATCAGAGCCAAAGTGAGACAAACAAAGTGAGAATGATGCTTTGTTTGTCTCACTTTGGCTCTGATCCACCCATTGCTAGATGGTTGGCATCGTAATCAACTTTGGTGGAGGGGAGTTAATTAGAAAGAGTTTTTCCCCTAACTACAGCGGTAAGAACAATTGAGGGTGGGGGATAAAGGTACATTCTTCTTCTTCTTTGTCAGCGGTCGATGTAGAGTTGTACATTCTTCTTCTTCTTCGTCAGCGGTTTGTAGAGTAGAGTGTACATTCTTCTTCTTCTTCTTCGTCAGCGGTCGATGTAGAGTTGTACATTCTTCTTCTTCTTCTTCGTCAGCGGTCGATGTAGAGTTGTACATTCTTCTTCTTCTTCTCAGCGGTCGTCAGCGGTCGATGTAGAGTTGTACATTCTTCTTCTTCTTCTCAGCGGTCGATGTAGAGTTGTACATTCTTCTTCTTCTTCGTCGATGTAGAGTTGTATGTCAGTGGATGTAGAGTTGTACATTCTTCTTCTTCTTCATCAGCGGTCGAATGTTTCTTCCTTCTTCGTCAGGAGTACAGTTCTTCTTCTTCTTCTTCAGCGGTCGATGTAGAGTTGTACATTCTTCTTCTTCTTCTTTGTCAATGTAGAGTTGTACATTCTTCTTCTTCTTCGTCAGCGGTATGTAGAGTTGTACATTCTTCTTCTTCTTCGTCAGCGGTGATGTAGAGTTGTACATTCTTCTTCTTCTTCGTCAGCGGTCGATGTAGAGTTGTACATTCTTCTTCTTCTTCATCAGGGTCGAGTAGGTTGTACATTCTTCTTCTTCTTCTTCGTCATGATAGAGTTGTACATTCTTCTTCTTCTTCTTTGTCAGCGGTCGATGTAGAGTTGTACATTCTTCTTCTTCTTTGTCAGCGGTCGATGTAGAGTTGTACATTCTTAGAGTTGTACGTCAGTCGATGTAGAGTTGTACATTCTTCTTCTTCTCAGCGGTCGATGTAGAGTTGTACATTCTTCTTCTTCTTCGTCAGGTAGAGTTGTACATTCTTCTTCTTCTTCGTCAGTGGTCGATGTCATTCTTCTTCTTCTTCGTCAGCGGTCGATGTAGAGTTGTACATTCTTCTTCTTCTTCAGTCAGTAGGTCGATGTAGAGTTGTAGATTCTTCATCTTCTTCTTTTTCGTCAGGGTCGATGTAGAGTTGTACATTCTTCTTCTTCTTCTTCGTCAGCGGTCGATGTAGAGTTGTAGATTGGTTCATTGTAGAGTTGTACATTCTTCTTCTTCTTCATCAGGGTCGATGTAGAGTTGTACATTCTTATTCTTCTTCTTTGTCTTGTACATTCTTCTTCTTCTTCATCAGCGGTCGATGTAGGTCGATGTAGAGGTTGTAGATTCTTCTTATTCTTCTTCTTCATCAGCGGTCGATGTAGAGTTGTACATTCTTCTTCTTCTTCTTCAGCGGTCGATGTAGAGTTGTACATTCTTCTTCTTCTTCGTCAGCGGTCGATTGAGATGTAGAGTTGTGTACATTCTTCTTCTTCTCGTCTTTGTCAGCGGTCGATGTAGAGTTGTACATTCTTCTTCTTCTTCTTCGTCAGTGGTCGATGTAGAGTTGTACATTCTTCTTCTTCTTCGTCAGCGGTCGATGTAGAGTTGTACATTCTTCTTCTTCTTCGTCAGCGGTCGATGTAGAGTTGTACATTCTTCTTCTTCTTCGTCAGCGGTCGATGTAGAGTTGTACATTCTTCTTCTTCTTCTTCAGTGGTCGATGTAGAGTTGTACATTCTTCTTCTTCTTCTTCGTCAGCGGTCGATGTAGAGTTGTACATTCTTCTTCTTCTTCGTCAGCGGTCGATGTAGAGTTGTACTTCTTCTTCTTCTTCGTCAGCGGTCGATGTAGAGTTGTACATTCTTCTTCTTCTTCTTTGTCAGCGGTCGATGTAGAGTTGTACATTCTTCTTCTTCTTCATTCAGCGGTCGATGTAGAGTTGTACATTCTTCTTCTTCTTCGTCAGCGGTCGATGTAGAGTTGTACATTCAGCGGTCGATGTAGAGTTGTACATTCTTCTTCTTCTTCTTCTTCTTCTTCTTCATCAGCGGTCGATGTAGAGTTGTACATTCTTCTTCTTCTTCTTCAGTGGTCGATGTAGAGTTGTACATTCTTCTTCTTCTTCGTCAGTGGTCGATGTAGAGTTGTACATTCTTCTTCTTCTTCGTCAGCGGTCGATGTAGAGTTGTACATTCTTCTTCTTCTTCGTCAGCGGTCGATGTAGAGTTGTACATTCTTCTTCTTCTTCTTTGTCAGCGGTCGATGTAGAGTTGTACATTCTTCTTCTTCTTCTTTGTCAGCGGTCGATGTAGAGTTGTACATTCTTCTTCTTCTTCTTTGTCAGCGGTCGATGTAGAGTTGTACATTCTTCTTCTTCTTCTCAGTTGTCAGCGGTCGATGTAGAGTTGTACATTCTTCTTCTTCTTCTTTGTCAGCGGTCGATGTAGAGTTGTACATTCTTCTTCTTCTTCTTCGTCAGCGGTCGATGTAGAGTTGTACATTCTTCTTCTTCTTCTTCAGCGGTCGATGTAGAGTTGTACATTCTTCTTCTTCTTCTTTGTCAGTCGATGTAGTGGTCGATGTAGAGTTGTACATTCTTCTTCTTCTTCGTCAGTGGTCGATGTAGAGTTGTACATTCTTCTTCTTCTTCTTTGTCAGCGGTCGATGTAGAGTTGTACATTCTTCTTCTTCTTCGTCAGTGGTCGATGTAGAGTTGTACATTCTTCTTCTTCTTCGTCAGCGGTCGATGTAGAGTTGTACATTCTTCTTCTTCTTCGTCAGCGGTCGATGTAGAGTTGTACATTCTTCTTCTTCTTCTTTGTCAGCGGTCGATGTAGAGTTGTACATTCTTCTTCTTCTTCGTCAGCGGTCGATGTAGAGTTGTACATTCTTCTTCTTCTTCTTTGTCAGTGGTCGATGTAGAGTTGTACATTCTTCTTCTTCTTCGTCAGCGGTCGGTCGATGTAGAGTTGTACATTCTTCTTCTTCTTCAGTGGTTGATGTAGAGTTGTACATTCTTCTTCTTCTTCTTCAGTGGTCGATGTAGAGTTGTACATTCTTCTTCTTCTTCGTCAGCGGTCGATGTAGAGTTGTACATTCTTCTTCTTCTTCGTCAGCGGTCGATGTAGAGTTGTACATTCTTCTTCTTCTTCGTCAGCGGTCGATGTAGAGTTGTACATTCTTCTTCTTCTTCGTCAGCGGTCGATGTAGAGTTGTACATTCTTCTTCTTCTTCGTCAGTGGTCGATGTAGAGTTGTACATTCTTCTTCTTCTTCTTCTTCTTCTTCTTCATCAGCGGTCGATGTAGAGTTGTACATTCTTCTTCTTCTTCTTTGTCAGTCAGCGGTCGATGTAGAGTTGTACATTCTTCTTCTTCTTCGTCAGTGGTCGATGTAGAGTTGTACATTCTTCTTCTTCTTCGTCAGTGGTCGATGTAGAGTTGTACATTCTTCTTCTTCTTCTTCAGTGGTCGATGTAGAGTTGTACATTCTTCTTCTTCTTCGTCAGTGGTCGATGTAGAGTTGTACATTCTTCTTCTTCTTCGTCAGTGGTCGATGTAGAGTTGTACATTCTTCTTCTTCTTCGTCAGCGGTCGATGTCAGTGGTCGATGTAGAGTTGTACATTCTTCTTCTTCTTCTTTGTCAGCGGTCGATGTAGAGTTGTACATTCTTCTTCTTCTTCTTTGTCAGCGGTCGATGTAGAGTTGTACATTCTTCTTCTTCTTCTTTGTCAGTGGTCGATGTAGAGTTGTACATTCTTCTTCTTCTTCGTCAGTGGTCGATGTAGAGTTGTACATTCTTCTTCTTCTTCATTCTTCTTCTTCTTCGTCAGTGGTCGATGTAGAGTTGTACATTCTTCTTCTTCTTCTTCAGTCAGTTGGTCAGATGTAGAGTTGTACATTCTTCTTCTTCTTCTTCTTCGTCAGTGGTCGATGTAGAGTTGTACATTCTTCTTCTTCTTCGTCAGTGGTCGATGTAGAGTTGTACATTCTTCTTCTTCTTCGTCAGCGGTCGATGTAGAGTTGTACATTCTTCTTCTTCTTTGTCAGCGGTCGATGTAGAGTTGTACATTCTTCTTCTTCTTCTTTGTCAGTGGTCGATGTAGAGTTGTACATTCTTCTTCTTCTTCTTCGTCAGTGGTCGATGTAGAGTTGTACAGTCAGGGTCGATGTAGAGTTGTACATTCTTCTTCTTCTTCGTCAGTGGTCGATGTAGAGTTGTACATTCTTCTTCTTCTTCGTCAGTGGTCGATGTAGAGTTGTACATTCTTCTTCTTCTTTGTCAGTGGTCGATGTAGAGTTGTACATTCTTCTTCTTCTTCATCAGTGGTTGTAGAGTTGTACATTCTTCTTCTTCTTCTTTGTCAGTGGTCGATGTAGAGTTGTACATTCTTCTTCTTCTTCTTTGTCAGCGGTCGATGTAGAGTTGTACATTCTTCTTCTTCTTCTTTGTCAGATGTAGAGTTGTACATTCTTCTTCTTCTTCGTCAGTGGTCGATGTAGAGTTGTACATTCTTCTTCTTCTTCGTCAGTGGTCGATGTAGAGTTGTACATTCTTCTTCTTCTTCTTCAGTGGTCGATGTAGAGTTGTACATTCTTCTTCTTCTTTGTCAGTGGTCGATGTAGAGTTGTACATTCTTCTTCTTCTTCTTCGTCAGTGGTCGATGTAGAGTTGTACATTCTTCTTCTTCTTCTTCAGTGGTCGATGTAGAGTTGTACATTCTTCTTCTTCTTCGTCAGTGGTCGATGTAGAGTTGTACAGTCTTCTTCTTCTTCGTCAGTGATGTAGAGTTGTACATTCTTCTTCTTCTTCTTTGTCAGCGGTCGATGTAGAGTTGTACATTCTTCTTCTTCTTCTTCAGTGGTCGATGTAGAGTTGTACATTCATTTCTTCTTCTTCTTCGTCAGTGGTCGATGTAGAGTTGTACATTCTTCTTCTTCTTCTTTGTCAGTGGTCGATGTAGAGTTGTACATTCTTCTTCTTCTTTGTCAGCTTCTCTTCTTCGTCAGATGTGTAGAGTTGTACAGTGGTCGATGTAGAGTTGTACATTCTTCTTCTTCTTTCTTCGTCAGTCAGCGGTTCGATGTAGAGTTGTACATTCTTCTTCTTCTCTTCGTCAGTGGTCGATGTAGAGTTGTACATTCTTCTTCTTCTTCACAGTGGTCGATGTAGAGTTGTACATTCTTCTTCTTCTTCTATTGACCACCAGTGGTTCAATGTAGAGTTGTACATTCTTCTTCTTCTTCTTCTCAGCGGTCACATGTAGAGTTGTACATTCTTCATTCTTCTTCTCATTCAGTGTCAGTGGTCGATGTAGAGTTGTACATTCTTCTTCTTCTTCGTCAGTGGTCAATGTAGAGTTGTACATTCTTCTTCTTCTTCGTCAGTGGTGTGATGTAGAGTTGTACATTCTTGAGCTGCGTCGCATTGGTACGATTCGCCATCTCCTGTCTATGTTCTTTGTTCTCTCTAAATTAGTTCACTTTGTTGGCGTCAGTGGTCATTGACAAGCTAGAGTGCGGAGCCCCTAGCTACATTCTGACATGCTTTCTGTCTATGTCCATCAAGGCAATTGCGGTCGATGTAGAGTTGTATATTCTTCTTCTTCAAATCAGCTCTCAAGACCCACCTCGTTAGTGGTCGATGTAGAGTTGTACATTCTTCTTCTTCTTCGTCAGTGTGTGTGTGTGTGTGTGTGTGTGTGTGTGTGTGTGCGTGTGCGGTCCTATTTGCATGTAGATTATTTCGTTGTAATTTGTTGCTTCTTATTTTTCTTCTTCTTCGCATAGAGCTCCAGCGGAATCGATGTAGAGTTGTTATTATTATTCTTCTTCTTCTTCTTCATCAGCGGTCGATGTAGAGTTGTATATTCATTTCCCGTGCTTATATCTTATACTGACAGCAAATAACTTGTAACTCCAAGTTTATACTCAAAATGGCGATGAAAAACTCTGAGAAAATGTGCTCATCCACTCACGAAAATTCCTTGTATCCGACGAAATTTTTGCCTGTGGACATAAAGGTATTTTCCTTATAAGCGGAATTTCTTATAGCCGACTTCCTACTATCCCAGGTTTTGTAAGTATAATGACAAAGAACAAGTTCGGTCGGGACATTCAACTTGGCTTCCTTATAAGCGGAATTCCGAAATCCTACTAAGCGGATTGTACTGTACAAAACTTAACAGAAACTTGAAAAAAAGATATGTCAATCAAATCATAATCAAAATGGAAAAAACCCCGTCATACTGAACTTACTTATAAAAAAAGTTCAAGTTATGGATTGAGAAAAACAAACGCAAACATTCTTTTAAGCAAAAAAACAATAAGCATTAGGTCTATCACACTCTCTCAGATAGCAGATGGGGCAACTATTCTTCGAGAAAGCTGGGATGGAAAATGTTCATAGTAGAGTTACCTTGACCAGGGTACATCCATACTCTCTCAGCCATAATAAGACGTTACGACATTTGACGTTGAGAGGGACGGTCAAATAAAATAACTTCCGAGTGCAAATGTCTTCCTGTTTAACAGTTCACACTCACTCACAAAAGTCTAAGGTGAAACATAAATGGAGTGATATTTCTTTAACAACAGAAAATCTGTCTACTCAAGAACCAAATAAGTGCTAAAAAAAAAAGATAGGTCTTTTGTTATACGAAGTAGGAAAAAGTTGTAAAGTATTATCACTCACTGAACGTAGCCATTTTCACTTAGCGACACGGAAAGCCAGTGTTAGCGTACCGTGTGCAAAACAGTTCACAGCTACATTATTGACAACAACGTGCAGACGACAAGCACGAAACAAGCGCGCGTGTCATTCAACTATGCAAATGTTTTCACTGAGCACGCGGATATGTAGTCTTCAATTCAAGAAACTACCCTCAAGGTTCTAAACACAGGTGAGTTTCCTTTAATTACGAAGTTTTTTTTATTAGCTTGATGACTTGGAACGAACTTTCAATAATGAGTTAAATCAGTGACCCTGTTTTTCGTCGATGTGTTGTTAGTAGAAGGTTTTGATGTAGGAAGTTCAGTTTAACGTCGTGTATCGGCTTTCGCCATGTACGACGGGCTGAACAAACCACCCAGGTATAAACAAAAATTTATGTTCCTGAATCACTGTCTTAGCCAAAAGGCTGAGAAGCGATCAGTTGTCTGAACATGGGCTATGGGTTTTGATGTGCCTCATTGAAACATTTTATATCACGCGTGTTTTGCGGTTGGTGTATGAAAAACTGAGACACACACACACACAACACACACACAACACACACACACACACACACACACACACACACACACACACATACACACACACACACACACACACACACACACACACACACACACACACACACACACACAGAGAGAGAGAGAGAGAGAGAGAGAGAGAGAGAGAGAGAGAGAGAGAGAAAACGAAAACGAAATTTTATCTAACCAGGGAACATGAGATAAGCAAGTTACATGCTTTTTTCCACCCAGCCCTGGCAGAGAGAGAGAGAGAGAGAGAGAGAGAGAGAGAGAGAGAGAGAGAGAGAGAGAGAGAGAGAGAGAGAGAGAGAGAGAGAGAGAGAGAGAGAGAGAGAGAGAGAGAGAGAGAGAGAGAGAGAGAGAGAGAGGGGTGTAATCATGAGAGAGAGAGAGAGAGAGAGAGGGGGGGGGGAGAGAGGGGAGAGAGGGGGGAGAGAGGGGAGTAAGTGTAATGTGGTGGGAGAATAAATGCCAAGCATTAGGAAGGAAAATGAGAATGAGAAAGTATTTTTGTGTGAGTGAATAATGGAGAAATAATTTTTTTTTTTTTTTTACCTGTTATTACTGCGAGGCTACATAATCAGAGAGTTGGCAGTTGCTAAAAAGAAAAATACGAATAAATTTCTAACAAGAAAAATGGAGCAGGTTACAATCAGAACTAGCGTAAAAAGATTTAAAAAAAAAGTTTTTGAAAACATTGCAAAATGCCCACTCGCGTAAGAATGTTACTGCCTGGGGCTAGTTTACTTTACCCAGGTTGAAAACTTGGCAGTGTGGTTGCTTTTAAAAGTTGTTCCACGATTTGAACCCCTACATTTTGAGAGAAGCGGATACTTTTCATATTGCCATGAAACAGCCAACATGTTCAAAGAATGTGTGTGTGTCACTGTGTGTGTGTGTGTGTGCGTGTGCGTGTGTGCGTGTGCGTGCGCGTGCGCGCGCGTGTGTGTGCGTGTGCGCGCGCGTGTGTGTGTGTGTGTGTGTGTGTGTGTAGGTGTGTGTGTAGGTGTGTGTGTGTGTGTGTGTGTGTGTAGGTGTGTGTGTGTGTGTGTAGGTGTGTGTGTGTGTGTAAGTGTGTGTGTGTGTGTGTGTGTGTGTGTGTGTGTGGTGTGTGTGTGTGTGTGTGTGTGTGTGTGTGTGTGTGTGTGTGTGTGTGTAGGTGTGTGTGTGTGTGTGTGTGTGTGTGTGTGTGTGTGTGTGTGTGTGTGTGTGTGTGTGTGTGTGTGTGTGTGTGTGTACGTGTGTGTGTGTGTGTGTGTGTGTGTGTGTGTGTGTGTGTGTGTGTGTGTGTGTGTGTGTGTGTGTGTGTGTACGTGTGTGTGCAAATACACGAAGGGGTAGGGCAAGAAACACAATAAACAAGCAACTAATATGTTAATTTCAGTGAAATCACAGCATTCAATTCAATTCAATTCAATTAAAAAAAACTTTATTGTCCATTAAAAAACAAGTTTAAAATGGAAAAGTTTCTTCCACAACACGTGCAGCAGATTGAACGAAAACGAGAACATTAAATCAATCATTATGAACACACACACACACACACACACACGCACGCACGCACGCGCACGCACGCACGCACGCACGCGCACGCGCGCACGCACGCACGCACGCACACGCACACGCACACGCACACGCACACGCACACACACACACACTATATATATATATATATATATATATATATATATATATATATATATATATATATATAAAACGTTCACATATAAAAAACGTTCACATATATATATATATATATATATATACATAATTTGAGAAGTATACATAAATTAGAGAATTACAAACATTCAACAAATAATGATTGTTTTGAAGGCAATTACAAAATATTACATTCACAACCACACACAGAGAAGAGAGAGAGAGAGAGAGAGAGAGAGAGAGAGAGAGAGAGAGAGAGAGAGAAGAGAGAGAGAGAGAGAGAGAGAGTGTGTGACAACAGTCATCAACATTGATAAATCAATAGCAATATCATAGAGAATATATCTCTCGCTCATCCAATTACACCCACACTATACAGAATATTTATCAAGCAGCAATTATATCGTTATTTTAAAACACATACATTAAAAATATTACATTCACATGACCACAGAGAAAGAGAGAGAGAGAGAGAGAGAGAGAGGAGAGAGAGAGAGAGAGAGAGAGAGAGAGAGAGAGAGAGAGAGAGAGAGAGAAAGAGAGGGGGGGGGGGGGCGAGAGAGAGAGTGTGTGACAACAACAGTCATCAACATTGATAAATCAATAGCAATATCATAGAGAATATATCTCTCGCTCATCCAATTACACCCACACTATACAGAATATTTATCAAGCAGCAATTATATCGTTATTTTAAAACATATATATTAATAAAGTAATGATCATTAAACATGATCACAGTCATCAATAGTACCAATATTATACATGTTAAGGGAATATTAATCACAGACAGGCAGACACACATCCACACACACACACACACACACACACCCCACCCCCCCCCCCCCCCCCCCACACACCACACCCACCCACACACAAACAACCCACACCCACCCACCCACCCACCCACCCACAATCTCTCCCTTCCCCCTCGCCTCCCCCTCCCCCGCTATCTCATGTACACACACACACACACACACACACACACACACACACACACACATTTACACACACACACACACACCCCCCCCCCCCCCCCCCCCCCCCCCCCCCCCCCCCCCCCCCCCCCCCCCCCCCCCCCCCCCCCCCCCCCCCCCTCTCTAGTACAGATCAACATCCCCGAAAGCATTACAGATATTAAAACAGCTTGCTTATTTATCAGCTAAAGGGCAATAAATTCAGCACAGCAGCACATCACTAACAAACCACATTCCACCAGGCCCAAAACACAATGCAAACTCGGCTTAATTGACTATCAACATAATTAATTATAT
>CM065689.1:5848860-5853860 GCA_017654935.2 Phymorhynchus buccinoides
TAAGTCCCGAGAATGATACTGAGTTTTGTAGTTGACTTGATCGAGTGTTAGATCTAAGAGCCAAAACATTTATCGGTAGTTTAGGGTTGTTTTTTCCCCTTTATTTCTCAATCCTTTGGTAAGCTCTTTACAGACATCTTTTAGGGAAAATTAACATTATGAGGAAAAGATGCGAATGATAGCGTGAATCCATCGAACAGCGCTATATAGAGAGAAAGGTGGCAGAGTGGTTAAGACGTTCGCCTGCGTGACTGCAACGTGAGTGACACGGGTTCGAATCCCGGCCTCGCCATTTCTTTCTAAGCTATCCACAAAAAGTTAAGGATCACTTGCAAACTAATTCATAACTTTCCAAATAAGAAAGCCAATGCGTTGAAGTTTGGCCAACATTTAATTCAATGCTTTAGTGATAACGATACACAATTGCCTTCAATTTCGAGCAATCGTTTGGTCTGTACATTTGATCAAAGTGGGTACGTATCGAAATTTGATTTCCCAAAGTCATTGAAATCACAAGACAGGGCATTCTGATGCTCCCAAAAGTTCAGTAATGCGTGTATCCGCCATGGCTGTTCTGGCACTCGACGCAGCGAGTCCTCATGGAGTTGACCAGGGTGGTGAAGATCCTCTGTGGAAGCGCCTGCCACTCAGCCTGCAGCATCTGGTAGAGGTGCTGGGCATCCCTGGGAGGGGGGTGGTTGCTCCTCACTTTGCGATCCAGCTCATCCCAGAGGTTCTCAATCGGGTTGAGATCGGGACTGCATGCTGGCCACTCCATTCTGTTGACTCCAGACTGCTGCAGGAAGTCGTTGACCACCCTTGCCCTGTGGGGGCGAGCGTTGTCATCCTGGTAGACAGCCGGCGGTCCCATCTGCTGCAGTGTAGGCACAGCCAGCGGTCGAAGGATCTCATCCCGGTATCGGAGGCCAGTCAGGTTACCCTGTACATGATACAAGGGTGTTCTGTGGTGAAGGCTGAAGGCCCCCCAGACCATTACAGAACCTCCACCAAAGGCCACCTTTTCTTGGACAGTGGCGTCAATAAAGCGTTCCCCTGGGCGCCTCCAGACCCTCAGTCGGCCGTCGTTGTGGTTCAGGGTGAAGCGTGATTCATCACTGAACAGGACCTGGGACCATTGCTGACGTGTCCACCTCACGTGACGTCTGCAGAAGGCGCGGCGTGCTGCCCTATGGGCTGGAGTTAAGCGTGGCCGTACAGCTGGGCGACGAGAACGGAGGTTAAACCCATGAAGGCGGTTCCGTATGGTCTGCTGGCTGATGTTGATGTTAGTAGCCACCCTCAGCTGCCTTCGAATGATGCTGGAAGAGGCTGTTCTTGTCTGCAGGGCTTGTCGTTCAATGAGACGATCTTCACGTGGAGTTGTCTTCTTCGGTCGACCAGATCTGCGTCTTTCATGGACCCTCCCAGTGGCTGTGAAGCGTTGAATCAGTCTGACAATGACCGAGATGGACACCTGAAGTCGCCTGGCCACTTCTCGCTTGGGAACACCATCTTGGAACCATGCAACAGCTCGTCCCCTATCCAACTCGCTCAATTTTCGTCGTGGAGGCATTGTCAAATCAGGCCTAATACTGGTGGTATGTCTTCTTATAAAGCCAAGCAAGAGACAGCATCTCACACATAAACAGCAGTGCTTGCACGTGCATAATGGTTTTTCCATCTGGCTTGTGCAATGTGTTCATGCAGAACGATCCAAAACAAGGTCCTTTTTCGCAAGTTTCCGCTTTTTCTTTTGCTGCCCAGCTCAGTAATAGAGAATCACGTGCAATGTTTCCACTAACACAACATCGCCCACTTACAGCTGAACAAGAATTCATAACAATTTGGCTTGACTGAGAAAAAAATAACAGGAGCGAACGGAGTTTATTGCGCACCTGTTTTCTCATAGTGATCCTTAACTTTTTGTGAGTAGTGTAGTTCAACAGGAAAATCGAACTGAATGTCGAGTCCTTCGGATGTGGACTTAAAGCTAGTCTGACCCGTGTGCTTTACGCACGTAAAAATCCCACGGCAGTTGAAAGTCGGTAAGAGCAGGGAGAAATCCCTCTGCCTGGTATGGCCAAATTGATAGCTAGGTTTTCCAAGTCTGCCCACACCCCCTATATTGGGTAGGTGCTGCACTTGCGGCGACACGCTCTCCGGGGGAGAGCAGCCCTAATTTCACAGAGATACGTCTATGTGACTAGAATATACCATATACCAAAAAAAAAATAAAAAAATATTAGCTTCATTTATTATTATTATTAATAATGAAATCACTTACACCAGACACAACAATATTGGTGTGTTATAATAATGTACTTTGGCTGTTTTTCAGAACCCTCATCTCAATAACTGACATCACGTCAAATGGAAGATATTTACGGAGCTTACAATCATTTTTTGGGGGGAAAATTCCGGGGGATGGAGGGGGGGGAGGGGGTATTTGTTCGTTTAATTGTTTCAGCTGATTGACGTTTTTAAAAAAAATTGTTTAAAATTTTGTCCGCAGGGAAGTTTGACACCTGGGGCCACGGTCACCAGTGGTTTCACCTGTGCACCGTGTTGACGCAGCAGCTGCAGCTGCACGCGCTGCACGTGGACCTCGTGACCTCGGGGCGGGGCCGGCACGCGGCTGGGGCGTTGTCTCCGGGCCCCATGATTGGCTGGTTCCTGGCAGTGGGCGTGGCTTGCGGCCTGACTGTCATGGCGCTCAGCTCGGCCGTGGATCGCAAGCTGGAACAGTTGCAGCGCGAGAGGGAGGAGGGGGTGGTGGGGGGTAGGGAAAGGAGCACTGAAACGGTCAACTTAGGACGATGATTTGACTGCATGATATTCTTAGTTGGATGTTGTGAGAGAGAGAGAGAGAGAGAGAGAGAGGGGGGGGGGGGAAACTCATCTCCCTTTCTCTCTCTCTCTCTCTCTCTCTCTCTCTCTCTCTCTCTCTCTCTCTCTCTCTCTCTCTCTCTCTCTCTCTCTCTCTCTCTCTCTCTCTCTCTCTCTCTCTCTCTCTCTCTCTCTCTCTCTCTCTCTCTCTCTCTCTCTCTCTCTCTCTCTCACTACACCCCCAACTAAGAATATCATGCGCTAAGCCCCTACTGGTTTGATTGCCCCCTGGTGGTCAAATGCGCGTCCTGAGTTGCTCATTGGGATCTGAAGACGCCTGTTATTACAGTTAAACCTCTATTTTAAGTCTTCCAAAAAGTCAGGAAGGGGAGGGGGTCTTATAACGGAGGATTTGTTTTTAATAGGAAGAGTTCAACACCCGTTCCACGAAAAGGTCGGTCTTAACGAGAGGAGGTCTTTTAACGGAGGGTCTTCTAATAGAGGTTTGACTGTACTCCCTTTGGGTTACCTTAAAGACCCTGCACGTCACGTGTCAAAGTCACGGTTGTGAAAATAGGGTTTTCGGCCTTTCGGCCATGTGAGGCATTTGTAAATACAAAGATGGTGGGAACAATACTGGAGGCAATGCCCGTAGGCAGTGCTAACCCAGTAAAGTCCCGATTTTTTAATAATACAGATATGTGTAGCAGTAACCACGCCTCGGTTAAACCTCATTGGCTATGGTACCACCACAAGATGTATGTATGTATCTTCGAGTGAATAAAAAGTCACGGTTTTCACGTGTTTTCCCTCTTATAGCTGGTAAGGAATCCTAAGAAACCTTCCTAGTGTAAGAGGGAATGTGACACGTGACGTGCGGGGTCTTTAACAACTCGTATCTCCATGGAAACCCGAAGAACGACTTAAGAGCGTTGAGACGCTGTGTGTCAACCCCCAACTAAATAAAAAGTAATGTCCCATATGGCTTCGGCCGAGAGGACGTAAAGTTAAACTTTTCTGTGTGTCAACAGCCGTTATCTCCTCCAGCGACCTTGACCTTAGACCAACGACCTTTATTGGCTTACTGGTGCCTGGATATCCTAACCACCAACGCACGCCTGCTCAAAATTATGAGGTCCCTCCGGTTCGAACGTTATCGCGTTAATTTAAACACACACACACACATAGTCAGTCGTCCAGGAACAGAGACATATACGTCACTGAAAACATTACTAGCTTCGCTTTCGTGGCCGGTAGGGGAAGACGGGGTAAAAAGCCCATGGGCGGGTAAGAAGCCCATGCCAATTATCTCATGAAATAAAGACAATTTCAGTCACATTTTGCCCATGAGACGATGTTTAGCATTCGTCTCATGGGCAAATTTGACTGAAATATGCTTTATTTCATGAGATAATTAGCATGGGCTTCTTACCCGCCCATGGGCTTTTTACCCCGTCTTCCCCCAAATAACTCTGCGTGAACTCTAGGGAAACGCAAAGAACGGTAACTCTGGTGGTCACGTTTCATCTCATAGATGTAAAGCGGTGACAGCAGAGGGGGCACCCAGAGTCATGACCTGGGTGTGGCCCGGCCCTTTAATAATAATAATAATAATAATAATTAGCGTTTATAGCTCCTAATCTTAACAAAAGCCCTAAGTGCTTACAATAATAAATGAATAAACCAGCAAGCAATATAAATAAATAAACGACAAAAATATAATTATTATACACACACGCGCGTGCGTAAGAGCGTAAGGAGTTAAGGACTGAAACGCTTGATTGAGGAGGGGGTAGGGGGCTTCTTCTGGGAAGAATAATTGTCTTCCTTTGATAAATTATGCTTTTGTGCCCCCCCCCCCCCCCCCCTGAAAAGTATATCTTTATGTAACTTATGATGTGCCTTAATTTATCTTTATGATTGTTTTTATTATGTAACTTATGATGTGCCTTAATTTATAATGTGTGCGTGTGTGTGTGTGTGGTGGTTTCATGGTCACGCATACAATCATTTTAATCAAAATCATTATTCCAAGACATCAAAAGTGTGCAGTGATTCTTTTACAGAAGTGAATATACGTTCGCCATTTCCCCCTGGGGGGGGGGGGGGTTTTGTATAAATAGTTCCCCCATCTTCTGGAAGTTCTGTGCCTGTAACTTCCTCTAATCTGTCAC
>CM065689.1:5856360-5876360 GCA_017654935.2 Phymorhynchus buccinoides
ATGGGAGTGGCAAAAAGTGTGTTCACTCAGGAAGAGCTGGAAGATTATGAGGTAAATAATCGAATTAAAAAACAAATGCAAGTAAACGATATGTCCATCTACTTGCTAAGAATTATTAGATCTAGTACGATCTGGATTAATTCTTGGGTAATGTGTTTTCGTTAACCGTTAAACAACCAATTTCATGTGCCTGTCTTCGATTTTTTTTAAAATTTGATTTTAAAGACCCACCGGACATAGTTTTTTTTGACGCAAGCTAAATTTAAAAACCTTTCAACGCCAAGGCTGTCTTTCTCGGCGCGTTTCTTGCAATAAAAACCTCCTCCGTCGGGGTCCACCTTTAAAGACACATCTGACATGATTTTTGTGTTGGTAAATTACTAAGTACAAGAACAGTTTGCATTACCAGGTAATGCAAACTGTTCTTGCACTTAGTGGCACAACACTAGTCTTGTTGATAGCAAGTGGGAGATTAAGATTAAGATTAAAATTATAGCCCCGTCAACAACTAAGGCCATGCCAAGTAAGTATTAGAGGAAAGCCCGGTAAAGGTAAAGATGTGCCCCCCCCCCCCCCCCTGCATTTCTCGGTCAATTGTATTTTTCCGTTTTTGCCTTTCTTACCACACATAAAGCTGTATTTTAGGAACATTTTAAGCTAATTATCTTTTTGGAATACTAACCCTAACCCTAACCCTAGCCCTAAACCTAACCCTACCCCCCACTATGTACTGCAGTACACCGCGATTTGTCACAGTTGTGGTTCGTTGCGTTTTCCCGTCTTATAGGGTGGGGTGTAGGGCTAGGGTTAGGGTTAGGGATAGGATTAGTATTCCAAAAAGGTTATTAGCTAAAAAGGTTCATAAAATACAGCTTTATGTATGGTAAGAAAGGCAAAAACGGAAAAATACAATTAACCGAGAAATGTGGGGGGGGGGGGGGGGGGGGGGGGGGTGGCACATCTTGACCCTTTTTAAGACACGCAAAAGGAGACAGACCAAGACGGGGTAAAAAGCCCACGGGCGGGGTAAGAAGCCCATGCCAATTATCTCATGAAATAAAGTAAATTTCAGTCAAATGTGCCCATGAGACGAATGCTAAACATTAACATTCGTCTCATGGGCAAAATGTGACTGAAATTTGCTTTATTTCATGAGATAATTGGCATGGGCTTCTTACCCGCCCATGGGCTTTTTACCCTGTCTTACCCTACATTTATTGAAAAGAATTAAGAATTTTTTTTTTTAAAGAACTAATAGTATAGAGTACTAACAGGTCTGCGCGTTGCCGGGTTGGGTATGCGTGAAATCGTAGGGATTGTAGAAAAATCACGTCATGCTTGCGTCATTTTGAGGGGTACGCAACCCCCCTTGGTACTCTAGGCCCTATAGGCCACTGCAACAACCATGTTTTGCTAGAGTGAATGCCCTTGGTAGCTGCTTGAGTCTGACCAAACAAGGGAGTAACTCTCGCCAATAACCCTATTTGAGGCCTCTAAATGGCTGCCTTTCGCAAGAGTGAATGCCCTTTTCAGTACTGACCAACAAGGGATTAACTCTGACTGTCAAGGGCGTTAATAACCCTAGTTGCAGAGGCCAATAAGAAACTTTGAACATGAAAATTCCCCTTATCTAATATTTTTCCTCTCTTCTTCAGATTGCCTGTATTCTCTCTCTCTCTCTCTCTCTCTCTCTCTCTCTCTCTCTCTCTCTCTCTCTCTCTCTCTCTCTCTCTCTCTCTCTCTCTCTCTCTCTCTCTCTCTCTCTCTCTCTCTCTCTCTCTCTCTCTCTCTCTCTCTCTCTCTCTCTCTCTCTCTCTCTCTCTCTCTCACACATAATTATTATCTTGCTAACGTTTATTTTCAGTCTCTGACGTACCTTACCAAGAAAGAAATCCTTCAGTAAGTTCAAACTCATTTTCACAAATTGTGTGTCAGAGAGAGAGAGAGAGAGAGAGAGAGAGAGAGAGCACACCATAAGCTTTGCTTGTTGTTGCTTAGTTATGCTCAGGGCTCCCAGGG
The DNA here is from genome assembly GCA_017654935.2 of Phymorhynchus buccinoides. NCBI lineage: Eukaryota > Metazoa > Mollusca > Gastropoda > Neogastropoda > Raphitomidae > Phymorhynchus > Phymorhynchus buccinoides. The sequence continues at coordinate 5,858,380 of CM065689.1, forward strand.
ACCCCCATTTGGGGGTCTATGAAGTACTAGAATTCTAAGGGAATGTGCAGGGGGTCCCAGGGATGTACTTGAAAAATTATTTTTAACATTCACAATGCCACTGGGACCCTCTATTCCACCTCTAGGACCATCTATACTGTAAGTGAAGGAGTCCCTGGGACCCCTTGTTTTGCGGGACGATTGGGAGACCTGTATGTTGTTGCTGTCGTGCATGTTTCTGTCGTGAATAAAACATTTAAACGAGAGAGAGAGAGAGAGAGAGAGAGAGAGAGAGAGAGAGAGAGAGAACGAAAACGAAAACGAAATTTTATTCAACCAGGGAACATGACATAACCAAGTTAGATTTTTTTCCACCAAGCCCTGTTGAAAAATAAAGTAAATCAAACAAGAAAGCTAAATAATATATGTACATGCGGAAATGAGAAGAAAAGGGAGGGAGGAGGGGGGAAGAGGCACAGAGGGAGATAAGGATGGGGAAATTTGGGAATTTAAAGTACAGGCAAAAAACACACCCAAAAATGTCACATCATGCAAACATAAAATCGGCAAAGGATAACACTCCTCATCATTATCATTCAGTAATAGTATGATAGTAATAAACAAATCAAGTTATATCATACAAAAGTATCAAACAAATATGATATCACATATTATAGCAAAATCAGCAATCATAGATATCATCATTCAAGTAACTTAATATGTATCCACTTCTTCTGATCTGATGAGAGAGAGAGAGAAAGAGGGAGAGAGAGAGAGAGGGAGAGAGAGAAGGGAGAGGAATACATGTACGAATTGAGGGTAAAATGGATAAGGTTCATGCAAGAGCTTCTTTGCACCAATGCCCTCTCACACCCACGTTCACACCATGCAAAAAGCGAAAGATAATGATTATGAAAAAAAGAATTCAAGTCAATCAAATGAAGAGAGAGAGAGAGAGGCGGAGACAAAGAGACAGAGGCACACACTCACGTAGCCTTCTTCTTCTTCTTCTTCTTCGATCGCTCAGACAGTTTCCTGTCAATTATGAGTGCAAATGCGTCGTGCTGCCGCTATGCGCCTAACTAAGAAATAGCTAGGCCCAGCAAGTCCGACTTCGGCTGGTAGAGGAAATCTTTCAATTCTGAAAGTGTAGAAGCTTATCGACTGCCAACCGAATCCAAGGGAAGCAATCCATGACTGTCATCACTGAAGAAGCCAAACACAAGTTAGCTCCCTTGCACGGATAAGAATGAGTAGAGAGAGGGTCGAAAAACAAAATGTATGGGACGTGGCAGCGTAGGCCTAATCGTCACACACCTATCACTGCACCCCTCTCTACTTCTAATAACATATCTAACAATGTCTCATAACTGTAGGGAGACGCAAAGAACAAAAACTCTGGAGAAACTCTAAGGAACAGTAACTCTGGAGGCGGGGTTTCCTCCCAATCCAGCAATAGTGGGAGACAAAAACTGTACAACGCTTTTCAAACTTCATGGCTGACCTAAAATGGCAATATATGATATTAACGACGACGATGATGATGATGATGGTGACGACACCGCTGATAGTGACGACGATGATGATGATGATGATGGCGACGATGATGATGATAATGATGACGAAGACGAGGACGACGATGATGATGATAATGATGCAGGGTTCACAAGAAGTTTGCCTCCTTGAATCCAGTGGCTGTGGTGTTGGACAGAAATGCCATGCTGCCTTTTGATGTTGTCAGAGAACTGCCTGAATTGAAGGTATTGTCGAACACGTACGCATGCGCGCACACGCACACGTGCGCGCGCACGCACACACACACACACACACACACACACACACACACACACACACACACACACACTCACACTCACACACTCACAGCTAAATACATACACACGCGCGCGCGCGCGCATGGATGTGTGCACAGGTGTGTGTGTGCGCGCACATGGGTAAGAGAGAGGCAGAGAGGGAGACTGAGAAGGGAGACAGTTCGTGAGTGTTGTGTATGTGTGTATCACTGTATGCGAGTGTTTGTGTGTGCGTGCGTGTATGTGTGTGTGCGTGCGTGCATGCGCGCGCGCGCGTGTGTGTGAGAGAGAGCTTCATAGTGTGTGCGTGTACGTGCGTGTGTGTGTATATATATGTGTGTGTGTGTGCGCGCACGCATTGTGTATATGTGTGTGTGTGCGCGCGCATGCATTATATGTGTGTGTGTGTGTGTGTGTGTGTGGCCGTGCGTGTGTATATATATATATATATATATATATATATATGTATGTGTGTGTGTATATATATATATATGTGTGTGCGCGCGTGTGTATAATTATGTGTGTGCGCGCGCGCATGTGTGTGTGTTCATGCAGGCCATACGCTTCACCAATCCTATCACGATATTTTCTCGTGTGCTCACTGCCTGCCTGTCTATCTATCTATCTGTCTATCTGTCCGTCCGTCTGTACGTTTATTCAGGCCAACCCCTTCGCCGATCAGATCATGAAGATCTTCTCCTCCTCCGGGGAGGGCATGACGTTTGAGGATCTGCTAGACTTCATGTCAGTGTTCAACGACTCTGCCCCCAAGTGTGTCAAGGTGGAGTATGCTTTTAGGATCTACGGTGAGTCAGGGATCTATCTGTCAGGGTGAGTTGAGGATCTGCTGGAATTTATCTCCATGTTCAGCGACTCTGCCCCCCAGTGTGTCAAACGTGGAGTATGCTTTTAGGATCTACGGTGAGTCAGTGCTAGCATGAATGGAATTCTGCTTAACGTCCTCCGGTCCGGAAACTCCTTTCACGGCCTACCTTGCCTTCTAACACTCAAACACACTATTTGCGGGCCACTACACTGGCATTTTAGTGCTTATTAAGACCAAAATCGAGTCATTTTCGTATTTTCACCCTTCTACCAGGTACATTTTGGATGCGGGGGGGGGGGGGGGGGTCCTTTTTTCGGGGGGGGGGGGGGTCCGGAAACCCTGTACCCCCCCCCCCACACACACACACACACACGATCCGCCCCTGTCAGGGATCTGTCATGGTGAGTTGAGGATCTGCTGAACTTTATCTCCGGGCTCCGTGTTCAGTGACTCTGCCCCTCCACCCCCCCACCCCAAGTGTGTCAAGGTGGAGTATGCTTTAAGGATCTATGTATGACAATGTGATAATGTATGACTTTGTCTTAGCTTAAACTATATTTATGATATGAAATAGGAAGTTTTCGGAAGTAATTAAGGGGAGTAATTTCATGGTGTTTGGGAGTGATCTTGCCTAATTCAATCGGTCAAACAGGGGAAGTCACTCTACCTTCAGCTCTCGTAGCCTATCGACTCGTGTGTTTGAGCAGACATACAGCACTTAGAACACCGTGCGTCATTCTAAAAATTGATGTCATTTATATTTTTACGTCACATTTTGCAAGTTTTATCAGTTTTGTGGCCACTGGCCACCCCTATTTTTTCTAAAATAATGTTTGCAAGTCGCTGACTCGCATCCCGCGGTTTCAAGCTTATACGCCATTGTTGCATTGTTGCTATGGCATTTGACCGAGTAATGGAGGTAAGCAACTCTAATTTTCACGAAATGCTCTCCCCTAATTTGTTCCGAAAATCGTCTATTGTTTTGCGTGTTTTGTTGTAAAATAAGTCCCTTGTATGTGTGTGTTGTATGTTTAAAATTATATCGTGAAAGTGATGTATCTTAAACGGTGATGTTTTCTGGACTTTGTTTTAAAATGTTTAAAAATAATTATTGGCAATGTGGGTGTTTTTTAAGCACTGCTGTTTTGTTGTTCTCAAGTGATAATATTATCATCATGTGTGTTTTGATATAATGGTATTGTCATTTATGTTTTTGAAGCACATCTTGTTTTTTTAAATGTATATTATAATGTGTCTTGTTTTAACTGTGTCTATCGCAGACATCACCACTCTTAATTTCTCTCTAAGAGAATCAAGTTGTTTGAGTTGAGTTGGGGAAACAGTATCACAATGAGATTTCGGGATATTCCTATAAAGATTTTAAGATCAATAATAACTTTCTAATAGTGTCAGTGACACCCAATCTGAATCGGGGATGGGACTGTGTAGCCCACAGGTCTCCCAATCGTCCAGCAAAACAAGAGGTCCCAGGGACTCCTTCACTTACAGTATAGAGGGTCATCAGGGCTCCCAATCATCCCACTAAAACAAGGGGTCCCAGGGACTCCTTCACTTACAGTATAGAGGGTCATCAGGGCTCCCAATCGTCCCGCAAAACAAGGGGTCCCAGGGACTCCTTCACTTACAGTATAGAGGGTCATCAGGGCTCCCAATCATCCCACTAAAACAAGGGGTCCCAGGGACTCCTTCACTTACAGTATAGAGGGTCATCAGGGCTCCCAATCGTCCAGCAAAACAAGAGGTCCCAGGGTCTCCTTCACTTACAGTATAGAGGGTCATCAGGGCTCCCAATCGTCCAGCAAAACAAGGGGTCCCAGGGACTCCTTCACTTACAGTATAGAGGGTCCTTGAGGCGGGATAGAGGGTCCCAGTGGCATAGCGAATGCTAAAAATAATTTTTCTAGTGCATCCCTGGGACCCCCTGCACATTCTTTTAGAGGGTCCTGTAGAACTTGAGTGCTTCATAGACCCCCTAATGGGGGTCCCTGGGAGCCAGGAGCCCAGGCCTAAAGCGTATGGGTTCTGCCTAAAATTTGTCTTGATTCCGACTTCAATTTCAAATTAAGATAATTCTAATGACGGACAAAAAAAAGAAACTTAAACCCGCTACTAATTTTAGTTTGACATTTCTCTCAGAACTACAATTTTTTTTCTCCAAATTCTGTAGGAAGAAAATTAATGATGATGATGATGAGGAGGAGGACGACAACGATCAACGACGATGATGATGATGATGATGACGACAACGACAACAAAAATGATGATGATTACCATGAGAATGACCATGGTGATGGTGATGGTAATGATGATGACGACGACGACGATGATGATGACGACGACGACGATGATGATGACAACGATTATGATGATAATGAAGATGATGACGACAACGACGACGACGACGATGATGATGATGATGATGAAGATGATGGCAGATTTCGATGGCGATGACCTCATCAACAGTAACGACCTGAAGGAGATCATCACCCGACTGACTGGAGAGGACAACGTGTTGACGGAGGAGCAGATGAGACAGCTCATTGACAATGTGAGATATTGTGATGTCATCATTATTGTGTATTATTATCATGGAGAGGACAACGTGTTGACGGAGGAGCAGATGAGACAGCTCATTGACAATGTGAGATATTGTGATGTCATCATTATTGTGTAGTATTATTATCATAATGGAGAGGACAACGTGTTGACAGAGGAGCAGATGAGACAGCTCATTGACAATGTGAGATATTGTGATGTCATCATTATTGTGTAGTATTATTATCATAATGGAGAGGACAACGTGTTGACGGAGGAGCAGATGAGACAGCTCATTGACAATGTGAGATATTGTGATGTCATCATTATTGTGTAGTATTATTATCATAATGGAGAGGACAACGTGTTGACGGAGGAGCAGATGAGACAGCTCATTGACAATGTGAGATATTGTGATGTCATCATTATTGTGTAGTATTATTATCATAATGGAGAGGACAACGTGTTGACGGAGGAGCAGATGAGACAGCTCATTGACAATGTGAGATATTGTGATGTCATCATTATTGTGTAGTATTATTATCATAATGGAGAGGACAACGTGTTGACGGAGGAGCAGATGAGACAGCTCATTGACAATGTGAGATATTGTGATGTCATCATTATTGTGTAGTATTATTATCATAATGGAGAGGACAACGTGTTGACGGAGGAGCAGATGAGACAGCTCATTGACAATGTGAGATATTGTGATGTCATCATTATTATTGTGTATTATCATACTGGAGAGGACAACGTGTTGACGGAGGAGCAGATGAGACAGCTCATTGACAATGTGAGATATTGTGATGTCATCATTATTGTGTAGTATTATTATCATAATGGAGAGGACAACGTGTTGACGGAGGAGCAGATGAGACAGCTCATTGACAATGTGAGATATTGTGATGTCATCATTATTGTGTAGTATTATTATCATAATGGAGAGGACAACGTGTTGACGGAGGAGCAGATGAGACAGCTCATTGACAATGTGAGATATTGTGATGTCATCATTATTATTGTGTATTATCATACTGGAGAGGACAACGTGTTGACGGAGGAGCAGATGAGACAGCTCATTGACAATGTGAGATATTGTGATGTCATCATTATTATTGTGTATTATCATACTGGAGAGGACAACGTGTTGACGGAGGAGCAGATGAGACAGCTCATTGACAATGTGAGATATTGTGATGTCATCATTATTATTGTGTATTATCATGATGGAGAGGACAACGTGTTGACGGGGGAGCAGATGAGACAGCTCATTGACAATGTGAGATATTGTGATGTCATCATTATTATTGTGTATTATCATGATGGAGAGGACAACGTGTTGACGGGGGAGCAGATGAGACAGCTCATTGACAATGTGAGATATTGTGATGTCATCATTATTATTGTGTATTATTATCATGATGGAGAGGACAACGTGTTGACGGAGGAGCAGATGAGACAGCTCATTGACAATGTGAGATATTGTGATGTCATCATTATTGTGTAGTATTATTATCATAATGGAGAGGACAACGTGTTGACGGAGGAGCAGATGAGACAGCTCATTGACAATGTGAGATATTGTGATGTCATCATTATTATTGTGTATTATTATCATAATGGAGAGGACAACGTGTTGACGGAGGAGCAGATGAGACAGCTCATTGACAATGTGAGATATTGTGATGTCATCATTATTATTGTGTATTATTATCATAATGGAGAGGACAACGTGTTGACGGAGGAGCAGATGAGACAGCTCATTGACAAGGTGAGATAATTATTGTGATGTCATCCTCATTGTATTGTCATCATTATTCTTGTGTATTATTATCATGATGGAGAGGACAACGTGTTGACGGGGGAGCAGATGAGACAGCTCATTGACAATGTGAGATATTGTGATGTCATCATTATTATTGTGTATTATCATACTGGAGAGGACAACGTGTTGACGGAGGAGCAGATGAGACAGCTCATTGACAAGGTGAGATATTGTGATGTCATCATTATTATTGTGTATTATTATCATAATGGAGAGGACAACGTGTTGACAGAGGAGCAGATGAGACAGCTCATTGACAGCTCATTGACAATGTGAGATCATCCTCATTGTATTGTCATCATTATTCTTGTGTATTATTCATATCAACGTTTGACGCTCTCTCTCTCTTGACAATGTGAGATATTGTCTGTCATCTCTCTCTCTCTCTATTATCATACTCTCAACTGTTGACGGAGGAGCTCTCTCTCTCTCTCTCTCTTGTCTCATCATCTCTCTGGAGAGGACAACTCTGACAGAGGAGCTCCCTCTCATTGACAATCTGAGATATCTTATCATCTCTCTCTCTCTCTCTCTCTCTCTCTCTCTCTCTCTCTCTCTCTCTCTCTCTCTCTCTCTCTCTCTCTCTCTCTCTCTCTCTCTCTCTCTCTCTCTCTCTCTCTCTCTCTCTCTCTCTCCCTTCTCTCTCTCTCTCTCTCTCTCTCTCTCTCTCTCTCTCTCCTCTCTCTCTCTCTCTCTCTCTCTCTCTCTCTCTCTCTCTCCTCTCTCTCTCTCTCTCTCTCTCTCTCTCTCTCTCTCTCTCTCTCTCTCTCTCTCTCTCTCTCTCTCTCTCTCTCTCTCTCTCTCCTCTCTCTCTCTCTCTCTCTCTCTCTCTCTCTCTCTCTCTCTCTCTCTCTCTCTCAATCCATCCCTCTCCCCACTCTCTTATCGGCCCATTCCCCTTGCATTTTTTTCTCTAAAAAAAAAATCCTCCAAATAATTCTTCTCCTTTGAGCTCCCCCGAAATCGGAATGTGTCAGCTGTACGCCGCGGGGGGAGACCAGTGAAAACTGAAAAACCGGCCCGGACACATACGTACCTTACCCATTATGGCCATATGGCCTGGGAACGCAGAAGACGAAGAAGGAACCCCACCCCCTTACGAATGACATGGTCCGCCCCTGGGGCTGCATCCAGGATCGTGTCCCCTGGACACCCCCCTTCGTTGTCAGCATACAATGGTCATGGGCGCAATTTTTCCTGGTATAGGTGAAGACGGGGTAAAGAGCCCATGGGCGGGTAAGAAGCCCATGCCAATGATCTCATGAAATAAAGAACATTTCAGTCAAATTGACTGAAAAATGGACTGACATGTTCTTTATTTCATGAGATCATTGGCATTGACTGAAATTATCTCATGAAATAAAGAACATTTCAGTTAAATTGACTGAAAAATTGACTGAAATGTTCTTTATTTCATGAGATAATTGGCATGGGCTTCTTACCCGCCCATGGGCTTTTTACCCCGTCTTCCCTTGCGAGTATATTTCCTATTTTTGAATTTTACTACAAAAGGAAGTTCCTTTTTAAAAAAATAATGTGTTCAACAAGATCTTTGTGGGTCTAACTGCATTTTTCAAACACTTTATAAAATTGTATAAATTGTGGGAAAAGCGAACTAAAATACCTTCATGAATCAATTTTTGTTTTCTTCAGCTGCAAGGCTAGGGGGACATTACCCCTAGACCCCAGGGCTTTCAGGGGTTTTTCATGGTGTGTGGTTGTTGCACCCATGAATGGCTGCTGGTCTGTGTGTGTGTCCTCTGCAGATTCTGGATGAGGCTGATCTGGATGATGATGACGCACTCTCCTTCGCCGAGTTTGAGCATGTGCTGCTCAAGGCTCCCGACTTTGTCAAGTCAGTTATTTTTTTTTATAGAGTCTGAGTGATTCTGTTTCTCTGTGTGTGTGTGTGTGTGTGTGTGTGTGTGTGTGTGTGTGCGTGTGTGTGTGTGTGCGTGCGTGCGTGCGTGTGTGTGTGTGTGTGTGTGTGTGTGTGTGTTTGTGTGCCTGCCTGTCTGTCTCTCTCTCTCTGTGTCTATATGGCTAGCTGTCTGTATGTCTCTCTCTCTCTCTCTCTCTCTCTCTCTCTCTCTCTCTCTCTCTCTCTCTCTCNTCTCTCTCTCTCTCTCTCTCCTCTCTCTCTCTCTCTCTCTCTCTCTCTCTCTCTCTCTCTCTCTCTCTCTCTCTCTCTCTCTCTCTCTCTCTCTCTCTCTCTCTCTCTCTCTCTCTCTCTCTCTCTTAGTACGTGTGTGTGTACGTGTACATGCATGCTTACGTGCATGCATGAAGTTCACACGCGAATGCAAAGAGATAGAGAGACACATAATCACACACACACGCGCGTGAGCAAAATGGCGACAGAAGGGATGGGAGTATTTTATACAATATTTTATTTTATTTGATAAGAAATCAACAGTTTAAATAGTGAAGCAAGCACATTTGAACAGGTATTCTTGGCACTTGGGCTCGATTTTTTTCGGCCAAGAAAGTGATACAGTGGAACCTCCCTTATAAGACTCCCTCCCATATAAGACTCCCTCCCATATAAGACCTACTTCTCTGAGACATTGCCCTTCTTTGTAAGTATTAAAACTACCTCCCTTATTAGACCCCTCCCTGTTACGACCTCATTTGGGATGAGTTTTGAAGGTCTTATAAGGGAGGTTCCACTGTATAGAGATATATAAAGCTGACACACTAAGGGAACTAACTGCTGCTGGTACTGTTCGGTTTCATTGTGTGTTCTGTTTTCAAACTGTTGCAGCACGTTCAGGATTCGACTCTGACTGGGAGAACCAAGAGAAAAACCAAGCCGACTGAAGCGTTCCACCTCAGAGAATGAGCATTGTGACTTATAATAGATACATGTTTTTTCAGGCTTCATTTTTGCGAACCAGAATACAGAATGGTATTATGTTGAAGAGATTTGCGCGTGAAAGGATGAAGAAATACTCTGACAATAGATTATCGGGTGTACACTCATTTCGGCCCACGGTGGGTTTGGTCATTTCGGCCCAAGGCCAGATTCATTTTGGCCCAAGGCTATATTCATTTCGGCCCAAGGCTATAATCATTTAGTATTTTTGACAATTTATGACGTTGTACTGTTTACTGTAGATTTTCTGATTCTTCGGTTTGCTTATTTTCCTTTTATATGATTTGTTTGTGTGTTTGCCCCCTTCCCTTTCCCCAAATGTTCATGTGCCCATGGAACGTTAAAATAGTTCATTTAATTCTCTCTCTCTCTCTCTCTCTCTCTCTCTCTCTCTCTCTCTCTCTCTCTCTCTCTCTCTCTCTCTCTCTCTCTCTCTCTGTCTGCCTGCCTCTCTCTCTCTCTGAACGTGTGCGCGCGCGCGTGTTTGTGTGTGTGTGTGTGTGTGTGTGTGTGTGGGTGGGGGAGGGGGTTTCTGGATGTCAGTGTCAGAGTACCCTCACAAAGTCTCATATAAGTTGCAGAATAAAATATTGATAGATTTGTTTCTTTATGTCACTTCTGTCTCTTTCATGAATGTGTGGTACCGTGTTTGATATTATTGACGCTGTCTCGTTGCACGACAACGATGCCACTGTCACGCGTGTCGCGATCAATCATCGTGCCAGACGTCATGATGTCAATGCCATTGTCGTCGTCATCGTGCGTTGTTGACCCTACGTTGTTGATGATGGCATTGCCGTTGTCTCGCGACATGTCATCATTATCATGAACACATTCTGCGCCGGGGCGTTTCTTGCCAACAGCACCAACACCACCTTCCCCCCCTATAATACCACCACCATCACTTTTCGTGTCGCCAACGTTCTGGTCACCAGCAGAAACACAACCATCCGCAGCACCGACACCCCCACTCACACCAACACCGACACACTCCCTCCCAACCCCACCACATCTCTCCCTACTCTGGCTCCTACTCCTCCCCCTCCCCCCAGCATCAGCCACCACCCTCCTACCTCTCCCCACTCCCACCACCCCGATATCTCCCGGCTGTCTCCGCAGGGGTCTCTGTCTCTGTCTCTGGCCCTGACCCGTCATCAGGCACGCTCTCTGGTCGTGCCTCTGTCCCAGCGCGGAGCCAGCCAGCAGGGTGGACTTGAGTCTCAGGACCCGGTACCTGCGGTCCTCGCCCCCTGAAGGGATCTGGACGCTCAGACGTTTCAGGTAGCCGGAGATCTGCTTCTCTTCGTCGCGGTTCACCGTGCGCTTCTGGAATCGAGATCATCATCATCATCATCATCATCATCATCATCATCATCAAGAGGTTTGTTTATCAAGCAAAAATGCAACTTGCAAAATGTCTAGACAATATTTGATACGAAAATGTTTACATGCATGTCCGCGCTCGAACGTGCACGCACACAGACAGAGAGACGGACACACACACACACACACCGGGGGGGGGGGGGGGGGGGGGGGGGGGGGGGGTGGGGCGGGGGGATCTGGGGGAGGGGGGGTTCAGGGTTTCCGCCCCCACCCCCCAATTGCCCTAAGCATGCGGCTTATACAATTGCAAAAAGTAAGAACATGGCTCCTATTTTCAATTGTTTCCTTTAATAATCACTAAATTGCAAAATGTTCCTGGGGACTTCGCTCCCTGAGCCCCCACAAGACCACTACACCTTAACCCAGGACCTACGCAGCTCCCTGGGTACAGTTTCTCTAGATAACGGTCGCCGCGCGAATAACGCTTACGCCAAACGGGGCCTAAGAAACACTTTAGAAAACGTTTGCGGAAGAATATTACAAGCTCTTGTCTGATTGGTCAACATTTTTTTTGCTTTTTTAACCAAGCTTTAATGGACCAATCAACAACAAGAAATGTATTCACCCCATGCTAGTCACGTGATAGTTCGCCATGAGATAAGCTTACTTTGGGAGTAGCTACAAAACGTTTTTGGCAAACGTCGGCGAAAGAGGTGTTTCTTAGTACCGTTTTTGCCGATTTGCGCTCACGCTACGTAACGTTAGCCCTTGTGAAACGGCCCCCTGGACTCCCCGCGGAAATCCCCTCTTACGAATCAGTTGGTTCGCCCCTTGCTCACATCAATAATATACACACCTGAATATGGCCAGCGATGAAAAAGACGATGCCTAAGCCGTAGACACACACTGTGGCGATGACAAACAACATGGCGCCGTAGGGGTCCGAGTCACTCAGCGTGCCTGTTGTGTTGGGAAAACGAACAGAATTTGTTCAACAAAATTCACTATCACTTCGTAAGCCGCTAGACATGATAATCCGTTTTTGGCTCACTCGTGTTAATAACACGAAGTTAATACGAAGTGATTCTATAGTATCATAGTTGTTCGGTTGCTTGTGTGTGTGTGTGTGTGTGTGTGTGTGTGTGTGTCAAGTCAAGTCAAAAGTATCTTTATTGACGATAAAGGAATAAGCTAAACAAAACTTTTTTTCATCCTGTCGTCATCAATAAATTATGAGAAACAAATGAATCAAACAAGATGAAAGACAAAAACTGTAAACAAATAATCACTTTGCAATGAAACATATGGGGGTAAAATATGTGTGTGTGTGTGTGTGTGTGTTCCATTAACAATAGTTTAATGTGTACATTAAAATTGATTGGCAATCTTGTGCTTTAGAACAGAGACCCCCCCCCCCCCCCCCTCAAGAGAGAGAGAGAGTTTGTTGTTGTCCCACATGTGAAACACCTGTTCGGGTGAGCCTTGAAGGCTTTGCCTCTTGTTAAAATAGATTTCTCCCCGTAGGGATACCGGGGAGTCTTTCGTAAAAAAACACCACCCCCCCCCCCCCCCCCACACACACACACACCTTTAGTGGAAGTTCTGTGCTTGTAACTTCCTCTAATCTGCCACTCTCTTTGACTCCTGCCTTTTCCCTTTATGCTTTCTATCATCTACTATCTTTCTGACTTATGGGCCCGCTCTCCTGCCTTTTTTTTGTCTTCAAATAAAAATCTTCCAAATCATTTTTCTCCTTTGAGCTCCTCCGAAAATCTTTGAAATTGTGTCCCACATGCTGTACGGAGGGCTTTGCCTCTTGGGGGGGGGGGGGGGGGGGGGGGGGAGTCTTTCGTAGAGAGACCAGTGAAAACTGAAAACCCCGACACATACGTACCTTACCCATTATGGCCATATGACCTGGGAACGCAGAAGAAGAAGATGAATGCAAGTTGGGTTAAAATGTCCACTCGGCTTCCGAAAGGAGCACAACGTGAGACGAACCATCAATCAACCACTCGCAACCGTCATTCAATGCTCGGAGCATTAAGAAATGACATTGTCTGACATAACTGGGAAGATCATAATCAAACTTAGGCCCTACTTTCTTCTACAACTAAAGGCTGACCTGTTGCATTGTGGGTGCTAGGTGGGGCTGTGGGTTGGACCAGGCGGGTGTAGAGACAGTAGGGGGTTGTCGAATGATTCATGGCTGACGGCTAGTTCCACTGAATCTCTGAACGTATTGTCGGTGGTGATTCTGTAATAATAATAACAATAATTAACATTTATAGAACGCCCTTTCTCTCTTGAGCTCACGGCGCTTCACAATCATTTAAATAAATACATAGATCATAAGCTACTACAATATTAGGGGAAGACGGGGTAAAAAGCGCATGGGCGGGTAAGAAGCCCACCCCAATTATCTCATGAAATGAAGCAATTTTCAGTCTCATTTTGCCCACGAGACGAGCGTTAATGTCTAGCATTCGTCTCATGGGCAAATTTGACTGAAAATTTCTTTATTTCATGAGATAATTGGGGTGGGCTTCTTACCCGCCCATGCGCTTTTTACCCCGTCTTCCCCTAACTATCAAAAACATGCACATATAGCCACAACACACACACACGCACGCACACGTCCGCACATACACACGCGCGCGCTCTTTGTCTTTCTACGAGCGTTGCTTCACCACTGTTCTATCTGTCTTAGGCCGGGTTCACATTAGACGCGCAAGTTCCGTACGGAAGACCCCAAATAAGTGGAAGAAAGAAGGATAAAAAGTTTACGTATATAGGGGAAATTCGGACACGTGCGCAAATCTTTTCCCTTCTTTGTTTCACTTATCTATGGATTGCGTACGGGTTTCCGCACGGAATATCCGCTTATGTGTGTACACGGCCTTACACTCAAAAAGTGGTAACAACAGGAGAGGGGCACCCAGAGTCATGACCTGGGTGTGGCCAAAAAGCCTAAATGTCGCCAAGAGTGATGACTTCGCAGCCTACCAACCTTGCGAAGAATGAAGCCAACTTTCTGGAAGGTGAAAAAGCCTAAGGCCGGGTTCACATTAGACGCGTAAGTTCCGTACGGAAAACCCTAAATAAGTGGAAGAAAGCAGGATAAAAGTTTACGCATGTAGGGGAAATTCGGACACGTGCGCCGCATCTTTTCCCTTCTTTGCTCCAGTATTTATGGATTGCGCACGGGATTCCACATGGAATATCCGCTTATGCGTGTACACGGCCTAAATGTCACAAAGAGTGATTACTTCGCAGCCTACAAACCTTGCAAAGAATGAAGCCAGCTTTCATCGAAGGTGGGAACTGGGAAGTGTTAGGGGAAGACGGGGTAAAAAGCGCATGGGCGGGTAAGAAGCCCACCCCAATTATCTCATGAAATGAAGCAAATTTCAGTCCCTTTTGCCCATGAGACGAGCGTTAATGTCTAGCATTCGTCTCATGGGCAAATTTGACTGAAATTTTCTTTATTTCATGAGATAATTGGGGTGGGCTTCTTACCCGCCCATGCGCTTTTTACCCCGTCTTCCCCTAAGTATGGTATCAGAGGCAGTGAGTTCACAATGATCCCCACCTGTAATGTAGGTGAAAGGGTGGGAGTCTTAAAACAACCCGGCTTCAGTCAGCTAACCCCCCCCCCCCCCCCCCCCCCCCCCCCCCCCCCCCCCCCTCCCCCCCCCCCCCCCTAGCTGTAAGGAGTTCAGGGTTGAAACTCTTGATCGAGGGGGGGGGGGGGGGGGGGGGGGGGGGGTGTTCTTCTCTGTAGACCTTCTGTTGTGTTGTTCGGCTCTCCGTAGAGTTTCTTTAAACGATTTCAGAGCATCTTTCTGTCCGTTAATAAGAGAAAATGTAGACCTTCTGTTGTTCGGCTCTCCGTAGAGTTTCTTTAAACGATTTCAGAGCATCTTTCTGTCCGTTAATAAGAGAAAATGTAGACCTTCTGTTGTTCGGCTCTCCGTAGAGTTTCTTTAAACGATTTCAGAGCATCTTTCTGTCCGTTAATAAGAGAAAATGTAGACCTTCTGTTGTTCGGCTCTCCGTAGAGTTTCTTTAAACGGTTTCAGAGCATCTTTCTGTCCGTTAATAAGAGAAAATGTAGACCTTCTGTTGTTCGGCTCTCCGTAGAGTTTCTTTAAACGATTTCAGAGCATCTTTCTGTCCGTTAATAAGAGAAAACGTTAATGTTCATGTTGTTTTTTCTTCTACAGTCTCGCAGATATTGGCTGACAAACCCCCATCAGAACATATAGTAACTCGTTTAGTACCATGCGTTTTTTGACATTTTGGTTGTCCGTTGCTTTTCAACCGACAAGACGGGAAGTATAACTATGTTTTCGAGTGCCCATGCGGCAGAAACAGTGACAAAAGCTCTAAAACGTATCACATTTAACCCTTTCACCGCCAGCCATATTTCAGGCAAGAATTCCCATTAAATTTACCTGGGTAGAGAACAAAATCCATCTGCAGTATTGGGGATTCTTCTGTGACATATATAAAATAAGGTCTATCCTTACTTCCCAAAACTAAGACAACAGGGTCTTTGGATAACAGACCCCAATTTGATGCCTTTTAGTGACATAGGTGTTAAATCACTGTGGTGCTAAAATGCGACTTTGGCGGTGAAAGGGTTAAACTTATGTGGGTCAACAATTCTGCCCAGTCAGTCGGCAGTATAAATATTGAACGATATCACTGTCTCGTACATTTCCTAATAATATCGAACATTCTAGAATAAAAAGAAGAGAGAAAAAAACGTCGCTTGGAAATATATCACTTTTTTGTTGCGTACACACATTTCTAATCTTCATTCGCGAAGACGAACTTCCTGTTTTTTGTAAAAGGAACACACTTTTCGGGTCTTGTTTGTCGGCGATACTGAGGTACACTTTCACGACTTTACCCATGCTTTCTGGAATGTGGTAGAATGTTCTTCATTTTAGCATAGTCCCATTCGCAAACACACACTTCAAAACAAAAATGGATTGT
The DNA here is from genome assembly GCA_017654935.2 of Phymorhynchus buccinoides. Lineage (NCBI taxonomy): Eukaryota > Metazoa > Mollusca > Gastropoda > Neogastropoda > Raphitomidae > Phymorhynchus > Phymorhynchus buccinoides. The sequence continues at coordinate 5,874,582 of CM065689.1, forward strand.
CCTGTCTTTGAAACGAATTAAGAGGTTCGAACATAGATTATCTTTCTTAGATTTGAGGAACCACCCTTGAACAACTTTTCACAGACATGAATAAAATGCGTCACGCCTCATTGAAGACCGGGGGGTTGGGTTGGGTGGGGTGGGAGGGTTGTAGCACTGATTTGTGCTGGCCCTATTGAAAAGCCCCTTTCAATAATCTGCTTTTTTTTACACACACACACACATTACTTCGCCTAATACTCGTTCTACTTCATTTTCTGGGCTCTTACAATAATCTGCCCCTTTGACTGACTCTCTCTTGTAATGCTCAAGCAGAAGTAAATTGGAGTAAAAGGTTACTTCCAGGCTACCTTCTATGTAAGCTCTACCCCCTGCTCTGTTGCAACATGTGTTTTTCTTCTTCTTCGTCTGCGTTCCCAGGCCATATGGCCATACTGGGTAAGGTACGTATGTATCAGTTTTCAGTTTTCACTATTACTTCAAGGCTACCTTCTATGTAAGCTCTACCCCCTACTATGTTGCAATATGTGTTTTCTTCTTCTTCTTCTTCTTCTTCTGCGTTCCCAGGCCATATGGCCATAATGGGTAAGGTACGTATGTGTCCGGTTTTCAGTTTTCACTGGTCTCCCTGCTGCATACATCCGACACATTCCGATTTCGGAGGAGCTCAAACGAGAAAAGATATTTGGAAGAGGGTGTTGTTGTTGGGTTTTTTGGGTGGGCGGGGGGGGGGGGGGGGGGGGGGGAAGCGGGGGGGGGGGGGGGGGGGAAGCGGTCATGAGAATGGGCCAATAAGTCAGAAAGATAGTAAATGATAGAAAGCAAAGGAAAAAGTCAAAGAGAGTGGCAGATTAGAGGAAGTTACAAGCACAGAACTTCCAGAAGGTGGGACTATTTGTAAGAAAGACACCACCACCACCACCACCACCCCAGTATCCCTAGGGGGAGAATGTGTGTTCTAAGCTTGGGTGCCGTTTTCAGTGGTGTTAGCAGAGCACATCAAACATTATTACTTCAGTGTTGGCAGAACATATAAAACAGTACTCAAATGACTGACGGGGAGCTTTTGTGTGTGTGTGTCAAGCATGCAGGTGAAAAAAAGGGTCTTGGTCTACTTTTGACACCTGTGACCGGTGACTAAAATGAAACCCCGTGAGAAATGACCCCCGGTGTCTTTTTTTTAACAGAATCCACCCCCACCCCTAAACATGTAGGTGACAAAGACACTGTAATGGGAATAAGACACGACAAGTGGATGTTTCCACCTGTATGAGTAGTGAGGACAGAAACTCTGATTGAACCATGAACATCAGCAGAAATCTAGCACTGGTTGTTGCTGTTTCATAGATTTTCTGGCCGTATTTGCAATAATGAATTGCGTGCGTACGTGTGTGTATGTGTGCGTGTATGTGTGTATGCACGTACGTGTGTGTATGTGCGTACGTGCGTGTATGTGTGCGTGTGACGTGTTCTCTGTCTGTCTTAAAAAAGAGAGGGAGAGAGAGAGAGAGAAGGGGACAGGCAGACGGACACAAACACAGAGAGACGGACACAAACCCAGAGAGACGGACACAAACCCAGAGAGACGGACAGTGATCATGAGAGAGAGACACAAACACAGAGAGAAGAGAGACGGACACAAACACAGGGACAGGAGACAGACGGACACAAACACAGAGAGACGGACACAAACACAGAGAGACGGACACAAACACAGAGACACACAACCCAGAGAGACGGACACAAACCCAGAGAGACGGACACAAACCCAGAGAGACG
>CM065689.1:5886360-5888860 GCA_017654935.2 Phymorhynchus buccinoides
ATAAACTTTGAAACACAATTATAGTGCAAGTCTTTCGGATGAGACGATAAACCGAGTACCCGTGTGCCCATGCACTTAGCATACTTAAACCCAGTGGCAACGAAAAAGTTGTCATTTGGTCACTTTACCCCCCTGTCGGATCTCATCAGTGACAAAAAAATCGCATGCAAAAAAAAAAAAAATGAAAAATTTGGGTGGCGCGCCTCTGGCTGCGACGCGCTCTCCAGGTGGGAGCAACCCGAATTTCACAGAGACGCCTCTGTGACTATAAAGTACCTAATACTTAATGCGTAATACCTATAGGCAAAGTTGTTAGACACACGTACCCCTCACGTTTATAGTACTACTTACGACTGTCGGATCTCATAGCCTGGTTCTTTCAGTATCATGATTTTAGCCCTAGGCTGATCCTAACCCTAACATTTTCCGGACGAATGGTAGAATGTTGCTTCTCAGTGAAAATTGTCAATGCGAAAATTTGATGGTGTGTGTGTGTGTGTGTGTGTGTGTGTGCGTGTGTGCGTGTGTGTGTGCGTGTGCGTGCGTGCGTGCGTGTGCGTGTGCGTGCGTGCGTGCGTGTGTGTGTCTCTAACCTGCAACTTAGCCTAATGAGGCTTTATACTGGACATTCTCTGCCCCTGTCTCGTGCACTGAGATGCGAACGCCACCTACTTAAGATTATCGCCCTTGCCTGTCAGGAACTAGTAGTATACAGCCACAGAAAATTCTCTGCCCCGGACTAGTCACTATAGGTGGCATGGTCAAGACAGTCCGAAAATAATCGCCCTTTCGTGTCGACAATTCATAGTATAATATATATAGCCCCATTCTATTCTTATTGATGGCTTCAAAATGAACACACTAACACCTACTGGGTATTTGGTATTTAGGTATGTGGTACTTTATAGTCACAGGGGCGTCTCTGTAAAATTCGGGTTGCTCCCACTTGGAGAGCGCGTCGCAACCAGAGGCGCGCCACCCAATTTTGTTGTTGTTGCATGCAATTTTTGTGTGACTGATGTGGTCACCACTTCATAAATTATGGGAAGATTCAGAGAACATTGAAACGTGTCGTTTCAGGACTGAGGTAATGTTTCAGTCATCATCCATGCTAAAAAGCAACTAACAAGAGTCGTATCTGTTAAACAATTTCCAAGCTTTCAACATGTTTTCTTTTAATTATTAATAATGTTTCTTCATCAGGAAAAAACAAAAACGAAAAAAAACACACTTTAAAACTGACCAATCTATTCTTATTGGTTTCAGTTTTCCCAGAGCCCCAAGCTGAAGGCCATCCTGTACTCCACCTACCCCAGGACCCTGGTGGAGGCGAGTCCCGTGGACACCATCTGGGGGATAGGGCTGCCCGAGGACAGCCACAAGGCCTGGAACGAGAGCACCTGGAGAGGGAAGAATCTCCTGGGGAAGGCTCTCACCGTGGTCCGTGATGAGATGATGAAGGAAGACGGACTCGTCTGATTTTAGGCAGTAGAGGGGGAGGGATACAAAACGAGGGGGCGGAGGAGGGGGGGGATAGGGCTCTCCAAGAAAAAACACAAGGCCTGGAACCAAAGCTCCTGGAGAGGACAGAACCTCATCGGGAAGCCGGTCCTGACCGTGGTCTTGATGAAGGAAGAGGGACCCATCTGATTCGAGATTGTGTAGATGGGGGGGGGGGGGGGATGTAGAGGGGAGTGTGGGGGGGGGTATCATCTGGAGGATAGGGCTTCCTGAGGACAACCACAAGGCCTGGAACCAAAGCTCCTGGAGAGGACAGAACCTCATCGGGAAGCCGGTCCTGACCGTGGTCTGGTCTTGATGAAGGAAGAGGGACCCATCTGATTCGAGATTGTGTAGATGGGGGAGAGGGGGGGGGGATGATGTAGAGATGGAGGGGGGGTACCATCTGGAGGACATAGGGCTTTCCTGAGGACAACCACAAGGCCTGGAATGAAAGCCGGCACCCGGAGAGGGAAGAATCTCCTAGGGAAGGCTCTCACCGTGGTCCGTGATGAGATGATGAAGGAAGAGGGACTCGTCTGATTCGAGATTGTGTAGACAGGGGGTGAGGTTGGGGGGGGGGGAGGAAGAAGGTGATGCAATGGGTGGGGGTTACGATATGGGGGATAGGGCGCGTTCCTGAGGACAACCACAAGGCCTGGAACGAACATTCCCGGAGAGGGCGAAACCTCCTGGGGAAGGCTCTTACTATTGTGCGAGATGATCATGAGGCCCCCGTGGGGATACCGGGGGGTCTTCCGTACTAAATAGTTCACCCACCCTCTGGAAGTTCTGTGCTCGTAACTTCCTCCTATCTGTCTCTCTTTGACTCTGCCTTTTCCTTGCTTTGTGTCATCTGCTATCTTTCTGACTTTTTGGCCCATTCTCCTGCCTTTTTTTCTGCAAAACAATCTTCCATATAGTTTTCTCCTTTGTGCTCCTCCGAAATCGGAATGTGTTGGCTGAATGCAGCGAGGAGACCAGTGAAAACTGGAAAACG
>CM065689.1:5893860-5946360 GCA_017654935.2 Phymorhynchus buccinoides
CCTCTAAGTCTAATCTGTCATTCTCTTTTACTCTGCCTTTTTCCTTTGTTACTGTCATCTACTATTTAGTACTATCTTTCTGCCTTTACCGGTCCATCCATTCTCCTGCCTTTTTTCACAAAACACTTTGCATAACGGCAGCATGATGCATCTGCGCTCATAATTGACAAGAAACTGTCTGAGCGATCGAAGAAGAAGAAGGAAGATCAATTGAAGATAAAAAATGAGAATGATTGTCAAAGATAACTTTAGATAATTGAGGATAATTGTATATTATTCAGATCGACTATAGATCAGAGAGAAGGTGGCAGAGTGGTTAAGATGTTCGCCTGCCAAATGTAATGCGTGACTGCAACGTGAGTGATACGGGTTCGAATCCCGGCCTCGCCCTTTCTTTCTTGTTCGACTGGAAAAATCGATCTGAACGTCGAGTCCTTCAGATGGGGACTTAAAACTAGTCTGACCAGTGCGCTTTAGCCTTTACGCACGAAAATCTTTACTGGCTTAACCCCTTCACTGCCGAGCCCGGTTCCGGTTCCGGGGCAACTATTTGCCAAGCCATTTTAGGTTGCCGAGTCTATCGCAAAGCTTTCTGAACGAAAGTGCATATAACCTATGCTTTTCTGAACGGGGATTGAATATACTATCCTTTGAGAACACTCTCACATGCATTCGAACATACTGCGAAAAGCGTATGGATAGAAAAAGGGAAACTCTTAGAATAACCCTATGACGGATATTTCCGTGACGGGGCAGTTTATAGGTTACCGGAAGTTGACGGAAATATCTGTGACGGGGCAGTGAAGAGGTTAATTAATAATGTTGTTTTGTTGTTTTCGTACCCTGGCTGAAACAAAAGACTCCATGGATCATCCCAACAGCCGAAGCACTTGAACACTATGGTACAAATGCATCGGCTAGGGATGAGAACATTACGTGTGTGACCGTTTTTGATTACCCCGCCACGTGGACAGCCACACTCGGACTTTGGATAAACATAAATAATAATATTAATGGATGGATAATTACAAGCATGTAATTAAAGGGGGCGCGACTCTGGACGACCCCACGCAACTTCATGCAGCAGATGTTTAGCTTTTTTCTTAGTTCATTCTTGTATGTTTTAATTCAATCTGCCGCACATGTTGTGGAAGAATATTTTCCATTTTAAACTTGTTTTTTTAATGGATAATAAAGATTTTTGAATTGAATTGAATTGAATTTATAATATAACAACTGCTATTTGATTATTGGTAATTTATAACTATAACAACTATATAAAACTATAACCTTAACTCTTTCTATACTAACCTGCGCTCTCGTCGCAGGGCATGCGCACAACGCCTCGTTACTAAGGTAACGGGATATCGCACGTGAACTTTAAAAATTCATAGTTAATAGGTTAACAGTCATGCGTGCTTCAAAGTGGCTCAGAGGGCTACTACTACGTTTCATTCATGCCTCTGACACTGATTGGCTGGCTGCCGGTTATTTTGGGACCTTAAAATTATATTTTCGCTATTACGAGTGTGCCTGGCTTGACAAAACATGCATTTATTTTAAAATATCACAAATCAAAACTAATCAAGTGGATGCTTTGAAACTGTTGCAGGTGTTAGTACTGTATATTGTGTACATATTGCCTAAATGTCATGTTTGTATCTGTTACCATTATTTAGAAAATAATTTTTTTGCAACCTATGCAAATCGGCCAGTACAGAACGCTTGCAAAGGGAAGCAACTGGCCAGCATGGAATGAGTTAAGCTACCGTAATTACATTGTTTTTATGATATCTATGCCCTGTTTGTGCGCAGCAACTTCGGGTGAGAGAAGCAAGCGCAGGAAAGATACAGAGTGTGTATCGAGGGTACAGGGACCGACAGGCATGGGTGAGTGTACACACAAAAAAGTTGTGTATACAAATAATGTGCGTATGTTTACATGGCTTAAATTGCTTCCTACTCAGGAAGGAATTCCTTTTTTTGAAAAATCGGTACAGACTGAAATCCGTTTCTTGAAAAATTTCAACAACAACAAAATTAATGAAAACAGGAAAGAACGGCTTTGTGGTAAGCAAAAACCCGATTGCCGCGTAGAAACAGGCTTCGGTTTTGCTTTAACAGAAACGGAAGTACTTGCTGGTTCATGTCCTGCCAAGTGTAAACCCCGTAGCTAGCATGTTTTCCTGTTGACCAAGAGTTTCAAGATGTGAAACGCCCACCTAATACCCCAATTGGGGCTCTGCCCTTATACCCTGCCGGGGCCTGGGCAGCCCCTGGACCCCTGCCCCATTTCCTTTTTTTTGAAAATCGTCAGGTTTAACCCTTGCGTTTATGTGTGTGCGCGCATTGATTGACTAATTAATGAATCAATTGGCTGATTAATTGACTAATGAATTGATTGAATGCTTGATTAATTTACTAATAAATTGATTGATCAACTTTTGAATCAATTGACTGATTAATTGACTAATTAATCGATCGATTGACTAATTAATTGACTAACAAATCAATTGATTGATTGACTGATTAATTTACTGATCAATCGGTTGGTTGGTTGACTGATTGATTTACTAATGAATCAATTGATTGATCGATTGAATTAATCAATTGGACTAATGCCATTGAACTGATTGAGGGCTCCCAATCGTCCTGCAAAACAAGGGATCCCAGGGACTCCTTCACTTACAGTATAGAGGGTCCTAGAGGAGGGATAGAGGGTCCCAATGACATTGTGAATGCTAAAAAGAATTTTTATACTTTTACAGTGCATCCCTGGGACCCCCTGCACATTCTTTTAAAGGGTCCCTTAGAATTCTGGGAGCCCTGCCGATTAATTGACTATTTAGAATCAATTGATTGATTGATTGATTGATTGGTTGCAGACTCAGCTGATGCGCGGTCAGTTCGACTCGCGCCTGCAGGATGGCCTGAAGACAGGGACCCTGGCTGCTGGTCAGCTGTCCACTCTGCTGCAGAGGCTGTGTCTCTTCTTCAGGCCTGACACAGATGGGCAGAGACTGGTCAGTGAGTGAGAGAGAGAGAGAGACAGAGAGAGAGAGAGAGCGAGAAAGAGAGAGAGAGAGACAGAGAGAGAGAGAGCGAGAGCGAGAAAGAGAGAGAGAGAGAGAGAAAAACTTGAAAACTTGAAAACTTAAACTTTATTTTTTGGGGAGAGAGAGAGAGACATATTGGCCCATTCTCCTGCCCTTAAAAAAAAAAATCGGTAAAGGTCAAGATGTGCCACCCCCCCTGCATTTCTCGGTTAATTGCAATTTTTCCGTTTTTGCCTTTCTTACCAAACATAAAGCTGTATTTTATGAACCATTTTAGCTAATAACCTTTTTGGAATACTATCCCTAACCCCGTAAACCCTAGCCCTAACCCTAACCCTACCCCCCCCATAAGACGGGAAAACGCAATGAACCACGACTGTGACAAATGGCACTGTGTACTGCAATACATAGGGGGGGGGGGGGGGGTCCTATTAGATAATGGCCTAGGGTTAGGGATAGGTTTAGTATTCCAAAAAGGTTATTAGCTAAAAAGGTTAATAAAATACAGCTTTATCTTTGGTAAGAAAGGCAAAAACGGGAAAATGGAATTAACCGAGAAATGCAGGGGGGGTGGCACATCTTGACCGTTACCAAAAAATCTTCCAAATAATTTTTCTCCTTTGAGCTCCTCCGAAATTCAGAATGTGTCGGCTGTACGCAGCGGGGAGACCAGTGAAAACTGAAAACCGGACACATATGTACCTTATGGCCTGGGACATTATTGGCTCATTTTGTGTGTGCCTCAGGTGTCAGTCAGTCAGCAGCTGCTGAAGCAGAAGGAGTCCTACCTGTCCTGGATCTTCCAGGATCCCTCCAGAGCCGCGCTGCAGATCCGCAAACTGCTGGAGCTTCACCTCCGGTAACTCTGCGTGTGTGTGGTGTCCTCGTTACGATCATCGTTAGTAGTTAGTGTTACAGTGGAGCCACCCCCATAAGACCCCCCATTATATGACTCCCTGCCATTTAAATGAGCACACTCACGGGTGAGTTTTTTGCAAGAAACACGTCAAGATCACCAGGAAAACACCCTTTACAGAGATCGCAACACTCACTTTGCTCTGGTTTCCTAGAAATCGAACCATCAAATAGGCGATTCCTCCTTGGCAGAGTTGCCGGAGGGAGAAGCCACATGCCCCTGCCTTCTCTTTCACTGAATGAATTTGACTTCCAGCACCTCCGCCAAGGAGGAATCACCGTTTTGACGGTTTGATTTCTAGGAGGTTCCACTGTAGTTCACCTCTGGTTATACAGTGTGTGTGGTGTCCTCATTACGATCATCATTATTGCAATATTCGTTAGTATTAGGAACCCCTCCCCCCCCCCTACCCCTGTCTCTCCCCCACCCACCCCCCTTTCTCTTTGTTGAGCCAAATTAGGAGAAAGGCATTTTTTTGTGAAGTGTGCATGCGTTCAGTTTGCTCCCAAAAAGGTGTGTGTGTGTGTTTTAAAACAAAATTATTTAAAAAAACAAAATGAGCATAGGCCTGATAAGGTCCCTGATTATTCTGTTCTTCTTTTTCTTCTTTTCTTTTTCTTGTTCCTGTTATTCTCCTTTTTCTCCCTTTTTGGTTTTTTTTGTTCTTCTTCTTCTTCCTCCTCCTCTTCTTCTTTCTCCTCCTCCTCCTCCTCCTCCTCTTCTTCTTCTCCCCATCCTCTCCTTTATCCTTGTCGTTCCTCTTACAATGTTGATACAGTGGAACCTCCCTATTAACAGACCTTCCCTCCCTAACACAACTCCCTCCCACTTAAGACCTTATCTTGGATGATTTTTCAAGGTCTTAGCTCTTCTGATACCATGGGCGAATACATTCACCCCAAGACATCACTCTACACTCACACCAAATGCAAAGACATTCACTGCCAAGCACCCTGCCATGTGTTTGTCTATCTCTAGAGCTTATGTCAATGTTTCTTTTGTTGTTGAAAAGCAACACATGCGCGCTTGAACAAAGTAGTTATATTCCGACGGTTTAGATGCAGCGGACAACCTAAGATGTAAAAAAATGCATGGTGCTAGAAGAGGTACATGTTCTACTGACAGTGGAACCTCCCTTATATGACTTCCCATTATAAGACTCCATCCCGTATAAGACCTATTTCTCTCAGGCATTGCCCTTCTTTGTAAGTATTAAAATTACCTGCTTTATAAGACCCCTCCCTTACAATAACTAAAGTATTAGCAATGTCCCATATGGCCTTTGGCCGAGAGGACGTAAAACATTGATTTTCTCTCGTCCCGCAAAACAGGGGTCCCAGGGACTCCTTCACTTACGGTATAGAGGGTCCTAGATGCGGGATAGAAAGGCAAAACTGGCACAACTGGCACAACAGGCCTAGCTAGAAATTCAAACCATATACGTGAGATTTACACTTTAAAATCTCAAGTCGGGGGTGAGATGACGCATGAAAATGATGGTTTGTGCTTTGTACTTTACCACAGTCGAATCCATACGTGATATTTACCCTTTCGTTAACCCTTTCACTGCCAAAGTCGCATTTTAGCACCACAGTGATTTAACACCTATGTCACTAAAAGGCATCAAACTGGGGTCTGTTATCCAATGACCCAATTGTCTTAGTTTTGGGAAGTAAGGATAGACCTTATTTTATATAGGCTATGTTACAGAAGAATCCCCCAATACTGCAGATGGATTTTGTTCTCTACCCAGGTAAATTTAATGTTAATTTTTGGCTGAAATATTGCTGGCGGTGAAAGGATTAAAATCTCAAGTTGGGGTGGTGGGGGTGGGGGTGGGGCACAGGCACAACAGGCACAACAGGCACAACACGCACAACAGGCACAACACGCACAACAGGCACAACACGCACAACACGCACAACAGGCACAACTGACACACCAGGCACAATTGGCACAACAGGCACAACAGGCACAATTGGCACATAGAGGGTCCCAGTGGCATTGCGAATGCTAAAAAGAATTTTTCTAGTGCATCCCTGGGACCCCCTACACATTCTTTTAGAGGGTCCTTAAGAATTTTAGTACTTCATAGACCCCCAAATGGGGGTCCCTGGGAGCCCTGTATGACCTCATTTTGGATGATTTTTGAAGGTCTTATAACAGGGTTCGTACAGGGTCCTTGAAGCCTTGAAAAGTCCTGGAAAATTGACATGGCCTTTTCCAGGGCTTGAAAAGTGCTTGAAAAACAGCAAAGGCCCCAAAACTCCTGGAAAAGTCCTGGAATTTTCAGTATCGTCTGACCACGTCCTTAATCTCAATCCATCAAAGTCAAAATCTGTCCTCCACAAAAAATATTGAAGGTTAAAACTAAATTCAAATGAAAACCCCCCAAAACTTTCATGGTCATACCGATATCGCGATCATAGCAGACGACATTTGCGCGAGTTGTCTGCTGCTGAAGTTACTTCCCTTTACCCTACTTCCGTTCTCCGGTAAAGGAGACTGCATTTTCAACGATGTTTGGCTGCAGAAAAGAATATCAGAGCTGGTTAGCTCCGTCAACACATGGTTCAAAACTGAAAGCTAATTGCACAGTATGCAAAAAGAACTTTGACATCGCCAGCATGGGCGAGAGTGCTGTAAAAAGCCATTGTCGAGGCCAGAAGCACAAGCAACACAGGCGGGAACGAAACCGACATTGACCGGTATGCCAGATTGAGTCCTTGAAATTTAGTAAACTGGTCCTGGAAAAGTCCTGGAATTTTTTGTACACCGATCTGTACGAAACCTGTTATAAGGGAGGTTCCACTGTATTTCTGTTACTCAGGTACCTGAGGCACATCTGCACCACTTCCACCCCTATCGCAGTGCCCATGCGGATGCTGGAGGTGTTTATCTCCCCTGCCATTTACGACCCAGTCACCAAGCACTGTGGGAAATCCGCCGACGCCATTGTTTGTCAGCTGTGCAGGCATCTGATTGGGCGCGGTGAGTAGTGGCTCCTTTCTCTCTATCCTTCTTCTTCTTCTTCTTCTTCTGCGTTCCCAGGCCACATTATGACTTGCCCATCACCGTGCCACCATGTGAAAGAGTGAGAAATGCCCACATGCACAGAGACCCCAACATATTAAACATCTTCACACACACACACACACACACACACACACATACACACACCTGTTTTCTCAAAGTTATTTTTCTTCAGCAGTTGCCGTCGTAGCCCCACTATCCCAGCAGACATAATACACATGCATTCACAAAACTTTGCATATTTATGTAAAAATGTATGCTGGGTGCAATGAACATAGTCAGAACTATGTAGCTCTAATAGGGTTGTTTTTTCTTCTCAACGATCTAATTTCTTACCCAAGCGGGATCCTGTGAATTTTGAGTATTGTTTGGCAAGACAAAGAACACAAGTTAACAACCCAAACATGCTAATTTTATGCTTATTGCACTCGTTGATGTTTTAGGAAAGTGGACAAGTGATCAGCATCACCATGCAGTGCTTGAATCCAGCACTGTTGAGGGGCTAAGATTTCGTGTGAATTTGTTTTGGGGCTGGATACAATATTTTCATAATGCCTTCACACAGAGTATTCAGGGTAATGCACTGTATCAGTGTGCAAAATTTCATGTAGATATCGTCATTAGTTCCTGATAAACAAAACTGAACAAAAATTGCCCCCCCCCACGAAAACCATAGTGCGCCACCTTTAACCCTTTTCACCCGAGCTTTCCATATGTTGGAAAGCGTCAATGCTCCCAGGGTCAAGGAGGGAGTTTGGAAGGTTTTGAATCAAAACTAAGATGGTTAGAAAATGATACTTCGAAGTCTTGCTTTTGCTGGTTGACCATTTGCCAGAAATACAGTTCTAAGCCATCCTTCGAAAAAACAAAGAATGCATGAAAGTGAATTCCGTCAAGAAAGAGCTAAGGACTTAGCATTTTTCTGTTTCAGTGTTTGTTTTGGTAGATAATGTTGAGTTTGGAGTCAAAGTTACTTTGCATAATTTAGCTCTTTTTATCAACTTCGGGGGCCCCTTGAAAAATCTAAATAACCCCCTTGAACCCCCCCCCCCCCCCCCCCCCCCCCTGAAAACTCCTTGAATTCTGTTCCACTTCAACAAGAGTAAGAACCCTGAATTTTGATTATTGCGTTATTTGTGCGTTGCAGGATACTTTGAGTGTCTGAAAGAGATCCTGGTGCAGAAGGTCCCTTCCAGTCTGGAGACCTCCCCCTCACCCCCCACCCCCGTCGCAGCCAGTGTCCTTGACCTCATCATGAGCCCTGTCACCTTCGCCACGGCAACCAGCGACAAGGCCTTCAGGTCAGGGTCATTAGGTCAGGTCAAGGTCAATGGATCAAGCCAAGTAAAAAAGACAGTGGCGGCCAGCAAATTTTAAAAAATCCAAAAACAAGATCCACAAAAAAATCAAATTTTCTTTATAAAAATATCTTCCCAATAGGAATTGTTTGGAAATAATTAAGGGGAGTAATCTCATGGTGTGTGGGAGTTATCTTGCCTAATTCAATTGGTCAAACAGGCGAAGTTACTCTACCATCAGGTAGTTCCCTAGCTCTCGCCTCGTGTGTTTGAGTTGACATACAGCACTTAGAACACTGTGCGTCATTTTAAAATTGATGTCATTTATATTTTTACGTCACATTTTGCAAGTCGCTGACTTGCATCCTGCGGTTTCAAGCTTCGACACCATGGTTGCTATGGTTTGTCCGCCTTGGTCAAGGAATGCTCTCCCCTCGGTTTTTTTGGAAAATCGTCTATGTAACCATCTTATAGTAATTTGTTTTAAATCTCAAAATATCGGCTATCTCCCCCTAAAAAATGTCAGTCAACTTATCGGATCTCCATTGTAACTGATAATTTTAGACATGTCTTGCGCTGTACTATTTAACCTTCTGGCAGTCATTGTGTTGTAATGCTATCATCATCATCATCACCATCATCAACATCATCATCATCTTCATCATCATCATCATCATCACCATCATCAACATCATCATCATCAACATCATCATCATCACCATCATCATCACAATCACCATCATCATCATCATCATCATCATCATCATCATCATCATCATCATCATCATCATCATCATCATCATCATCAACATCATCATCATCACCATCATTATCACCATCACCATCACCATCATCATCATCATCATCATCATCAACAATATTGTCAACATCTCAGTGTGTGCAGTTGTTAAGTGCCGTTATCAGTCTGTCACACTATGCTATGCACACTATGCTATTTGGCCCTTCACTCAAATGACTTTTATCACTGGTTGACATTAGCCCGTAGAAAGGGCCAATAGTAAATGAGAGCTGCACTATAAATGATATTCTACAGTATTGGAATATTATGCTACAGCTTAGTTTTTCGTGGAAGACTATGACTCTCGAACGAGGGGGGCCCTTGCACCGGCTCTGGTGCTGCAGCCAAAGGGATGGGTTGGCCTTTTAGGGGACCTTCCTCAACGCCAACTCTCATCCTCAAATCCCTTTGGCCGAGAGAGTGGGGATGTACCCTGGGCAAGGCATCTCCACTGTAAACAAATTCTCGCCCAGCCCACCAGAATAGCATCTGCCCCCCTCTGCTATCTGGCAGTCATGGTCGGAAATGACAGACTGGCATACATAATACAGTGGAATCTCCCAACTAAGACCCCTCCCATATAAGACCTCAATTTGGATGATTTTTGAAGGTCTTATCTGGGAGGGGTCTTATAAGGGAGGTGATTTTAATACTTGCAAAGAAGGGTAATGTCTCAGAGAAGTAGGTCTTATATGGGAGGAAGTCTTATACTGGGAGGTCTTAACAGGGAGGTTCCACTGTAATAACTGTTCTAACCTCTGTGTGCGTGCAGTCGTCAAGTGTTGCTGTCGGTGTGCCAAACCCTCCTCTGCCCCAGTTTCTCCGACCAGGTGGCGCACTTTCTCTTACCGGCCATGGCCTACGGGAAATACCCCTTTCCCTTCGTCGACCTCATCCACACCCTTATTTCCCAACACTCCCCCTCTCCTCCCCCTTCTGTGTCATCGCCGTCATCATCGGCCAAAGCATCGTCATCATCGTCGGAAACGACGGTGTCGTCGGTCGCCTCCCCTTGGCTCCTGTGGTCGGTGCTGGTCCTGGGAGAGAGGAAAGTGGGTGAGTTGTCTTCTCCTTGGTGCTTTGAAACGTAGCGTAGTGCGGCGGTGTGTATATTGCAATACATGGGTGCAACTTGTCCTGGTATTCAAGGATTTCCTGTTTTTGAATTTTGCCAGAAAAGGAAGTTCCTTTTTTTAAAATTTGTCAAACAAGATCTTTACTGTGCTTTTCAAACACTTTAAAATAAGCATTTGTATAAATTGTGGAAAAAGCAAACTAAAATGCCTTCATGAATCATTTTTTTCTTCAGCTGCAGGGGGACATTACCCCTGGACCCCGGCCTTTCAGGTTTTATCATGTTGTGTAGTTGCACCCACGGTGATGTCATATTATAATGATGTTCTGTTGGGCCATACAATGAGTGTTGATTCTATCTTTTTTAAAAAGTAACGAGGGGACAGAATGGAGGCGCGGAGTATGCCTGTAGAGTTTTAGGGCGCCACCTGGGTATTTTACGGGTTCTTTCTTTATAATTTAAAAACCCATAAAAGTGAAAATGTGCATCATTTAATGATGCACTGGTCGAAAACCCAGTACATCAGATAGCAGTTTTGAGCATCAGGAGACACACCTCGAAATTAAGTCTTCCTCCGAAGTCGGAGTGTGGCTGCTCATGTGGTGGGGTAATAAAAAAACATTTGTCACACATGTAATGTTCTCATCCCGATCTAGTACATTGGTACCATAGTGTTCAAGTGCTTCGGCTGTTGGGATGATCCCTGGAGTCTTTTAGCCAGGGTATGGCAACAAATAAACAAACAAACAAAATTAAGTCTGATAGGGCTTGTGTAATCCTCCTGAAGAGCTTTAAAGTTTCGAGACTAAGGCAAAGCAGGTCAGATCTTGAAGGTGCTGCTATTTCGTGTAATGTTTTTAATAAATTAATAACGTTGTCGTTATAAGACAATGAAAGCTGTGCTTTCTTGCTCCTCATGTTGATGATAATGGTGATGATGATAACGATGATGTTGATGATAGTAGTAGTAGTAGTAGTAGTAGTAGTAGTAGAGGGACTGGCTTCTGCCTAAGCCTCACGGCTTATAATACGTCCCATCCAGAATTTTTCTTTAATTAGGTTGCATTTGCAAACTATGATTGCAATTTCAATCATCATAATCATAAAACATTTCACAAAACATTTTCATTTTTGTCAAGTAGATTTTGGAAGGCGTTAGTAGATGGTGCATTTTTTAGTTCAGGTGGCAGTGAGTTCCAGGAGTTAGCAACTCTGTTACTAAAACAATGCTTACGTTTGTTAGTGATGATGTTGATGCTGACGACGATGATGACATTTATGATGAAGATGATGATGACGATGTTTCAGGTCATCTAGACATGGTCACAGGCAGTGCCTACCTGGAGCTCCTCAAACAGTTAATCCCCCACCTTCCCCCTCCCCAACAACCCCCGTCAGATGATGACGACGACGATGACGACGAGCACAGCCGAATGGTGCTGGGAGAGGTTAGTGAGATGCTGATATACAGACCTGTTTACCCATAAGATTTCACCATATTTTGTACACATATTTGACAGAAATATGATTAATATTGGGAAAAAATATGGTGAAAACAAATCCGACATAATTTCTCTATATTGCCTGATTCGGGAAACGGGTGTGATGTGTGTGTGTGTGTGTTGGTTGTACATTTAAATGGATGGTACTTTTGACACAGTATATCTGTCAGAAGATCGTTTTTGAAATGAGTGAAGCTGGGCAAAACTCTCAGTGCTCACTAACTTAGGCTAAACAAGCTCATAGTAAGAGTAAGAGAAAAGTGCAGCGGGTGAAGTTAGCTATATAAAATAATGATGATGCCGATGATGATGAAGATGATGACGACGATGGTGATGATGATGGTGATGATGATGATTCATATTTCAGGACAGTGCCATGCTTCAGCTATCTCACGTCAGAGAGGAGTGTTTGCAGCTGTTGGACTGTGATGACGATGATGAAGATAATGGTGATGATGATGATGAAGATAATGGTGATGATGATAACATCGTTTCAGGACAGTGCCATGCTTCAGCTATCTCACGTCGGAGAGGAGTGTTTGCAGCTGTTGGACTGTGATGACGATGATGAAGATAATGGTGATGATGATGATGAAGATAATGGTGATGATGATAACATCGTTTCAGGACAGTGCCATGCTTCAGCTATCTCACGTCGGAGAGGAGTGTTTGCAGCTGTTGGACTGTGATGACGATGATGAAGATAATGGTGATGATGATGATGAAGATAATGGTGATGATGATGATGACAACATCGTTTCAGGACAGTGCCACATTCCGGCTGTCTCACGTCAGAGAGCAGTGTCTTCAGCTGTTGGACTCGGCGGACCATCTGAGGTGCCTGCTGACATGCCTGCAGGGCGGACCTCACCAGTCCGCCAACATCCAGAGATTTGCCTCCGTGTGCCACCACCTGCTGGCCAGCCAATATGTGGGCGTGCATCGACTCAGGTGTGTGTGTAGGGGTGTGCGTGCGTGCATGTGTATTTGTATTTCGTCGGTGAAATTCAAAAACCTCGCATCTTGATTTTTGAGTTAGATACCGTATTTTTCTGACTATAAGGCGCACCTTTGTATAAGGCGCACCCCCCTAATTTTACCCAAATTTCAGATTTTGTTGTTATATTTCCTTACTATTTCATCAGTCACATTATAAGGCACAGGGGTCTGGGTCTGGGGAAAAAGTATCGCCTTATAGTCCGAAAAACACGGTACATAGTCAGCTCTCTAATTTGTCCCGCCACCTTCCACCAAAAGCTCGTATCTCTAACGACTTTCTATCTGGGGTAAATGAGGTTGTGTAAATGGAAGAAAAACTCCTAAGTCCTAAATTCACATCTACTTAAGGACAAAAACCTCGTATCTTCGATATTTTCAAGTATTAAAAAAAGAAAAGAAAAGAAGTATTTTTAATGAAATGCAGGACTCAACTCGCAATGTTTTGAACAACATATTCATCATAGTTAATCAATTGTGGTAAACGTGGTTAATTTTTAAAACTTTTTTTTTCATTTTCATTTTTCTCAAAACTACCCAAATTGAGATGCGAGGTTTTTGAATTTCACTGACAATTTGTTATTTGGTAGTTAGGTGTCTCTGTGAAATTCAGGTTGACCTGGAGAGTGCGTCGCAGCCAGAGGCGCGCCACCCATTATTTATTTTATTTGCATGTGATTCTTGTGTGTCTGATGAGGAAGGAAAGAGGGTGTGTGTTCAATTTTGACCAAATGACAACTTTTTCGTTGTGTCCTACTGCAGTGTCCTACTGCAGTGTCCTACTGCATGTGTTTCTGTGTGTTTTTGTGTCCTCATTAAGTCGTCGGTATATGAACATGCGTAGACTGTATGTCTTTCTTTCTTTTTTCCGTCTGTCTGTCTGTCCGTCTTTGTGTGAGTGTATGAGCGTATGCTTTCATCAAAATACTTCGAAGTCCCTTTATTATTTTCATTCTTGTATTACTGTATTTTACGCACTACAAGGCGCATCTGACTATAAGGACCCCCCCCCCCCCCCCCCAGATTTTACACAAAATTCATGTTATTATAATTTCTTCTGTATTATCAGTCGCATTATAAGGCGCAGGGGTCTCAGTCGGAGAAAAAGTAACCATATTGATTATTAAAAAAACCTTCCGGACTTTCCTGGTATTGCAGTACCTCCAGGGTAGAGAAACAAAATCTGTAATATTTTGGATTCCTTTGTGACATATTTAAAGTAAGGCCTATATCCCCACCTCCCAAAATGAAGAGAATAGGGTCTTTGGATAACAGACCCTGATTTGATGCCTTTTAGTGACATGGGTGTTAAACCAATGGGGTGCAAAAATGCGACGTTGGCGGTGAAAGGGTTAATGTCCCTGTATGTGCCTGTTCCAGGCCGGAGTATGTTAATCGAACTTTCATCGGTGTAGGGAAAAAAGTATCGCCATGTTCGTAAAATATGGTATGTTTTGGCCATGGTTGTTACTGTTATTTTTTTTATATTTTTTTTAATGGTGATTATCGTTTATTTGTCACAGAATTCTCTACAGCCTTGCCTTCAACATGAGCTTCATTCGCAGTCTGTGGAACGCCTGTATGTCCGTTTCCATGACAACCGTCACTGGGTGAGTAGGCCAAGAGCCTTCACGTTAATCCCTTTTGGCATTCAGTAAGCTAGCAAGGTAACAACGGTGACCGGCACACGAACAGGCTACAAGTGGCAAGATCGCCACCAGCCGCCAACGCCCGCTTAGGCTGGAAAAAGTTCATGCAACGTCAAATAATTGATGATGATCTATCCATTCCAATGTGCATTACCTAAGACATTATACCACAATAATTATGTTGTAATACTGACTACAATAGCAGTGATTTTAGCTCCAGCAGTCAAATAATTGTTGATCTATCCATTCCAATGTGCATTACCTAAGACATTATACCACAATAATTATGTTGTAATACTGACTACAATAGCAGTGATTTTAGCTCCAGCAGTCAAATAATTGTTGATGATCTATCCATTCTAATGTGCATTACCTAACACATTATACCACAATATGTTGTAATACTGACAGCAATAGGATTGATTTCAGCTCCAGCAGTCAAATAATTGTTGATGATCTATTGATTCCAATGTGCATTACCTAACACATTATACCACAATATGTTGTAATACTGACAGCAATAGGATTGATTTCAGCTCCAGCAGTCAAATTGTTGATGATCTATCGATTCCAATGTGCATTACCTAACTTATTATACCACAATATGTTGTAATACTGACAACAATAGTGATGATTTCAGCTCCAGCAGTCAAATTGTTGATGATCTATCGATTCCAGTGTGCATTACCTAACACATTACACCACAATATGTTGTAATACAGTGGAACCTCCCTTATAAGACCTTCAAAAACAATCCAAATTGAGGTCTTGTATGGGAGGGGTCTTATAAGGCCTAAGGGAGGTGATTTTAACTCTTACAAAGAAGGGCAATGTCTCAGAGAAGTAGGTCTTATATGGGAGGGAGTCTTATAATGGGAGGTCTTCAGGGCTCCCAATCGTCCCGCAAAACAAGGGGTCCCAGGGACTCCTTCACTTACAGTATAGAGGGTCCTACTCCTAGAGGAGGGATAGAGGGTCCCAGTGGCACTGCGAATGCTGAAAATAATTGTTCTCGTGCATCCCTGGGACCCTCTGCACATTATTTTAGAGGGTCCTTTAGAATTTTAGTACTTCATAGACCCCCAAATGGGGGTCCCTGGGAGCCCTGGGTCTTATAAGGGAGGTTCTCCCTGTGGGGATACTGGGGGGTCTTTCAAAAGAATAGTTCCCCCCACCTTCTGGAAGTTCTGTGCTTGTAACTTCCTCTAATCTGCCACTCTCTTTGACTCTGCCTTTTCCCTTTGCTTTCTGTCATCTACTATCTTTCTGACTTATTGGCCCATTCTCCTGCCTTTTAAAAAAAAAATCTTCCCAATAATTTTTCTCCTTTGAGCTCCTCCGAAATCGGAATGTGTCGGCTGTACGCAGCGGGGAGACCAGTGAAAACTAAAAACCGAACACATATGTACCTTACCCATTATGGCCATAATGGCCTGGGAACGGAGAAGAAGAATAAGAAGAATAAGGGAGGTTGTTCCACTGTACTGACAACAGTCGGGGTGATTTCAGCTCCAGCAGTCCCTTGCTGATGATGTTTTATGCCACAATATGTTGTAATACTGACAAGAATAGGTGTGATTTCAGCTCCAGCAGTCCCTTGCTGATGATGCTGTCCAACGCTCTGCCCATGACGGAGGAAGACACCATGAGAGTGGTCCCCCTTCTGTCCACCTTCTGCTCCATGTTTAGCTACTCGCTGCTGACGCTGCATGACGCCGATTTCTACGGAGACAGCAACGGTAAGTTGTAATAGACGATTTTCGGAAAAAAACCTAGGGGAGAGCACTTTGTGAAATTAGAGTTGTTTACCTCCATTACTCTTTTTTTTTTTTTGCTGTCCCATTTTCTGGGCCGTACAGTGGCGTTGCTCCCACGCCGCTCATTCCGAGTCCCAATTCACATCCACACCTCCGCACGTTCAGGTCGCTGAATCCGAGACCAGCAGTCCAAGAGGAGCGAATCTATGTTAGGCCGTCAGGAGGCAACCAACCGAGGAGACACTGCACTGCTGCTGAGTCACTTTGGTGGAGTTCAGTAGAGCCTGTTCAGGGCACCACCTACTAAGCCCGCTATTGACGACACTATTCTCTTAGTCGCGGAGTCAGCGTGAGTGAGGTCCTCCCCCGTACCTCCATTACTCGGTCAAACACCATAGCGACAATGCAATAAATGGCGTCGAAGCTTGAAACCACAGGATGCGAGTCAGCGAAACACTTTGTAGATAAATATGGGGTGACCAGTTGCTATGAAGTGATAGAACTTGCAAACTGTGACGTAAAAGTATAAATGACATCAATTTCAGAATGACGCACTGCGTTCTACATGCTGTGTGTCTCCTCAAACACAAGAAGCGAGGGCTGGGGATTTACCTGATGGCAGAGTAACTTCCCCTGTTTGACCGATTGAATTAGGCAAAATAATTCCTACACACCATGAAATTACTCCCCTTAATTATTTCCAAAAAATTCCTATTATCGTTGGTAATGCAGGGCTGCCTACTGTCCTGACGTATGACATCGCTATGTTTGTCCCTGGAAATAAGTCTGTGTCCCTGGTTTTTAAGCGGTTTGTCCCTGGAAACTGCAAGAGGGGGGTAGGCAGCCCTGGTAGTGATTAACAACATTGGTTTATTTTTCTTTCTGTCGCAACGCACAACGCTGTATAAGTGTCCAGTGAGACAGAGCAGCGTAGCCATATTCAAATTCCAAACACACACACACACACACACACACACACACACAACACACACACACAACACACACACACACAAACACACACACACACATCACAAACACACGCACACACACTAAGCAGAGGACTAAAAACAAGATAACAAAATACCAGCTGTATGATTTCCCACTCTAGGAAGGTAACTTAAAGTGTCATCGGATTCATTGTAGCAACGCCTTTCCATTAGTGTAGAGTGGCACAGTGGTAGCGCGTTCACCTCATGCCAACTAAACCCGAGTTTGAACCTGGGTACAGGGGATTTTTCCTCTCACTTTACACTAGGCCTTAACGGTCTGAACGTGGAGTCTTTTGGATGAGACGATAAACCGAGGTCCCGTGCACTTAGCACACGTTAAACCCAGTGGCAACGAAAAAGTTGTCCTTTCGTCAAAATTTAACCCCCACCCTTCCTTCCTCATCAATCACACAAGAATCGCATGCAAAAAAAGAAAGAAAAAAGGGTGGCGCGCCTCCATGGATGCTCCTGCTTTCAGGATGTCCTGAAGTTCAGGATTTTTTTGTCCAGAATGTCCTGAAGTTCAGGATTTTTTTTATTGCCTGGAGCAATTCACCAGATTATGAGAATTTGAGAAGATGCATTTTGATGGTTATAGAGGTCATGAGGTATATATAACCAGAAGAGAAACTGCAATGAGAGCCTGTTGTTTCCCTTCAGCTTCCAGGGGGCATTGCCCCCTCCCAGCAGGGGCGCTGTCCCTGTACTCCGCCGGGGCTTGCAGGACTTTTGAAATTTCTCATAAGCACTCATGCGCTCTCCCCTCCCCCCCCCCCCCCAGCATGGGCGCTGTCCCTGTACTCCGCCGGGGCTTGCAGGACTTTTGTTGAAATTTCTCATAAACACTCATGCGCCTATGGCTGCAACGCGCTCTCCAGGTGGGAGCAGCCCGAATTAAAGTACCCTAATACCCTAATGCTTAATACCTGATATTTTTCCAGAGCCCAGCACCAGCATGCCGTTCTCTCTGCGCGAGATGGTGTCGATGTCGCTGTCGCTGCGCAGCGTGTGTGTCGGCATCATCGAGCTGGCGCACCCCGACTCCAAGCTGACGGCCACGCGGGACTACCGCCACGCGCTGTACAAGACGATGCGGGAGCCCAACAGAGAGCTGGCCATGGCGGAGAAGGAGAGGAGAGAGACCAACATGTGGGCTTTTCTTTTCAAGGTGAATGATAATGGGTAATGTACGTATGTGTCCGTTTTCAGTTTTCACCGGTCTCCCCGCTGCGTACAGCCGACACATTCCGATTTCGGAGGTGCTCAGTCAAAGGAGAAAAGTTATTTGGAAGATTTGGGGGGGGGGGCGGCAAGAAAATGGGCCAATAAGTCAGAAAGATAGTAGATGACAGAAAGCAAAGGGAAAAGGCAGAGTCAAAGAGAGTGGCAGATTAGAGGAAGTTACAAGCACAAGAACTTCCAGAAGGTGGGGGAACTATTTTTTTCACGGTATCCCCATGGGGAGAGATACATGGAGGGTGCGGGGTCGTCTGGCTCCCCGTATGGAGGCACGAGGCATCCACCCTCTGCCCCGGGAGAGAGACCAATATGTGGGCCTTCCTTTTCAAGGTGAATGATACTGATAAGTTGTAATAATCATAAATAGTGTGATATAATAATAATAATAATTGATAGCATTTCTATAGCGCCTTTCTATAATTATTTTACACTCAAGGCGCTTCCATTCACTGATAACCCGCAGTCACACAAGACATTATTACCCAATCATTCACCCAGGTACAAGATCAAGAAGGAAAAATGTACTAACCGAATGAGCTTTGAAAGTAGTGTTGAGTTTAGCTTTGAAACTAGAGATAGATGGTTCATGGCGGAGATCGACTGGGAGGGAATTCCAAACAGCAGGGGAACTGAAACTAATATATACCGCGACGCGCTGTACAAGACAGTGCGGGAGCCCAACAGAGACCTGGCCATAGCGGAGAGAGAGAGGAGAGAGACCAACATGTGGGCCTTCCTTTTCAAGGTAAATGATAGTGATAAGTTGTAATAATCATAAATGTGAAAATGACCCTTCTGAGTAAATGATACTGTTAGAAGCTTCAGACAATTCTTTTTCAAATGATATAGAACCGTTCCTGTAATTGTGTCCGTTTTAGAGTTATGAGCATTTAAATTTGGTAGGGTGAATGTCGGTGTAGTATACCGCGTTATTTTATTATGATGTTGATATCACGGCGTTATTGTGTGCAGGTGACGTCCACCGTGGTCAGACAGATCTACAGTCGCGACAGCCGACGTCCTTTCTGCGTGCCTGGACACTGGCTGGCCCCCAACATCAGTGTGGAGGCAGACAAGGTCAGAGGAAATGTTGTGTATCATATTTTTCGGATCATTGGGCACCTGTGTGTACAAAGCAAATCGCGCAAATGTTCAAGAAGAATCAGAAAACAAAGAAATAGGCGCCCTTGTTTGTAAGGCGATTCGAACCTGGCAAAAGAAAGTAAACATTTGAAGCTCTTTCACATCCAGTAAATGCTAACCGACCGCCGTTACTGCTGTCATAAATGAGAGTAGGTTCCCCTCTCAGATCAGCGAAGTTCCGTTTCACAGTAGCTTTTCTCAGCTCCTTTCAGGTCATGCCTTTTGTTAACACTCGTCACCAGCATAAACCAATTTACATTGTTTTATCCATCAGGCTTACATTGTTTTATGGTGGCATACCACCTGTAAGGTCTTTTCCTTTCCCTAACCCAAATCTATGATAAGAATATTTGCCGCTGTTAAAAGAAATAACTTGAAATAAATAGCTCTCTGTGGAAAACTGCAAGGAGCCAGAATGAGGGGAATGGGTGTAGTGTGGTTTGTACACCTCTCTTTTGTTGTGAAGACTGGTAGAATCGTAGCATTTTAACCCTTTCGCCGCCAGCCATTTTCTAGCCACAAAATAAATTTAAACTTGTCTGGGTAGAGAAAATAAATCATCTGCAATATTGGGAATTCCTCTGTGACATGCATAAAATTAGGCCTATCCTTGCCTCCCAAAATTAAGAAAATAGGCTCTTTGGATAACAGGCCCTCATTCGATGCCTTTTAGTGACATGGGTGTTAAACCATTGTGGTGCGTAAATGCGACATTGGCGGTGAAAGGGTTAAGCTTTACAACAATGATTTTTTGACGTCTTGTCGGTTGAGATGCAACGGACAACCAAGAATGTCAAAAAAAGACATGGCGCTAAAATAGTTGATGGGGATTTTCAAGGATTTTAAAATGAGTATCCGTTATACAGACAAACCTCTATTTTAAGACTTCCAAAATGTCCGGAAAAATCGGTCGTAAATTGGAGGGGTCGTATGACGGAGGTTTTCACTGGCAGCCGTAGAAAGAAAAAGTTCAGCACAGTTCATACTCTCTTCTTCATGCACACATACAATGACGTATTAAAACTGGATTTGGGTCTTTCCAACTCCATAGGATTGTGCAATCGATATTACAGTTTCACTTTGCCGACTTCTTTTAATCACCTCCACTCTCGTCCAAAGTCAGTGGTTTTCTTTTTCAAAGTCAGTGGTTTTTCGTGCTTTTCCTACGCTCTCCACCATCTTTTCTACGACAAGGGAAGCAACTCCGCTTTCAGGCCCTTGACCGTGGTTGTTTCCCTTTGCTCGAAGTCTATGCAGACGACAGCAACGGTCGTAAAAACCAACAAAATGGCGGTCGTAAGTCGCGTTTTAGAGGAAGTCGTTTAAGAGAGGTCGTTTACATAGTAAAATGCATCTGTGCCAACAAATCCGGTCTCAAATGAGAGGTGGTCGCTTAACAGAGGGTCGTAAAATAGGGGTTTGTCTGTATTGGCGACTCGTGAAGACTTTCGATGTCTAGAGTACGGTGCACGGCAATCTTTCTCATGTTTTTGTTCACAAATACGGCGCCCTCGTATATTGGGCGCATAGGTCGGAATTGAAGAAAAGAATATCGCCTTATTGTCTGAAAATTACAGTGTTCTTTTATATTCTCCATAGTTTTGTTTGGTGTCTTTATGCCGGGTCACTCATGACTTTCAGCAAAAAACTAAAAACATTGTAGAGCCTTAAGAAATGACATTTCTCATTAACTCATTAACTGATTAAGGCATTTTTAACTTTTCTTTTCACTTTGTTTTGCACAAGGCCCAACTTTGTAATTTAATTTCTCTGCAGCTAGTGGCTTTTGGAAGACATTTTAAAAAATACCCACAAAAACAAGAACCAGAATTTTCTGTTAATTTCTTTTTTTTTCCATAATGACATATCTTCAATGTCAAAATAACTGTAAAATCCTTACCAGCAAGCTTCCATTGTTTGTTGTTGTTGTGATGTGTTATACTTTGTCAGACCTGTTTACTCTACTCTTTTCGAGTGGTATTCTACTCAATGTGGATCTCTACTACTCTTCAAAATTGAAAATAATGCTAGATTCTACTCTTTTCCAGTGAATATTGTTTGATGGTTTAATGAATAAAACTACACATTTTGCACCAAAACTACTCATTTCAGCTATCCAGACTACTCAAGACTTGTGTAGGGGGTAAACAGGTCTGCTTTGGTTTTGTACATTGTAATACGATTTGTAAGGTTTTTGTTGTGGTCTGGTATACTACCTTTTTTGTACATTGTAATACGATGTGTAACACTGTTGCAGCCGTTACGTATCTACGATGCCCCCAATGGCCTGTTCCAACGCAGACCCTTTGCCGAGCACAAGCCGCTGATCAAAATGACCCCTGGTATGTTGGTGCATCGCTACTGGACTTCCTGTTTAAGAAATTCTTAAAATATAAATAAAAATTCCTTCCCAAATCCTGAAATGTCTGAATGATCCCCGAATGTATCAATTTTCAGTAGAGGAAGGGAGTCTACTCAATCAAGTGATGAACTGCTATAAAGCTTGGTACACGGTTTGTCTCATCAAAATGCAAAGTTTAAAGATGAATTTGCCTTCATGAAATAGAAAAGAAAGACGTTGAAAAAAAAAATTATTACAAAAGAAAAAAACAAAAAACAGCAACAGATTATTGAAAAGAAAAACAATTGCATTTGAGTGTGTTTGTGCCAAGCATTTTATGTTCCTTGTAATATTCTCTGCCAAGTTATTTTTCAAGAGAACTAAACAGGATCACCTACTTTACTATGCGTTAAATAACAGAAACGCGCTGATATAAGCTCTAAAAATAGACAACCACGTGGAAGATGTTTACTGGCTCTGGCTGGCAATAACGTACAGTAGACCTGCCTACCCATACGATTTTTCCGTATTTTGTACACGATTTTGAGCCCCAGTACTGCAGTACGGTAAATGGAAAATTAATACGGCAAAAATTTGAACTTAAGGTCTTCTAAGATCGGTCAAAATCGAGTGTTTTTCGTCATTTCGCATGGCGGTTTAATGTTATGTAATGTTCCGTTTTTCGGTCTCCTTGCAAAATACGGAATTTTGAGAAAAAGTACGGAATTTTATTTCGTGGAGTACCTAAAAAAGAAATTGGGGGTAGGCAGGTCTGGTATAGGTAGCACATGGCAGCACATCTGCATCCGAGGCAGTGGAAGAAGTAATATATTTCTTGTAGATTAAAGGCACAACTGGGCTATAAAAGAGCCGATCCCTGGAATCGGGTAGTCAGTTGTGAGTGGGAGAGAGAGAGAGAGAAATAAGCCAGCGACTCTCCTAGCTGCGAGCTTTCGCCTGCGCCAGTTTAGTTTTTCCCCCTCCTTTTTCGTTTGAAAAAAAGGATGCTTTCGCTGCGAGCGCCAAGCAGAAACTGACATTTTTAGCCTACTGCTTGCTTATAAGTTATATAGTACCTCGCTGGCTTTAGCATTGGACCTGTGTGATATGATGCGGGATGATATAATGCGATACAATGCTGTTGTTTGTTGTTGTTTTTTCAGGAGAGAACACGCCCCCACTGACCACCCGCGAAGTTCGCAGTCTGCTGATCCTCACGGAGCTGCCCTTTGTGGTTTCCTTTGAGGAGAGAGTCAGGGTGAGTAGTTCCTTCCCTTGATAATGCGTCGGTCATCGTTATCAACGTTTTGTAGCTCATTGCCTTTGGTATTTGGTATATTCTAGTCACAGAGACTTATCTCTGTGAAATCCGGGCTGCTCTCCCCTGGAGAGTGCGTTGCCGCAAATGCAGCGCCTACCCAATTTTAATTTTAAAAAAAATTGGGGTGGGGGTGGGGGGTGGGGTGGTACAGGGTAAGGAGTGGGGGGTGGACACACTTAGAAAACCTAGCTACCAATTTGGCCATGCCAGGCAGCGGGATTTCTCCCTGCTCTTACCGACTTTCAACTGCCGTGGGATTTTTACGTGCGTTAAGCCGCACGGGTCAGACTAGCTTTAAGTCCCCCATCCGAAGGACTGGACGTTCAGTTCGATTTTCCTGTCAAACTAGAAAGAAAGGGCGATGGCTGGGATTCGAAGCTGGGTCACTCACGTCGCAGTCACGCATTGCATTTGGCAGGTGAACGTCTTAACCACTCTGCCACCTTTCTTTCTTGAGTTATGAAAATTGTTAACCCTTTCACTTCCAGAGAAACATGGACAAAATATAAATTTTTTAAAATTCAAAACTTGAAAAGAGAGCTGTGAAGGGCCAGCCACACTGCATACGATTTGACCCCAGTACGATACGATTGTGACGATGTCTGTGAATCCATGATTCACGTGAAATACTTCCTTCTAAAAACAACTGTACTGTTTTCATTCACAATACTCATGTAGACTGCAATGCACGAATCAAATAAAATGTTCAATACAGAAATAACATTATTTCTATCAGATTGTACTGTCTGAGGGGTACGCAACCCCCCTTGGCACTCTAGAGATGCACTTGTCTAAAACAAAAATAAAAATCCGGCCTTCCAGGACTATGACATCAAAAGTTATGACATCATCAATGACATCGCACTGCCCCTAGTAGATATGGAGCAGACAGAGAAAGGGTTAATTTTGAATGGTATTTTCACAATTATTTTCCGTAGGTCATGACCAGAAGTAACAATTTTTTGGGTAAAATTGTAGGGTTATTTTAATTTTGACTGTAAATTGGAAGTATACTGATCAGAAGAAACAGTTTACATGAAATGCTAATCTAAGACCATAGTCTGTTGATTGTGTAGAAAATGTTGGATAATTTCAATATTTTCATAAAGCTTACAATCTTAACGTTATTGGACGTTTTATTCAGTCACTAGTTAAAGTCTATTTCCAACATTTTCAAAACCATTTTTCATATGTTTTGTGTGTGTCGACTAGTTTTTGTTGTTTTGCGCACGTTTCAGATCCTGCAGCGGCTGATCCAGGGCGACCTGAAGAGGGACAGCTGGCAGGACAACGTGGGGGGAGGACTCCACCTGCACATCCGACGACCCTACATCTACGAAGACTCCTTTGAAAAACTCTCTCCTACAAACGGTATAGCGAGAGAGAGAGAGAGAGAGAGAATGAGCGAGAGAGAGAGAGATTGAGAGAGAGAGAGTGAAAGAGAGAGAGAGAGAGAGAAAGAGAGAGTGAGAGAGAGAGCAGCAGACGGACAGACAGAGAGAGAGATAAATCTTACATCATGGGTGTACTTTTTTTTTCCTGTTCACAAGGATTTCAGTGTTTTTTTTAATATATAATTCTACCTACAACTGAAATTCCTTCTTTTTTATCATAATAAAAAGTAAAATTCATCCCCACAAAATCGGCATTCGCACATGAAACGAACTTGAGCTTTGAAAAGTTTGATGGGAGCAACCCGAATTTCACAGAGATGAGTTTCTGTGACTAGAAAATGCCACTTTCAAACAGATTTCCTCCAGCCGAATTCGGACTTGCTGCACATAACGGCAGCATGACGCATCTGCACTCATAATTGACAGGAAACTGTCTGAGCGATCGAAGATTAAGAAGAAGAAGAATCACCAGTATCGTTTCTTTTTCCTCCTCCCCCCCCCCCCCCCCACAGCCCCGGACATGAAGGTGAAGATGCGCGTTCACCTGGTTAACGTTGCCGGGCTGGACGAGGCAGGGATCGACGGCGGGGGGTTGTTCCGGGAGTTCCTGTCAGAGCTGATGAAGGAGGGGTTCAACCCCAACCGGGGCTTCTTCCAGCTGACGACCGACGGCCTGCTCTACCCCAACCCCCAGGCCGCGTTTCTGGTGGACAACTACGCCGAGCATTTCTTCTTCCTGGGGCGAGTGCTGGGGAAGGTAAGGCCGTGTTTCTGGTAGACAACTACAGCCGAGCATTTCGTTTTCCTGGGGCGAGTGCTGGGGAAGGTAAGGCCGTGTTTCTGGTGGACAACTACAGCAGCATTTCGTTTTCCTGGGGCGAGTGCTGGGGAAGGTAAGGCCGCGTTTCTGGTGGACAACTACAGAGCATTTCTTCTTCCTGGGGCGAGTGCTGGGGAAGGTAAGGCCGTTTCTGGTGGACAACTTTCTGGTGGACAACTACAGCCGAGCATTTCGTTTTCCTGGGGCGAGTGCTGGGGAAGGTAAGGCCGCGTTTCTGGTGGACAACTACAGCCGAGCATTTCTTCCTTCCTGGGGCAACTACAGCCGAGTGCTGGGGAAGGTAAGGCCGTGTTTCTGGTGGACAACTATGCTGAGCATTTCTTCTTCCTGGGGCGAGTGCTGGGGAAGGTAAGGCCGCGTTTCTGGTGGACAACTACAGCCGAGCATTTCTTCTTCCTGGGGCGAGTGCTGGGGAAGGTAAGGCCGCGTTTCTGGTGGACAACTACAGCCGAGCATTTCTTCTTCCTGGGGACAACTACAGCCGAGCATTTCTTCTTCCTGGGGCGAGTGCTGGGGAAGGTAAGGCCGCGTTTCTGGTGGACAACTACAGCCGAGCATTTCTTCTTCCTGGGGCCAGTGCTGGGGAAGGTAAGGCCGTAAACACAACGATTGTTATGCTTTAGTATTATCAATTATATTATGTATGTGGGGAGTGCACAGCCGTATTTCTGGTGGACAACTACAGCCGAGCATTTCTTCTTCCTGGGGCGAGTGCTGGGGAAGGTACACACACATGCTTTAGTATTATCAATTATATTATGTATGTGTGACACAGACATACACACACACACACACACACACACACACACACACACACACACACACACACTGACAGTAGACGAGCACGTGGCAGGGCGCTTGACAGTGAATGTCTTTGGATTTGGTGGGAGTGTGGAGTGATGTCTTGGGTGAATTTATTCGCCCCTTGAATATTGCCACAACTAATTTATTTATGTGATGCTGATGCTGAACATGGGTGTTGTTTCAGGCGTTGTTGGAGAACATGCTGGTAGAGATGCCGTTCGCCACATTCTTCCTGTCCAAGATATTGTCCCACCGATCGGCCAATCTGGACATACACCATCTGCAGTCACTGGACCCCGTCATGTACAAGTCAGTATTCATTAGAATATCATTAGCATAGATTACCTTATTTTTCGGATCATTAGGCGCTGCTGTGTATAAGGCGAATAGGGCAATTTTCAAGACAAATCTGACAAAATTAAAGCAAAAGGCGCCCTGGTTTTTAAGGTGATACACACCTCGCAGAAGAAAGTCGAAGTTTGAAGCCCGTACACGCCCTGTAAACGCCTACCGACCGCCATTATTGTTGTCATAAACAAGAGTTGGCTCCCTTCTCAAATAATGAAACTTCCGTTTTTACGACTTCCGGTTGTTGTGTTTGGACTTTTCTTAGAAAAAACTTAAGCTCTACAACGATGCTTTTTACATCCAATGAAGGGTTATGGCATCTGTTGGACGGTATCTCTGATGATAATAGGGATTTTTAAACATTTTAACGTGAGCATTCGGCGACTCGTTACCACTTTCGATGTCTGACTCACAGTAGACTGAACTGAACATGGCAATTGTTGCCTCTCTTCTCACGATTTTGTTCATTAATAGGGTGCCCTCATGTATTGGGCGCATAGATCGAAATTGGGGAAAAAAATATCGCCTTATACTAGTTATAGTCCGAAAAATACGGTATCATGCAATACTGTCCCACCGATCGGTCAATCTGGACATCAGTCAATCTGAAAGTTAAGGTGAGCATAGTTGAATAACGGTGCCACCCTAACCCTTATTTTTTTTTCGCAAAGCAATGAGACAAGTTATCTGTGGATGATATGCCGTAGCTGAAATAATGCGGTTTCATTTTGAGATTATCGTCATCTGGGCCACGTTGTGTAAGAAACCTGCTGACGATGAAGAACTATGAAGGAGACGTGTATGAGACCTGATGTTGTTGACTTTGTTGTGTAGGACCTGAAGATGTTGTTGACATTGTTGACTTTGTTGTGTAGGACCTGAAGATGTCGTTGACATTGTTGATTTTGTTGTGTAGGACCTGAAGATGTTGTTGACATTGTTGACTTTGTTGTGTAGGACCTGAAGATGTCGTTGACATTGTTGACTTTGTTGTGTAGGACCTGAAGATGTTGTTGACATTGTTGACTTTGTTGTGTAGGACCTGAAGATGTCGTTGACATTGTTGATTTTGTTGTGTAGGACCTGAAGATGTTGTTGACATTGTTGACTTTGTTGTGTAGGACCTGAAGATGTTGTTGACATTGTTGATTTTGTTGTGTAGGACCTGAAGATGTTGTGGTTGTTGATTTTGTTGTGTAGGACCTGAAGATGTTGTGGTTGTTGACTTTATTGTTGACATTGTTGTGTAGGACCTGATGATATTGTTGTGATTGTTGACATTGTTGTTGACATGGTTGTTATGGTTTCAGAAACCTGCTGTTCCTGAAGAACTATGACGGGGACGTGTCAGACCTGATGACATCATTGTTGACATGGTTGTTGACATTGGTTGTTATGGTTTCAGAAACCTGCTGTTCCTGAAGAACTATGACGGGGACATGTCAGACCTGATGACATCATTGTTGACATGGTTGTTGACATTGGTTGTTATGGTTTCAGAAACCTGCTGTTCCTGAAGAACTATGACGGGGACGTGTCAGACCTGATGACATCATTGTTGACATGATTGTTGACATTGGTTGTTATGGTTTCAGAAACCTGCTGTTCCTGAAGAACTATGACGGGGACATGTCAGACCTGATGACATCATTGTTGACATGATTGTTGACATTGGTTGTTATGGTTTCAGAAACCTGCTGTTCCTGAAGAACTATGACGGGGACGTGTCAGACCTGGGCCTGGATTTCACCGTGCTCACCGATAACTTTGGGGCCACCAAGGTCAGTCTGACTTCACACTATGCTCATTTTTTGTTTGGTTTTCGTTTAGCAGTCTCTCGTGTCACGGTCAGTTCAGTATGCTTTGTTCAGCCAGCCAGCGAAAGCGAAAGCTGGGCCTGCGTTCACATTGAGATCGTATGAGGCTTATTAGGTCAGGTCAGGTGGTTAGGCCTCGCGGCCTCTTCACTGTCCTCTCATTTTCGTTTGAACTTTTGCACAGCTGAGAGGTTTTTATGTTTTGTTTGGGGCAAATCTGCCTTTTAGTCATGCTCATATTACCTTACCCATTATGGCCATACGTCCTGGGAACGCAGAAGAAGAAGAAAAAATGCTGAACTAGGGAAAAGGGAGTAGATAACGTGTCTTTTAACCATGGTTTTGTTAAAAGTATCACAAAGATGACACGAAATAGTACAGAGAAGTTATTTTTAAGACGATCAGTTACTAACTTTCGCAAGTTTTACTTTTCTTACCGCGTTGTTCAATACTGGAATAATGTGTCAACTAACGTTAAGGCTGCGCCTAACATAAATGTATTCAAAAATCTTCTGGACAAAGACACAATGATGTCAAATTTTGTATACTACTTTCGATGAATAAAAAAAAGAAAAAAAAGTCCATTCCATAGTTTTGTTAAATTTGATAGTTTAGCTGTAGAAAGCAAGCCGCCCTGAAACAAATCAAAGTCACTAGCGAGAAAGGGCGTAAAAGGGCCGCGAGGCCCACTTCTAGCTCTGATTACTACTACTACAAAAATCATCCAAAATGAGGTCTTATAAGGGAGGGTCTTATAATATAAGGGAGGTAATTTTAATGCTTGCAAAGAAGGGCAATGTGTCAGAGAAGTAGGTCTTATATGGGAGGGAGTCTTGTAATGGGTTCACTGTACTACTTCCGATGTTTGTGTAAATGTCAAAGTGAAAAAGCAATGTTGCGTTTTTGTCAGGTGCTGGATCTGAAGCCCGGCGGTCGTCAGATCTCCGTCACAAAAGACAACAGGATCGAGTACATCCACCTCATGGCAGACTACTTCCTCAACAAACAGGTACACTGTGCTCACCGCAATCAACAGATTTCAGATGTTCAGGGCTGCCTACTGTACCTCCCCCCCTAAGGTGTATTTGATTGTGGATTAGAGGAAGTTACAAGCACAGAACTTCCAGAAGGTGGGGGAACTAGTTTTACGAAAGACCCCCCCCCCCCCCCCCCCGGTATCCCCACTGGGGGAGAGACTAGTGGAGGGGGCGCGGGGTCGTCCAGCTCCCCGTATGGAGGCACGAGGCAGAGAGAGAAAGAGAGAGAAAAATAGAGATTTAACGCCTTCTGGGCCAAAGGGCCATTTGGGGCGCTTGAAATGATAAAGATCCTGGAGGCACGAGGCATCCACCCACTGCCCCAGTTAAGTGCTATGGGCTCATGAGGTAATGCGCTATATAAATGTACTAATATTATTATTAAAATGAGTCCCTGGAAACTTTTCTTTCTAGAGTCCCTGGAAACTGAACAGAATCAAAAACATGTGTAGAGCAATCGCTTGTCTTGCTTTAGTACTTCTTCTTCCATGGAGTACCCAACAATCGACGGTTTGATTTTTGTTATGCTAGCATTGTATCCGTTTTTTTTATGAATCGAAGTGAAACTAAGTTTGCTTGCACCGCGTGTGACCGAGCAAAAAGCTAACTTTGTCGCTCATGATTTTGCTAGCATGTGACAAGGCCAATTGCCTAGAGTTCTTCCCTTGCCTTATGGCGGACGTTTGCCACACCATAGTGTGAGTCTGTGTGATCTGACAGTTAAAAAACCCAAATCAGATTCATTGTCAGTGAGAGTTTATGTTGACCGAGTGAGAGGGCCTAAAATTGTTGAAATTGGCCTAAGGTTTTGTGGCTGTTTAGGCCAAATGGACTAAAGTGAAAATTTCTAGCACCATCTCTGCATAGGTTACTGAACACCAAAGGCTCTTGAATATTGAGGCACAGTGACACCCCAAAAAAGCATCAAGAAGACTACCCAAAAATATCCAGTCGCAGAAATGCCTGAGATCATGAAATAATCAGAAGTTAGTGTTGGCTTTTGACCCTGATGCATGACGGTGCAATGCAACAGTTTTTGCTATGGTCTTGCTGTTGCAATCAATCAAGTTAGATTTGCTTTAGAGTTTTAGTAGCCGTGAATTCTAGAGGCTTTAAAAAAAAAGAGATAAATATTGCACAATACTGTTATGTTCTTACAGATTCGACACCATTGTTATTATTTCTTCTCACTGTATTTCATGTTTCAGATTCGGCATCACTGCAACAGTTTCCGCGAAGGTCTGGCGGACGTGATCAAGCTGGACTGGCTGCAGATGTTTGGCAGCCATGAACTGCAGGTGCTGATCTCCGGGGCGGCCATTCCTATCGACATCGGGGACCTCAGGAGACACACCAACTACTCCGGTAGAAAATTCACTCTGTTTGTCTGTCAGTCAGTTAGTCAGTCAATCATTTACATACTCAGTTCTGCTCTCAATCAAAATTCATCCAGTTCACTGATCAACAGAAAAGCCAACTGCTTCAACAATGTCAATATTATTATGTTATATCATTATACAGTGCATGGGTGTTCCTGCTTTCAGGATGTCCTGAAGTTCAGGATTTTTTTATTGCCTGGAGCCGGCGTCGCCGGATTATGAGAATTTTTGAGAAGCAGCATTCTGCTGGTTATAGAGGTCCTGAAGTTTAACCAGACGTGAAAGTGCAACAAGAGCCTGTCAATTACATTGGAAACTGTTGTTTCCCTTCAGCTTCCAGGGGGCATTGCCCCCACCACCCAGAACCCCCAGGAGGGGCACTGCCCCTGCACTCCGCCAGGGCCTGGGTGGCCCCTGGACCCCTGCCTTGCAGGATTTTTTTGAAATTTCCCAGGAGCACCCATGTATAATACAGGGGGCTATGCAGACAGCCACCCTGTGATAGTGATGTTTTGGGAGGTGGTTCAACAGTTCAGCTTCAACATTATCAATATGATGTTATATCATACAGGGGGCTACACAGACACCATATCAATATGATGTTATATTATACAGGGGGCTACACGGACACCATATCAATATTATTATATCATTATACAGGGGTGGACACCCACCCTGTGATAGTGATGTTTTGGGAGGTGGTTCATCAGTTCACCGATCAACAGAAAAGTCAACTGCTTCATCAATATTATTATGGTATGTCATTATACAGGGGGCTACACAGACACCCACCCTGTGATAGTGATGTTTTGGGAGGTGGTTCATCAATTCACCGATCAACAGAAAAGTCAACTGCTTCAACAATATCAATATTATTATATCGTTATGCAGGGGGCTACACAGACACCATATCAATATGATGTTATATCGTTATACAGGGGGCTACACGGACACCCACCCTGTGATAGTGATGTTTTGGGAGGTGGTTCATCAGTTCACCGATCAACAGAAAAGTCAACTGCTTCGCTTCGTCACCAGCTGCTCCAGACCTCCCCTGCTGGGGTTTAAGGTACTGTGCGGTTTCCTGTCTGTCTGTCTGTCTCTCCGTCTGTTTCTCTCCCCCCCCCCCCCCCTCATCTCTCGCTTCTCCCTGTCTCTTTTCTACCCACCCCCCCTTCCCCCTCCTCTCTCTCTCTCTGTGTGTCCAGGATCTGTAGATTTTGTGCAACCTCAAAAGGGAGCCAGGGAACTCTCTAGCAGCATCATAGTGTAGTGTGTTGTGTACATTTTACTGTCACAATGGATCACTATGTGCAAAATTTGGGATTGATGTTGCTTTTTGGTGTGTTTTTGCTATAAGATTGTATGATTTCCAAAGTTCCGCCATCCAGCGTACCCAGCGTTCTGCATTGTCCAGCTCTCCATAGAGTGTCTCTGTACTATTGTACGCCACTTCTGAAGAAGCTCCATTGGCTCTCTGTGCAGTCCCGCCTTCAGTATAAGCTGGCTGTCCTATCTTTCCGTCACTTTGAACAGACCCTTCCGCCTTACCTCTCCAGTGCTCTTCACACCTACACCCCTTCCCGCTCACTCAGGTCCTCAAACACAAAACTTCTGAAAGTTCCAAAAACAAATCTAAAATCATTTGGTGACTTCAGTTTCAGTGCCCCTGTTGTTTGGAATTCCCTCCCAGTCGATCTCCGCCATGAACCAACTATCTCTACTTTCAAAGCTAAACTCAAGACTCACTACTTTCAAAGCTCATTCGGTTTGTAAATTTTTTCATCTTGATCTTGTACCTGGGTGAATGAGTGGGTAATAATGTCTTGTGTGACTGCGGGTGTATCAGTGAATGGAAGCGCCTTGAGTGTAAAATAATTATAGAAAGGCGATATAGAAATGCTATCAATTACCATATTTTTCGGATCATTAGGCGCTGCTTCAGCGCGAATAGGGCAATTTTCAAGAAAAATATGAAAAAATCAAAGCAAAAGGCGCCCTCGTTTATAAGGCGATACACGCCTCGAAAGTCGAAGTTTGAAGCCCGTATGCGTCCTGTAAACGCTTACCGACCGCCATTACTGCTGTCATAAACGAGAGTTGGCTCCCTTCTCAAATAATCGAACTTCCGTTTTTGCGACTTCCGGTTGTTGTGTTCTGACTTTTCTTTGCGAAAACTGGTAGAATTATGGCATTTTAAGCTCTTCAGTGATGCTTTTTACATCCAATGAAGGGCTATGGCATCTGTTCTGTTGGACGGTATCTCGGATGATAATAGGGATTTTGAAGC
This sequence comes from Phymorhynchus buccinoides, assembly GCA_017654935.2. Taxonomy (NCBI): domain Eukaryota; kingdom Metazoa; phylum Mollusca; class Gastropoda; order Neogastropoda; family Raphitomidae; genus Phymorhynchus; species Phymorhynchus buccinoides. Next base: position 5,926,885 of record CM065689.1, read on the forward strand.
TTTTTAACGTGAGCGTTTGTCGTATCGGCGACTCATGACCACTTTCGATGTTGTGACTCACAGTAGACTGAACTGAACACAGCAATCGTTGCCTCTCTTGCCACGATTTTGTTCACTAATAAGGCGACCTCATCTATTAGGCGCATAGGTCGAAATTGGAGAAAGAAATATTGCCTTATAGTCCGAAAATTACAGTATTATTATTACTGTTCATTTTCCCAGGACCTGTACCCAGCGTTGTGCATCCATCACGGGGGTCCTGAGGACAGGCTGCCCTCAGCCTCCACCTGCATGAACCTGCTGAAGCTGCCAGAGTTCCCTGACAGACAAACCCTGCAGAACAAGCTGCTCTACGCCATTGAGTCGGGCGCCGGTTTCGAGCTCAGCTAGATGGCAGAGAAAGAGAGGGAGAGAGAGACTGAGAGGAGAAGAGATACTGAGAGTGTGAGAGAGAGAGAGAAGCAGAGTTCCGTGAAAGACAAACCCTGCAAAACAAACTCTATGCCATCGAGTCGGGCGCCGGTTTCGAGCTCAGCTCGACAGCAGTGAAAGAGAGACTGGGAGAGAGAAAGAGAGAGAGACTGGGAGAGAGAAAGAGAGAGACTGGGAGAGAGAAAGAGAGAGACTGGGAGAGAGAAAGAGAGAGAGACTGGGAGAGGGAGAGATAAAGCAGAGTTCTGTGAAAGACAAACTCTGCAAAATAAACTGTTGTATGCCATCGAATCTGGTGCAGGTTTCGAGCTCAGCTGGAGAGCAGTGAGAGAGAGAGAGAGAGTGACACACAGAGAGAGACACAGACAGACAGAGTGATAGAGAGAGATACACAGACAGAGATCTTATCAGAGTTCCCTGACACAGACACACACACTCACTGCAGAACAAACTGCTCCACACCATCAAGTCGGGGCGGCGGTTTCGAGCTCAGCTAGACTGCAGACAATAGAGAGAGGGAGAGAGAGACTGGGAGAGAGAGAGAGAGACTGGGAGAGAGACTGGGAGAGGGAGAGAGAGTGACTGGGAGAGGGAGAGAGAGACTGGGAGAGGGAGAGAGAGACTGGGAGAGGGAGAGAGAGAGAGACTGGGAGAGGGAGAGAGAGACTGGGAGAGGGAGAGAGAGAGAGAGAGAGAGAGAGAGAGAGAGAGACTGGGAGAGGGAGAGAGAGACTGGGAGAGAGAGAGAGAGACTGGGAGAGAGAGAGAGAGACTGGGAGAGGGAGAGAGAGACTGGGAGAGGGAGAGAGAGACTGGGAGAGGGAGAGAGAGACTGGGAGAGGGAGAGAGAGAGACTGGGAGAGGGAGAGAGAGAGACTGGGAGAGGGAGAGAGAGGGAGAGGGAGAGGAGAGAGACTGGGAGAGGGAGAGACTGGGAGAGGGAGAGGGAGAGAGAGACTGGGAGAGGGAGAGAGAGACTGGGAGAGAGAGAGACTGGGAGAGAGAGAGAGACTGGGAGAGGGAGAGAGAGAGAGACTGGGAGAGGGAGAGAGAAGCAGAGTTCCGTGGAAGACAAAAAAGAATGCGTGTGTCGATGTGCTGAAAAGTGTTGCAAGTCGGCCGGTACTGTGATGCCGTTTCGTTGCAAAAGCTGGTAAAAATAATAAGTACCGTATTTTTCAGACTATAACTTAAGGTTCACCCCCCTAATTTTGACACAAAATCCAGATTTTGTTGTTACAGTTTCTTACTATTAGTCATATTATAAGGCGCAGGGGTCTCATTCTGGGAGAGAAGAAAAAAAAGTATTGCGCTATAATCAGAAAAATATGGTACGCAAACGGTGATCACGATAAACATTTGTGCACTATTTTATTCATCATTTGGCAAGTCTGGTATATAATTTGTTGTTGGTGGTTGTTTTTTTTTTTAGTTTTTGTGCAACGTTTTATGGGCAAGGTTAGCCTTATACTAGATGCAAATCCTATGAAGTAAAAGAACTCTCGCGCTGTTTAATAGTGTAATATTAGCCTAGCTATCGCCCGAGTTGTCTGGAGGAGGTTTGCACCTTGTCGGTAGTTTTTACTTGTGTTTGATTTCTTGATTTTATGTTCATATTTCTTCACTTCTTCTTCTTCTGCGTTCCATGGCCATAATGGGTAAGGTACATATGTGTCCGGTTTTCAGTTTTCACTGGTTCCCCGATGCGTACAGCCGACACATTCCGATTTCGGAGGAGCTCAAAGCAGAAAAATTATTTGGAAGATTTTTTGTTTTGTTTTAAAGGCAGGAGAATGGGGCCAATAAGTCAGAAAGATAGTAGATGACAGAAAGCGAATGGAAAAGGCAGAGTCAAAGAGAGTGGTAGATTAGAGGAAGTTACAAGCACAGAACTTCCAGAAGGTGGGGGAACTATTTTTACGAGATATCCCCACGGGGAATTTTTCGTCACAAAATCAGCTGCCATACTGAATGTGTAGCAGCAACCCAAACTGATGATTTGTTGTGACACAAATTGTGGTTATGGATTAAGTGTGTATGTGTATACATGTGTGTGTGTGTGTGTGTATAATAATATTAATATGTACATGTGTGTGTGTGAGTGAATGTGTCCACACTTGGCTTCATATTTTGGTTGCAATTTAATTGTAGTACAGTGGAGCCTCCCTTATAAGACCTTCAAAAATCACGCCAAGTTTATGTTTTACGTCCTCTCGGCACAGCCATACTGTAACTTAAGGTTTTGGTAAGTAATCAAATATCCCAAATGAGGTCTTATAAGGGAGGGGTCTTATAAGGGAGGTAATTTTAATACTTACAAAGAAGGGCAATGTCTCAGAGAAGTAGGTCTTATATGGGAGGGAGTCTTATAATGGGAGGTCTTATAAGGGAGGTAATTTTAATACTTACAAAGAAGGGCAATGTCTCAGAGAAGTAGGTCTTATATGGGAGGGAGTCTTATAATGGGAGGTCTTATAAGGGAGGTTCTACTGTTTATCAAAATGTGTTTGTTCATTAGAAAACGAGAATCAACATTACCAAAAGAATGAGTAAATGTTTGAAAGACGTCTGGCCCACCGCTGTGTAGCAAATTGTGAAAAAAGAAATGATTGTTCTTTTTGTACAATAAATATCTGAGCAAAACAAAATGCGAGCCTTATACCAAAATGATGTTATCCTTATGTGTGTGCAATGTAAAATGATTTGGTAAATTCAGGCTGCTCTCCCCTGGAGAGAGAGAGTCTCCGCAAGTGCAGCGCCTACCCAATTTTTTTAATTATTTTTTTTTGGGGGGGCACAGGGTGAGGAGGGGGTGTGGGCACACTTGGAAAACCTAGCTATCAATTTGACCATACCAGGCGAATTTCAACTGCCGTGGGATTTGTACGTGCGTAAAACGCACAGATCAGACTAGCTTTAAGTCCCCATCCGAAGGACTGGATGTTCAGTTCGATTCAAACTAGAAAGAAAGGGTGAGGAGGCCGGGATTCGAACCCGGGTCACTCACGTTGCAGTCACGCATTACATATGGCAGGCGAACGTCTTAACCACTCTAGCACCTTTCTCCCTTAACGCTACCCCTATGTTTAGAGGGTTCTAAGGGCTTTACAACACACACACACACACACACACACAGGCAAGTGTGATTTATTCCCGTTAGCCCTCTGCTAGAGCTTATGATGATCGGACCAGTAAGTTATTCAAAAGAAATGAGAAAACCAGTTTTATATGCACTGCATACGCTTTACGAACGTCGAAGAGCCTAGTGGCAACAGAATATTCGTCAATTGTTGACATTTTCTTTGGCACAATGGAAATGCTTTGCAGTTCTGTAAAATAATATTTCTTCACTTTTTTTTGTTTTTTGACATCTTTAAAAAAAATATTTAATGGATGTTGAAAAGTGATTGATTATTGCATGATTACTGTTGTGTATGTGTGCATGTAAATGTGTGTTTCTGTGTGTGTGTGTGTGTACATGCATGTGAATGTGTTTCTCTGTGTGTGTACATGCATAACAATAACAATAACAATACTTTTTAATCAGTTTTATCAGGCCATCTGGCCCATAATAGCATGGAGAAAGAGTGAAAAAGATCCAACATCAAATATGTAGGTGAACCATTCAGCATTGGCAATGTACATGCATGTAAATGTGTGTGTTTCTCTGTGTGTGTATGTGTATGTGAATATGTGTTTGTGTGTGTTTGTGTGTGTGCGTGCACGTTAATGTGAGTTTGTGTGTTGCGTCTGTTTGTGTGGGTGCATATGAATTTGTGCGTTTCTTTTTTAAATTATTAAGACTTTATGCCCTCTTCGGCCTTTCGGCCATGTGGGGCTACTATTTGTGTGTTTCTGTGTGTGTGTGTACGTTTATATGTGAAGGTGCGTGTAGTAGCACTATTGTGTGTGGTGCTCAATGTGTGTTCAAGGAGTGGTGAGATCATATCTTCTTCTTCGATCGCTCAGACAGTTTCCTGTCAATTATGAGCGCAGATGCGTCATGCTGCCGTTATGCGCCTAACTAAGAAATAGTTAGGCCCAGCAAGTCCAACTTCGGCTGGAGGAAATCAGTTTGAAAGTCGTTTCATTGAAAAAAGGCAGGAGAATGGACCGGTAAGGCAGAAAGATAGTAGATGACAGTAAGCAAAGGGGAAAAGGCAGAGTCAAAGAGTGACAGATTAGAGGAAGTTACAAGCACAGAACTTCCAGAAGGTGGGGGAACTATTTATACAAAAGACCCCCAGGTATCCCCACAGGGGGAGATTATATTGGATGGTCTATGGAAACACTGAGTAGAAGGTATCGAGAACAGCGCTATAATTTTTTTTAAGGAAAAAAAGTGAACTGGTTGAGTTGAACTGTGTTGAAAGTGTTCTTTCTGAACGACACTGATCTTTCATTGAACAGAGTGCCAGTGCCACACCGAAAGAACAGATCAAACTGTTATATTTCACAACATTCAAACAAAAACACTCCTGTACATAAACGTTTCGAGCTTTTTATTATCAAAAATCGCAAAGCAGCACACAAAATTAAAAAATTTAAATATTAAATCACAGCAAGCGCAGAAAGATCGTTAAGTAATGAGTAAGAAATGTGACCAATATGGGTAATAATGGTTTTAGTCAAACAATGTTTTTAAAAGAATATCTACATCTTGTGACAAAATTGCTGCAGTTTCTAAAACGTGTGTAATAATTTCCTCATATGTAGAAAAACAACAGTATGTTTCATTGCAGCAATTTGGTTTTTGAAACAAATTTCAACGCTTTCAAATCCCAAGATTTGTCCCTTCAATTTGTTTACAATTCCCTTCTTTCCGAGTGTTTTAAGCATCAGTCAATATTAGTACCAATTGCAAAGATGAAAAATCAGTCAATAATATCGTTTGAAATGATAGCAGAGTAACCATTAAGAATATTCATAAATGAATGCAAAAGTATTAATATTGGGTAAAATAACAACAATATCAGTCTTACCTAAAAGCAATACAAATGAAAGTATAATGTAATAATATGCTAATAATGGCAAAAATATTGTACCTAAAAGAACAAAAATAGCAAGTATCCGATATTAACCAACTTCGTAAACAATAATAATTTTTTAAAAAGTACAAGTTTCAGTTTACGTTTTGAAGTGCTTTTGTTGCAACATTACGCTTCAAAAGAAAAACACTTCAAAACGATTTTTTTATTTTTAAAAGAGCTGTTTCAACAGAAATTTAAAAAAAAGTTTCTCTGCCGATGTAACTGATGCCGAAAGGAAGAAAGAAAGAAAGAAAAGATCAACATGAATATATGGAAAGGAACAAAACTGAGACATTTTCTTTAAGGACAGGCAGTAGGACTATTTGGACGGCAGCTTGATTTTCCTGATAGCTTCTGAGGTCTCTCCAATCAGTCAAACAGGGGAAGTTACTCTACCATCAGGTAGATCCCCAGCTCTCGTGGCATCGTGTGTTTGAGTAGACTTACATCACTCGGAACACCATGCGTCATTCTAAACTTGATGTCATTTATATTTTTACGTCACAGTTTGCAAGTTCTCTCAGTTTGTGGATACTGGCCGCCCCTCATTTTTCTAAAAAAAATTTGCAATACGCTGACTCGCATCCTGCGGTTTCAAGCTTCGCTGCCATGCCGCCATGGTTGCTATGGTTTTGACCAAGTAAGTCGAGGTAATCAACTCTAATTTTCACGAAGTGCTCTCCCCTAGTTTTTTTTCCGGAAAATCGTCTGTTGATATTAATAAATGAATACTCTTGATTTCGTTTTAGCAATTCTTATATTTAAAAAAAAATGTTTATACCAAAACAGAAAGATTTATTAAAGCAAATTGGCAGGCCAAGCAAACAAAGCATGAATGAAAATCCGTTTAACGTCCTCCGGTCTGAAAAAGACACATATCGGACACTAGTAGATATAAAGATGGGAACGATCCTGGAGGCAATGCCCTTTATTATATTATACTTGTGGCGGTGCCATAGCCGATGAGGTTTAACCGAGGCGTGGTCACCGCCACAGCTATCTGTATTAATTTAAAAAATCGGGACTTTACTGGTTTCGTACTGCCTCCGGGCATTGCCTCCAGTATTGTTCCCACCATATTTGTATTTACAAATGTCCCATATGTGTCTGGTTCAGACCGAGAGGACGTAAAACTCCATTTTCGTTCGGAGGCAATGCCCGGAGGCAGTGCAACTCCAGGAAAGTCCTGAAAACGATACAGATGTATATATGAGTATAAGCCAATAAAGCAGAATATGTGTACAATAACATTAACAAACCATCGTAAAAAAAATCAAACCACATGCATCAATCACTGTATCGACAAGCTGGAGAACTTAGTCAAGTTTTTGTAAATGTTTCAATAATAATTATTGTCTTCATCAATGCTTTGGTAAAGGTAAAGATGTGCCACCCCCCCCTGCATTTCTCGGTTAATTGTATTTTTCCGTTTTTGCCTTTCTTACCATACATAAAGCTGTATTTTAGGAACATTTTTAGCTAATTACCTTTTTGGAATACTAACCCTAACCCTAACCCTAGCCCTAAACCTAACCCTACCCCCCACTATGTACTGCAGTACACCGCAATTTGTCACAGTTGTGGTTCGTTGCGTTTTTCCGTCTTATACGGTGGGGGGTAGGGTAAGGGTTAGGGCTAGGGTTAGGGTTAGGGTTAGTATTCCAAAAAGGTTATTAGCTAAAAATGTTCCTAAAATACAGCTTTATGTATGGTAAGAAAGGCAATAACGGAAAAATACAATTAACCGAGATAGGTAGGGGGGGTGGCACATCTTGACCTTTACCAATGCTTTTGTTTGTTGCAAAAACCTTTCTCAAGCAGAATTATCAATCGGAATTTGTTAAAATGTTGACAGGTAAATTTCATGAAGCGTTCTAAACATAGCATGAATTTTGACATTTGAAGGTTTTACATGCATTGACATCCAATGAAGCTTTATACTACTCCTTGCCGACATGAAAGGGCGATAATTTCAGGCCCGAACTGCCGATACCCCCTGGTGACGAGTCATGAGCAGATCATTTTCTGTGGCTATAATATACTACTAATTACTGACAGGCAAGGGCGATAATCTTAAGTAGGCAGGGGCAGAGAATCTTCAGTATAAAGCCTCATTGAAAATATTTAACGTTCTTTGGAATATTGAGACAATTCTTTGACAGAAAAAGAAAACTTTTTTTTTTTCCTCCCCATTCTGAACACTTTTGATCTGTTAAATTTAATAATTTCACCAGCTTGTGTGACAATAAAATAAAATAAAATCAATTTTCTGTTGTTTTTCCCTCTCAGCAATAAACCAGGGATGCCTACCAGAATGGCAGACCCATAAGGGGAAGACGGGGTAAAAAGCCCATGGACGGGTAAGAAGCCCATGCCAATTATGGGCAAATTTGACTGAAATTTGCTTTATTTCATGAGATAATTGGCATGGGCTTTTGACCCCGTCTTCCCCTATTTGTCAAAAAGAAAACGGGTGGCAATGTTTCAAAAATATTTTTTTGCCGCCTATTCCGGTTATCGGAAATTGCCGATTAGAGAAAATTTCAAACTGCCATAATTGTGGATGCAACCATTTTGAGTGGTCGGTGTCACCTGAGGACCTGCTACATACGATTCGCTGTCAATGCGATGCGATTGTGACGATGCGAGTCGTGATTCACGTGAAATTCATGTGTTGGGTCTGCTGGAGTGTATATAGAGCGAAAGCAGTAGAATTGTTTTTAGACGGAAGTGTTTCACGCGAGTCCTGAATCGCATCATCGCATTGACAGCGAATTGTATGAAGTGTGGCAGGGGTAGGGTTAAAATCAGATTACGACTATTTTCCTCAGAATCAAAGATTTATAATTATAATTTAAAGAAAATAAACAGCTGCTCGAAGCATTACTGTATAATATATATATATATGCGAACTTGGCAATTAACGGGGCGCCATTTGTACAGGAATTTCCCATGCTGTACGGCAACACTGATCGGCAACGCTGAATTTAGAGGGTTTACATTCGTTTTTCCTCGCTGATTATTTCAATATTTCAAACTTTCCGTAGCATGAAAATAACCCTAAGCGGATTCTAGCCCTATCCTTTTTACCCGATGAAGTACAAACGTTAGGCGAAAAAAAGGCTCAGACAATTTCCGATATGCTCCTGGGATTTAACCGGTTTTTGTTGTTCTTGAGAAATGAAAACTTGGGCTGGCATCCCTGATACACGAACTTTCCATCTTCATGGTATGTCCTTTGCAACACATAAAAGCATGATCGCAGAAAGCCATCACGCACACACAAGGACTATAAAGAAATGAAGATGGGGACTAAGTGTATACAGACAAACCTCTATTTTAAGACTTCCAAAATGTCCGGAAAAATCGGTCGTAAATTGGAGGGGTCGTATGACGGAGGTTTTCACTGGCAGCCGTAGAAAGTTCAGCACAGTTCATACTCTCTTCTTCATGCACACATACAATGACGTATTAAAACTGGATTTGGGTCTTTCCAACTCCATAGGATTGTGCAATCGATATTACAGTTTCACTTTGCCGACTTCTTTTAATCACCTCCACTCTCGTCCAAAGTCAGTGGTTTTCTTTTTCAAAGTCAGTGGTTTTCGTGCTTTTCCTACGCTCTCCGCCATCTTTTCTACAAAGGGAAGCGACAAAATGGCGGTCGTAAGTCGCGTTTTAGAGGAAGCCGTTTACATAGTAAAATGCATCTGTGCCAACAAATCCGGTCTCAAATGAGAGGTGGTCGCTTAACAGAGGGTCGTAAAATGGGTTTGTCTGTATAATAATAATTAGGAGGAAAATTTATATAGCGCCCATCCTACTACGTAGGCAACAGGGCGCTTTACATACATCATAGAAGTGGAATGAAAACATGAAACAAAAATCCAATGACATGAGCAGAAAGTGCACTATAACAATCGGCAACAACTGCTGTGACTACTACCACTACTACTACTACTACCACCACCACCACCACTACTACCTAATACAAGTATGCATTGCCACAATGGTCAACCTATTTGTCACGCCAGAGGGCAGTCAATGCACTAGGGGCTTATCACGCGATTTTCTTACTTGGGCGTAGTGAGAGAGAGAGTGATGGTAGAACCACTCACTGTCTCTCTCTCTTTCTTTATCCCCAACTAATAATATAGAGAGGATTAGCCCCACACGAGCGTCATGCCCTCTGGCGTGAGAAAAATCGCACTAAGTCTCTCATTCGGAAGCATGAAATAAAGGTATCTATTCACGACAACATACACACACAAGCAACACACGTACAAACACAAACACACCCACCCCACCACCCACACACATGAACACACAAGCAACGTACCGTGTATACATAGTCATATATATATATATATAAACGCATCACAACACAACACAAACACACGCATGCACACATAACACTACACACACACATGTGCATGAAGATTAAACAATACTGCACAATAACTATAAGGATGGGTAAGCGAAACATACACAGAGGGACTAAAAATGAAAACGCTTGCAACTGACTATGCAGGTAAAATGTGCAGGCAAACAGTAAATGTAATAAGATATGGTAAAAACAGGAGTTCACGTTGATATGACAAAGCTTACCGTAATTTTGAAGCAAGTTGATTTGGGTCTGAAATTCTACACAAAAATACACGAGGAGTCGAATAAGATGGGAGATCTATTTACCAAGTACTAAAGCAATTGTTTTGAAAGATTTTTGAAGTGAAGGCTAGGGTTTTTCTTTATAAGCAATCGTGCATGAGATAAAATTATATTCAACCCTGTGATACAAAATATATAAAACAACCCTAATAGTACCATTAACCCCTTGACTGACAAATAAAATTAAAGAAACAATCATAGTGCAAACCATGCCATGAAAAAGACAACTTGATAGAGCCAATCTGGGTAAAATAGTCTGGGGCCGGGGATATAACTTTCTTGACTGTGTTAGAGCAGAAGCAAGCATATCGGGTTATTCCTCTTCATCATCTGATGACATCATCAGGTCAGTACGTGATACGTTGGTGGCAGTCAAGGGGTTAATGTTACACAAAAAAGAGAATCTAAGATACCCAAGAAAACATGATTAACAGGTAAGCTAATAGGAATTGTTCGGAAATAATTAAGGGGAGTAATTTCATGGTGAGTAGGAGTTATCTTGCCTAATTCAATCGGTCAAACAGAGGAAGTTACTCTGCCATCAGGTAAATCCCCAGCCCTCGCTTCTTGTGTTTGAGGAGACACGTACACAGCATGTAGAACGCAGTGCGTCATTCTGAAATTGATGTCATTTATATTTTTACGTCACAGTTTGCAAGTTCTATCACTTTGTAGCAGCTGGTCGCCCCTTATTATTCTACAAAATGTTTGCAAGTCACTGACTCGCATCCTGCGGTTTCAAGCATTGACGCCATTGTTGCATTGTCGCTATGGTATTTGACCGAGTAATGGAGGTAAACTCTAATTTTCACGAAGTGCTCTCCCCTATTTTTCTCCGAAAATCATGTATTAGCGTTGTGTGCTTTATTCTTTCCTATTAAAATTAACAACATAATCATGAACTTTCAAAGATAACTCAATTCTAAACCTGTATATAAATCAATGATCTTTGTATGAAATGATATGAGCTTTTATTGGGGAAAGGATTAGAACGCACTCAAAATCAACGAGGCCATTAATACAGTCACGAATATACTGGATTGGATTAATTTCGGGCTGCCTAAAAAATGTTTTTGAAGAATTTAATTGATGAAGAAATTAATGACTTAATACGCATGTTCAATACTCGATTCAATTAAATAAAGAATCACATAACCACTCTATGCAAAATGGAGTATCGTATTTTACGGACTATAAGGCGATACTTTTTTTTTGGACTAGACTGAGACCCCTGCGCCTTATAATGTGACTGATAATATAGTAAGAAACTATTGTAACAAATCTGAGTTTTGTGTCATGTTTGGGGGGTACGCCTTATGATCACGTGCGCCTTGTGGTCCATAAAATACGGCAGTAACAATTTGCTGCAAAACTGAAATGATACTAATCAAATTGAGCAACAAAATAATAATATGAAACTGAAATACTGGCAATGAATACTTAGCTGCAAAAATCAAAGGATTGAGCTGAAAAATTATTGAATTGCAATCATTCATTTTAAAATAAATCATTCAAAAAATGGAATTTTAAAAAATATGGCAGAATCAGTATGCACCCTTTTTTTTTTACAAGTACAAAAACATTTTAACCCTTTCACCGCCAAAGTTGCATTTTAGCACCACAATGATTTAACACCTATGTCACTAAAAAGCATCAAATTGGGGTCTATTATCCAAAGACCCTATTGTCTTAGTTTTGGGAAGTAAGGATAGACTTTATTTTATATATGTCACAGAAGAATCCCCAATACTGCAGATGGATTTTGTTCTCTACCCAGGTAAATGTAATGGACATTTTTGGCTGAAATATGGCTGGCGGTGAAAGGGTTAACAGTGAAAATGTGTGATTCTACAGATTCTGAGAAGACAGATAAAAAACGCAATATTTGTCCGAAGAACGAATTTGAATGAAGAAATAGTAGAACGGAGCAAATTGAAGAATAAAAATCACTTCTACAGTGGAACCTCTCTGTCATAGTATTATTAGAACTTCCCCGTTAACCCCTTGACTGCCAGAGGAAATCATTGGGCAAATCGTACCACGAAAAAGACTAACTGATATAAAGCCAATCTGGCAAAAATGGTCTGGGGATATAACTCTCTTGACTGTGTTAGAGCAAAAGCCAGCAAATCAGAGCGATGTATCAGTACATGATATTGTGTTTTTTGTATTGTGTTTTTTGGGTGGGGTGAGTGGTGGTGATGGTAACGGTGTGTGTGTGTGTGTGTGTGTGTGTGTGTGTGTGTGTGTGTGTGTGTGTGTGTGTGTGTGTATGTGCCGGTACGTGCGTGTATGTGTGGGTAGGGTGTGTATGTGTATGCCTATTTGCATGTGCGTGAGCGATTATTTCGTGTTGTTGAATTTGTTGCTTCTTAATTTTTGTTGTTGTTAAGCGCATAGAGCTCCACATTGGTGGAGGAATGCGCTATATAAATGATTCACTATTATTATTATTATTATTATATGTTGGTGGCAGTCAAGGGGTTAACGAAGACTTCCTCTCTGATGTGACCCAAGATTTATTTCCCCTTCATATCCGGACAACTGAGTGTCCACCTCCCTATTAAGACCCCACTCCCTCCCTATAAGACCTTTTTTTTCAAGGTCTTGGTATGGAGGAGGTTCCACTGTATTTAAAAAAAAAAAGGTGACAACATGGTTATAAATATATAGAGTTGTGCATCGATATAATTCATCTAACTACCACTCATGCAATAAAAAATCCAAGGTTATTAAAAGATAAAAACCAAAAAACAGCGGTTAACAAAAGTCAAGCCAAAAATCTACCTACACATTTAAAAAATCAAAAAAATCACGTCACAATACTTGCAACCACATCGTTCTTCTGCGTTCCCAGGCCATATGGCCATAATGGGTAAGGTACGTATGTGTCCGGTTTTCAGTTTTCACTAGTCTCCCCGCTGCATACAGCCGACACATTCCGATTTCGAAGGAGCTCAAAGGAGAAAAATTATTTGGAAGATTTTTTTGGGGGGAGTTAGGAACTCCTAGAGTACTTCCCCTTGATTAGACTTCCTGTTTGATACTTCATATATGTATGGCGGCAGAATAAATTAGTACAAAGATCATCCACCTGCCTTGAGTGTATATTATAATATCAAATATGAGTCATCAATTTTTTTTTAATCATAAAAATTGAGAAAAAAAAGCTGTCATGACACAAAACAAACTAACTGCCCTGTGAAACAACAACATGGCAGGTTGAGTATTTAGCATGTGTGACCCGTTGCCACAAAACGAGTCGTGTTGTCCCTAGCTCACTTACCCCCTAGGGACAATTTTAGGTGGAAGGGGGTCAAATCATCAATTCTCAGATTTTGACTTATCATTAAACAATACGTCTTTATCAATCAATCAATTATGAATCAAAAATATATCGTCTTTAAAACATAAAGAAATTCTTTGTCTACTTTATCTACTTCATACGGAAGTGTTGAAGTGTAAAAACAATCCTTTCTGCCTTAAAAGTGTGTTTTTATATCAGAAACATCTGGTTGTTTTGTACACATTTTGAAACTTTCCGGTTGCATTTTCTCATTTCGCCGATTCCCCGAGTATACGACTTCAAATCTTCATATCTTTGCAACAAATAGTCCAATTTACCAAATGTTTGGTTTGTTGGAAAGCTGGGTTTTTTAAATGCAGACTAACAATTCGTTCATAACTCCAAAAGTGACCTCTGGGACATCACGACTCATTTTGTGGCGACGGGTCACAATTGTACCAAGAGATTTATGCTCCTTGATGAATGAAAACACTGTTTGAGTAATTATGCTAGGTAAATCACAACAATCATAAAGAATGGCTTAGTTGGGTGACAACAGGTTAACTCTTCTAGCAGAGCTTTGGATTTGTTTTCAAACTTAACGGGTCAAATGACCCCTGATTACAGAAAATGATGGGTCAATTTCCAAAATAATAGGCCAATAATGTGTAACTGTACAGTGGAACCTCCATTATAAGACTCCCTCCCACATAAGACCTACTTCTCTGAGACATTGCCCTTCTTTGTGAGTATTAAAATTACCTCCCTTATAAGACCCCTCCCTTATAAGAACTCATTTTGGATGATTTTTCAAGGTCTTCCACTTTAGTATTATACTTAAAATGTATTGCAGACTTCGTGGGTCAGATGACCACCTGGCTTCACAAAATGAGGGATCAAATCACCATCAATATGGGTCAATGACCTTTTGTGTTTTGTTTTGGGTATTAAACTTTTTTTTTCTTTCTATTTTTTTTTTGGGGGGGAAGGGGTACATTTCTATTTTGTCTTTTTCTTTGTGAGTATTAAAAGAAACCAAAATTTAAGTTTACACAAAAATCATAGCTGACAAATTGAAATTGTAATTTTTTTTTAAAAGCACATGTGATAAGCTTTAACTTAAGATTGCAACTCTTTTTTGTGTTGAGTATTTACGTGAACAACAACAATAAGCACCACACAAAAAAACTCTGACTAAACCAAATCAACTTCAAGCGAAGCCAAACACAGTAAATACTGGGTGGAAATAAGCACTAAGAAATTTACTACACCCCTGATCTAAAAAAACAAATCTAACCCCAAAAGATTCAAACCCCAGGGTTCTCAACTTCACAGAACCTTCAAATCGTGCTGCCCGCTGTAGCACGGCTTCGGGGTCTTGGTGCCGATGGCCTGGCAACACGGCCAGTAGCGATGCCGAGACAACTCCTCCGCAGGAAACACCTCAGCCACCATCTTGTTGGGCAGGGCGCAGGGCGGACGGGGGTGGCAGTGGCAGACAGAATTGCAGGCTTCGTTGGGCGACGCGAAGAGCGCCTGGCAGTTGCAGCATTCCAGGCTGACCGTCTTGGACATGAGGAAGCGGCCCCGCTTGATGCCAGGCCGAAGGGAGGCCAGGTTTGAAAGCTCAGGGGTGGTCAGTCGTTGGACCTGCCGCTTCAGGGCTTTCAGTTCGTCATTCATGGTGACCGCCTGTAACACAGCACACAGGCATCAGAAGAGTCTGAAGTCCAATCCTCTGAAAACCGTGGTACAAGGGACATCTAGGCCCTAGACTGAACAGGGACAACATTGATACAAGTTCGGAACACCACCAAAAAGGCTTAACCCCTTGACTGCCACCAACGTATTACGTACTGACCTGACAACATCACTGATGATGTCATCAGATGAAGAGGAATAACTCTGGCTTTTGCTCTAACATAATCACGAGAGTAATATCCCCAGACCATTTTCTCAGATTGGCTCTATCAGTATCAGTTGTCTTTTTCATGGCATGATTTGCCCAATGATTTTTTCTTTAATTTTCTCTGGCAGTCAAGGGGTTAATGCAGTGATAAATCACTTTTAAAATGCTATTTAACACAAAGGATAGCACTCACTAAAAGGCAAAACCTCTGACAAGACAAGCCAATCCTCTGTCAGAAATTTGTGATCCTCTGACAATTCTGATGACTGATATTAAAGGAGCATGTTCATTTCAATGCAGATAGGCACAATGGGTGTCTAAGATATATGTTAAATCTTAAAATGCTACAATGCAAAGCTGGTAGTGGTGTATATCGTCGCTGTCCGACGCTAACTGTGTATCTGCAAAATCAGTGATTTTACAGAAGCATCAAAAAACATTGTCACAGATCTGCTACAATGTCATTCCCCATTTGATATACGCTTGACTCTTCTTCTTTACCGATGAGTAAACATGTGACACAATAAAAGTTGCCTAACACCTAAAGTTTTCGTGATAATTCAGTTACACGCTTCGCGCCGGAGTTGCAAAGAATGGGAGATCGACAGCTGCAATCTCTGTACCGGCAACTACACGGTTAGCGTATAGAAGACCTGTACGTGTGAGGTCATTGGAAGGGGTTTCAGTGGGAAATCTATTTTTGTCAAATTTTGCAGATACACGGTTAGCGCCAGACAGCGACGATATGAAAAAAATAAATAAATAAATGTTATTTCACGATAGCCAATATTTTGATATGTAAAATGCCAACACAAAAATAAATGTGGGGCTAAAATATGATTATAAATTATCCAATTCTTGTGGTACCTATTTTTGAGTTGACTGGTTTCCACTGAACAATGTACTGACAGTGACAACACAATAATTATGATCAATATCGAAACCACATGTAGGTTTTGTGTGTGGTCAGTTTAATACCTGGGACAGTCTTCAAGTTCAAAGGACAAAAGAATTAAAATTATTACTGTACTGGCACATAAACATGGATGGATGTACATGTATATATCTTCTTCTTCGATCATTCAGTTTCCTGTCAATTATGAGCGCAGATGCGTCATGCTGCCGTTATGCGCCTAACTAAGAAATAGTTAGGCCCAGCAAGTCCGACTTCGGCTGGAGGAAATGTTTTTGAAAACGTTTCGTGAAAAAAAAAGGCAGGAGAATGGACCGGTAAGGCAGAAAGATAGTAGATGACAGTAAGCAAATGGAAAAGGCAGAGTCAAAGAGAGTGACAGATTAGAGGAAGTTACAAGCACAGAACTTCCAGAATGTAGGGGGAACTATTTATACAAAAGACCCCCGGTATCCCCACGGGGGGGGGGGGGGACATGATCACATTTTTACTCCTCGCCATCAACTCTAGAAAAGATAAGAATTTTCAAGAGTCTTGAAACTGTGAAATACAATGTAGCATTCAGTTGCGGAAGCAATGACGATCTCAAGACAGCACTGTCCAGTGTCAATGCCAAACCGAAAAAACAAAACTGCTAACAGTGACAATGACCCTGAAATTATTGTGTCTAGGTGTAGCTTGTGTTAACTATTGGCCACTGCAAGTAGGGTTATTAACGCCCTTGACGGCAAGAGTTAAGCGCTTGTTGATCAGTATCCAAAAGGGCATTCACTCTTGCAAAAGGCAGCCATTAAGTAGCCTCAAATAGGGTTATTGGCGAGAGTTATCCCCTTGTTTGGTCAGTACTCAACCATCTTCCCCCACCCACCAAGGGCATTCACTCTTGCAAAAGGTGTTAATGTTCTTTGCAGTGGACAATAAACCAACCAACCAAGCGACGATATACTCACCTCATCTTTCATCCGGGCGTTGTCGCTTTCCAGCTGCTCGCATTTCATCCTGTAGACGTTCAGCTGACCGATCAGGACGTGGTTCTCCTCGTTTGACTTTCTCAGCAGTGTCTTCGCCTCCTTGGCCTCGGTCTGGCTTTTCCCCAAAGCCTGGAACAGCACCTCGCACTTCTGGTCGTCGGGCATGGAGGCCACACACACCGCGCGCTCAGCGCTGTACTCGAACCCCGGACCCTCACCGCTCCCCCCCTCCTGCTCGGAGTCAACCAATTCCCGATGCCGCGCTTCGTCCGAGGGATGTTCCACTCTCATTCCCACCATGTCGGGGACGTGGATCCTTACGCCGGGTCGTACCATTTTCGGGGGTGGGGGTTGTGGTTCATTCTCATTTTCCAAAGGTTGGTGGTTTTTGGTTGGATCATTGGTGCTGTGTTGTTGGCTCCTAGAATCGATCTGCCGCAGCTTCAGGTCGAGGACGGTGTTCTGGGTTTGGAGCTGCTGCGCGTAAACGATGAGCTCTTCTTTGCTGAGGCTGCCCAAGTCAGAGAGGGTCAAATCCGACGCAGCAGAAGTCTGGGGCAGCAAGGTCGCGGCGTTGACATCAGAAGCTGCAGCTGGGGTCAAGGTCATGGTCAGGGGGCAGGGGTCAGAAGACGCGGCTGCTCCCTGAGACATCAATGGTTTCTGAGAATAAGAGCAGAAAACACAAATGTAGACAGAAAGTTGTCGTTAGTTGTTTGTTTGTTTTTCTTCTTCCTATTCAGTATTGAGGAATATTCAGTATTTCGCTTCGTGTCAAGTAAACCCGAGTTCGAACCTGGGTACAGGGGATTTTTTCCTCTCATTCTGCACTAGGCCTTAACGGTCTGAACGTGGAGTCTTTCGGATGAGACGATAAACCGAGGTCCCGTGTGCCCATGCACTTAGCATACGTTAAACCCAGTGGCAACGAAAAAGTTGTCATTTGGTCAAAATTTACCCCCCCCCCCCCCCTTCATCAGTGACAAAAATCGCATGCAAAAAAAATAAAATAAAAATAATGCGACGCGCTCTCCAGGTGGGAGCAACCCGAATTTCACAGAGACGCCTCTGTGACTATAAAGTACCTAATAATACCTACTAGGATGCTTATCCTGCCCCATGCCCCAAAGTCTTCGATTAGACTGCAATTGGCGCACAGCTATGCGAGTTTGTGTCATCCATTCCACCGGCACAACATGGCCTACTCCTAGTGAATACAGTGGAACCTCCCTTATAAGACCTCCCATTATAAGACTCCCTCCCACATAAGACCTACTTCTCTGAGACATTGCCCTTCTTTTAAGTATTAAAATTACCTCCCTTATAAGACCCCTCCCTTGTAAGACCTCCCATTATAAGACCCCCTCCCATATAAGACCTATTTCTCTGAGATATTGCCCTTCTTTGTAAGTATTAAAATTACCTCCCTTATAAGACCCCTCCCTTGTAAGACCTCCCATTATAAGACTCCCTCCCATACAAGACCTACTTCTCTGAGATATTGCCCTTCTTTGCAAGTATTAAAATTACCTCCCTTATAAGACCTCCCATTATAAGACTCCCTCCCACATAAGACCCTACTTCTCTGAAACATTGCCCTTCTTTGCAAGTATTAAAATTACCTCCCTTATATTATAAGACCCCTCCGTTATAAGACCTCATTTTGGATGAAGGTCTTATAAGGGAGGTTCCACTGTAGTGGAATGGGCTTACATGTGCGCAAGATCTTGTGCATGCGTTCGCACGCAGGACCTCGGTTTTAAGTCTCAACCGAATATGGTTTTACAAGCAAACCTAAGCAAAATGTATATTTCCGTAAAGGTAACCCTGTTCCGTTCACTCTCGGTTGTTTGGAGAGAAAAAATAGTTAGACAGAAGATGTGGAAGAAGAAGGAAAATGAGAATAACAAGAAGGAGGAAGAGAAAACAAAAAAAAATTGCTTTTTTTTTCTCCAAAATAAACTGAAATCTATCTTACAAAATCTTGAAACATCACACAAGGTAAACACCCGAACGCCCGCTTTGAAACCGTATAATATTTCAAATTTGATTCATTCTTTAACTCATAGACCCAACCAAAATCTTGAAACATGCATCTAACTGGCGAATGTGAACTAAAAATAAACAAAAGATGTTAAATTTCCCTTCTTTAACAGAATCTGCTTGATCCCACTCCATGAGTCAATCAATCAATCTGACTAAATGAAAGTTTTCTTTTTTATATATATACTTTCACATTCACTCAAGTCTATTTTGGAAGCTGACTT
>CM065689.1:5951360-5978860 GCA_017654935.2 Phymorhynchus buccinoides
GTAACTTCCCCTGTTTGACCGATTGAATTAGGCGAGATCACTCCCATCAAGATCAAGACCATGACATTACTCCACTTAATTATTTCCAAACAATTCCTTTTTCTTTCTTTTTTAAACCACAAGAACTTAGATCTAACCACAGAAACTGAACAAATTGAACCAATGTCTGAAAAGGATTTTTATTCATGATTTTCATTTTGTAAAAAGGGGTGAACCTGAAAACTTTGCAAAAGTTGCCTTGCTGAGTAACATCATGTTATAAAACTGCAGGCCATGGGTTTGTAGTAGGGGAATCCCCCTTTTGGCTGCAAACCGGATATTGCACCAGTCCGCTGCAATAACAAAATATTACCAACAAATAATAATTAATTCCTCTTTATCTTGTTCTTCTTGCGACACATATTATATCAGAATGCCCAATTAACCAGCTATCCTCTGAAAGTCGCGAGATTACAGGACAAATTGCGAAAACATTACTCAACGTAGGACTTTCGTCTGGCGACACCGCAGCCATTTTTCCATAACACCTGTCTCGTGTCTGAATCAGTGAATGTAAACAAACCCCAATATGGAATAATTTATCGTTTGCATTATGCCAAATATGCTCATAAATTAAAGATGATAATATACTCACTTTGATCAGCTAAACTGGAAGAATGTCAGTTGGATGCAGAGGCGTCAGATTCACTCGGAATCTGACGGAAAATGAGGATTGTTTCCCGGACTTTCGCTATGCAGAGAAGTGGAGAAGGTGGAGGTAATCACATGACGTCTACGTCATTTGACAAAAATAGCTTTCGGGAAATTCTTTTGGTCATCAAATCTAGAAACTTTCACGGATTAGTAGACCGATCAACAAAAGCAGTAAATCAATGTTCTTTAGCTATGGATAACCAGGCTGATGTGAACCAATGATAAAAGACATTCAGTAAAGAACCAAAGACTCTTGAGTTCGCGCCTCATATCTCATTGAATTTGACATGACAGTGTTCACTGCCAAGCGTTCAATAAACTAAGATGCGAATAAAGTATCAAACCATGGATGATTTAGCATAAGTCGCGTGCACCTGTGTACACGATCGACTGCTCATTATTCACAAAGATTATTACTATTCATTTGTTACATTAATGAATAATTAGAGAGAGAGAGAGAAAAATAGAGGTTTATAATTAGCATTACCCGCGTGCATTTATAACAAAAAATTCAACGCGCCATCACTACTATGAATGTATAATGGTAGCATAGAATATCATGTGTGAATGTATGGTATTCGTTTGGGCATGAATGAATGAAAATTCATTTAACGTCCTCCGGTCTGGAACAGACACATATGGGACATTTATAGAGATAAAGATGGTAGGAACGATCCTGGAGGCAATGCCCGAAGGCAGTGCAACACCAGGAAAGTCCCGATTTTTTTCAAGTTTAACAATACAGATGATTTTTTCGTTTGGGCATTGTTTTCAGAAGCACTGATATGAGTTAATGTGGTGTTTTTTTAACCAACACTGAAAAAACCCACACAACAACATCAATACATTCAAAGAGCAAATCTCCGCCGAGGGAGCTCTTGACTGTTTCTCTTTATAATCGTTATATTGTTCAAAAAGTTGTTGCATGTCCAAGAAAAACAAATTAGGCGAAGTTTCATAAACACGTGAAAGAAACGAATTAGTATCTTGGCGATGACGCGGGGGGGGGGGGGGGTGTATTAAAGACCCACCAGATCACGTATCAAAATCACGGTTTTCACGGGTTTTCCCTCTTATATATATAGCTGGTAAGAAATCTTGTTTTGACCACGTTTGACTCCCATACAAAGGCCCCCAAATTAAAAACGAAGCATCATTCTAAAGAGCAGCCTCAGTTTAAGTTGGGGGCATTTGTATGTGGGTTGCAGCTACGGCTAAAAACAACAACCAAGGGACTTAATCGTGGTGGGTCAGTGTGTCTTTAACACGTTGGGCCTAATACGAAATGGGTGATCTCGTGAAAAGTTGGGGGTGAAACTAATTGTCCGAAAGGATGTAAGAGGGATAGATCAGATATAATACAGAGATAATGGAGAGTATTAAAACAGTGTGAGTAATTGTCCGTCACCGAAGGTAACGGACTTTGCGATGGGCTGGTTTGTCTGGGTTTGTTTTTTGTTGGTTTTTTTCTTTCTGTCTGTCCCAAGGATATCTCCCGAACCGCTTGACCGAATCGCGTCAAAGTTTGTGTGAAGGTGTGCCTCCTTAATAGGAAGAGATCGAAACCATTTTGCCGTCGTGACCTTGACCTTGACGTACAACCTTGAAAACCGAAAATCTATTTTTATCCATATCTCGGGCACCGATCGACATAGTCGAAACTTGGTATGACGGTGGTTTGGCTTATGCCCGTTCTGATGATGGCATACCGATCAAGGTCAAGGTCAAGGTCAATGTAAAAAAGATTGAGCCTGAAAATCCTCCTTCTGTCTGTCCAAGGATATCTTTCGAACGGGTTGACCGAATCGCGTCAAAGTTTGTGTGCTGGTGTGTCACTATGAGAGGAAGGCATCCGCGCAAACCATTTTGCCGTCGTGACCTTGACCTTGGCGTACGACCTTGAAAACCGAAAATCTTTCAGGGGCCATAACTCCCACACCGTTAGTGTTAGAGTCTTCAAATTTGGCATGTAGGTACGTTGGCTTATGCCCGTTTTGATGGTGGCATACCGATCAAGGTCAAGGTCACGGTCCGGGAGATCATAGGCCTTGAAAGTGGTAGGGGTCTACAAATTGTGTTTTCAGACATATTTTCCACATTTGTACTTAACAGAAGCGCTTCATATTGTGTCTGGCACTGTATACCCTAGAGTAGAAAACACCCGAGCATAAATTATCGCCATGCTGACCTTCACCTTGAAGTGTGACCTTGAAAACCGAAATTTCCTTCTTTGCGTTATATATTATTGTCCAAGCTGTATCTCATGAACTACAAGACATAAGCTCTTCAAATGTTGTGTCAGGATGTGGATGAATGAAAATTTGTTTAACGTCCTCCAGAGAGAGAGAGAGAGGGGGGGGGGAGAGAGAGAGAGAGAGAGAGAGAGAGAGAGAGAGAGAGAGAGAGAGAGAGAGAGAGAGAGAGAGAGAGAGAGAGAGGAGAGACAGACAGGACAGACAGACAGACAGAAGACAGACAAAGACACACAAAGAAAGACAGACAGAGAGACATACACAGAGAGCAAAGAGGACAACTGCTGTTCCAGTTGGATGAATGAAATTTTGTTTAACGTCCTCCGCCCGGGAGCAGGCACAGAGGCAGAGAGAGAGAGACAGAGAGAGAGAGAGAGAGAGAGAGAGAGAGAGAGAGAGAGAGAGAGAGAGAGAGACAGAGACAGAGACAGATAGACAGACAGAGGGAGAGAGAGACAGACAGAGAGAGAGACACACACATAGGCATACAGAGACATGAGACACATAGAGAGAGATAGACAAAGACACAGAGAGAGAGGGGGGGGGGGCAGAGACAGAAAGGGAGAGAGAGAGACACAGACAGACAAACATACACTGAGAGCGCCACCCACAGCAAAGCTGCGACAGAAGATCAAAGGAACCGTAAGTTACGGCACGCGGAAGAGGAACGGTTCCCGTTTTACCCCCCCCAACTATACCCTTTCCGGATTCTCTTCGAAGTCTCTCTCTCACTCTCTCTCTCTCTCTCTCTCTCTCTCTCTCTCTCTCTCTCTCTCTCTCTCTCTCTCTCTCTCTCTCTCTCTCTCTCTCTCTCTCTCTCTCTCTCTCTCTCTCTCTCTCTCTCTCTCTCTCTCTCTCTTGTATTAATCTTTGTAAGCAAAAAACACAACTCTTTTTATTAACATCCTTGGGACAGACAGAAAAGAACAACCAAACAAACAAACAAACAAACAAGGGCGTCGCCGAGCGGCAAACATGTCCGTCACCAGCAATGCCACGCACTTGCGACACCCCGTAGCATAATTGTCTGTCACCATAGTGATCGGACTTTGCAGTGTCTGGTTTGTATTTTTGTTTTTGTCCGTCACCATAGGTGATCGGACTTTGTGGTCATCTGTTTTTTTTTTGTTTTGTTGTTTGTTTTTTTTTTTTTTTTTTCTGTCTGTCCCAAGGATATCTCCCGAACCGCTTGACCGAATCGCGTCAAATTTTGTGTGAAGGTGTGCCTCCTTAATAGGAAGAGATCGGCGCAAACCATTTTGCCGTCGTGACCTTGACCTTGACGTACGACCTTGTTTTTAGTCCGATCACCTTGCCGTCACCAAGGTGATCGGACTATTGCGATGGGCTGGTTTTTATTTTTTTGTTTTTTTTTGTTTTTTGTTTGTTCTGTCTGTCCCAAGGATATCTCCCGAACCGCTTGACCGAATCGCGTCAAATTTTGTGTGAAGGTGTGCCTCCTTAATAGAAAGAGATCGGCGCAAACCATTTTGCCGTCGTGACCTTGATCTTGACGTACGACCTTGAAAACCGAAAATCTATTTTTAGCCATATCTCGGGCACCGATCGACATAGGATGTTGAAACTTGGTATGAAGGTGGTTTGGCTTATGCCCGTTCTGATGATGGCATACCGATCAAGGTCAAGGGCAAGGTCAAAAAGATCGCTGGAGCCTGAAAATCGGAGGGTCATTTTTTTCTCCTTCTGTCTGTCCCAAGGATATCTTTCGAACGGGTTGACCGAATCGCGTCAATTTTTGTGTGCTGGTGTGTCACCATGAGAGGAAGGCATCCGCGCAAACCATTTTGCCGTCGTGACCTTGACCTTGACGTACGACCTTGAAAACCGAAAATCTTTCAGGGGCCATAACTCCCACACCGTTAGGTGTTAGAGTCTTCAAATTTGGCATGTAGGTACGTTGGCTTATGCCCGTTCTGATGGTGGCATACCGATCAAGGTCAAGGTCACGGTCCGGGAGATCAGTAGGCCTTGAAAGTGGTAGGGGTCTACACATTGGGTTTTAAGCCATATTTTCCACATTGGTACTTGACAGAAGCGCTTCAGATTGTGTGTGGTACTGTATACCCTAGAGAAGAAAACATCCGAGCATAAATTATCACCATGCTGACCTTGACCTTGAAGTGTGACCTTGAAAACCGAAATTTCCTTCTTTGCGCTATATGTTTCTTCTTCAAGCTGTATCTCGTGAACTAGAAGACAGAATCCCTTCCAATTTTGTGTCAGGATGTGACACTCTACGGGGTGTCGCAAGTGCGTGGCATTGCTGGTGACGGACATGTCTGCCGCTCGGCGACGCCCTTGTTAAAGTTGATACAGAATCAGAGACCGCATTTTGTTGGTTTGTTTTTGGTTTCAAACCATAGTAGGTGCGTTTTCCGTTATATATTTTCTTTAAGAACAGAAATAATTTTCTACCGAAGGTCTATAATCGCTGTTACAGCTGCATATGTGTACTTTTCGAGCAGTTTCATTAATAAGCTTTTCAATCACGTGCGAGTCACATGCCAATCACGTGACGTGATCATTTTAGACAGTACAGACCACGTTGTCTCTCTTGTGTGGAACTTGTTCAGAAGAAGAAGAGGTGGATTCTTAGGCCACCCATTTTTGACAGCAGAAGAAGAAGAAAACTATTGACTGGTTGTCGATTCCGTTAACAGTACCCGGTAAGTGTTTTGTTTTTCTTCACACACACACACACACACACACACACACACACACACACACGCGCGCGCGCGCGCACACACACACACACACACACACACACACACACACACACACACACACAGTCAGTCATTTAAATCAAGAAAAATACCTTTGGTAATTTTCAACAAGCTACTGCTTGTCTTTTTCAACCTTGTCTGACTGGCTGTGGTGGGAGCTGTTGGTGTTGTCCACTGAGCTGTCATTTGTGGGGTGAGTACTGTTCAGGAGGGGACTGTAGATAGAACTTGGCCTCCTTTCCCTTACCTCTATGGCTTCTTTGATTTTTGACTGTGGAAGGTGGGTTTTTTTTGTTTTTTGTTTTTTGTTTCAGAAAACGTTAAAAAAAATGTGGGGCTAGCTTTTAATAATGCCCTAAGGCTGACCATAACCAAAAATGTCTAAATGTTACAAAGAGTGATAACTTCGCAGCCTACAAACCTTGCCAAGAATATGAAGCCAACTTTCTCACTTCCCACCTGGAAGGTGAAAAGGTGGAAGGTGGGAAGTGTGTCTAGTGTTGTAGGCAGTGAGTGAGTTCACAATCATCCCGAACTGTAGTGTTGGAGAGCAACCAAACTAGTAAAAGCATTACGAAATTTAGATTATGGTGACAGGTTAGATAAACTGAATTTACCATCCCTAAAATATCGGCGACTACGTGGTGATTTGATAAATGTTTATAAAATATTTCACAGTTCTGATATTGCTAACAAACATTTGCTACAACTTTCTAACTACTCAAAAACTAGGAATAATGATTCCCAATACAGCAGAACTAACATTAGAAAGAATTTCTTTAGTAACAGAGTCACTAAATACTGGAATTCTCTTCCAGCACATATCAAATTGGCACCTAACCTTAATCAGTTCAAAAACCTCCTCGATAAAGACCCCAAGAATCAACAATTGAAATGTGTATATGATTAACACATCTAAAAGCGTCCTAGTCATGCCAATCATGAAAAAGAATACAAATAATCAGAAAGGACACATTAAGAGGCCGCGAGGCCTAGTTGTCCTCATTCTCTGACCTTCTCTGACCTGTAGGTGAAAGGATGGGAGTATAGAAGAAGAAAAAAAACCCGGCTTCAGTCAGCTGCAGAGTGCGAGCTCTTTGTATATTCAGGCTTTTTGCCCAAACACAGAACATAAGATACCCTTTCCCAGATACCAATTCATCTGACGCAACGTTACTAGCTGAGCCATTTTGCACACGGTACTATATAACTGACAGCGTGTGCACTGAAATTGACTCCTCTCACTTTAACGTGCCGTGTGCACTGACTTTTCCAACTTGAGTGTCGTGTGCAGTGATTTATTACTACCTCTCCCCCCCCCCCCCCCCACCCCCATCCCCCGCTCCACCCTTGCGCATCTCTCCTTTCAACTGGGTTTCTATAAAATGTCAGGTGAACACTGCCGTCATGGTGTGTCTCCTCTGCTAATAGTTCCACACGACAACAACAAGCCTCCTTCTACTAGTTTCCAGAACTGCTGGTGAGATGTTTTATATGCTTTATATGTTTTTGTCTACTTTTTTTTAAATTCGAAATCTCTAACACCCCAACTCGAATAACAAAAAAAAAAAAAACAAAAAAAAAAAAAAGTTGAGATTTTTTCTGGTGATGTTATTATAAAATTTGTTGTATTACATAAATAGGCCTACAGTAAAACATAAAAAAGGAAATAAAGCAACAAACAAACAACAACAAGAAGTGACTTTTGTTCAATAATAATAATAATAATAATAATAATAATAATAGTACATTTATATAGCGCTTTACCTCAAATGAGCCCAAAGCGCTTTACAATCAATTATTCGTTCTTTTCAAGTCTAATTTGTTTTTAAAAGTAATTTTAACAAAATGCAGGACTAAACTCGCAATGTCTTGAACAACATATTCATTCATCATAGTTAATCAATTGTGGTCAACGCGGTTAATTTTTAACTACCAAAATTGATATACGAGGTTTTTGAATTTCACCGACGTAATAGCAAAGACTTTGATAATAGTAACATGGCAGGACACACTCGTTTAACTGTAATCTATCTCTAAAAGTAATTTTGTCTCAAGAATTTTCTTTAATAGGAATATAATACACAAGTTAATAAAAACACACGCTTGTCTTATATTTCTTGCACCAGTAATTGTTAAAGATCAAATCAAATCAAATCATCTTTATTATCTCATAACTGAGAAATTGCAGCCAGGTGCACATAAGAAAAACAGCAACAATAAACACATTTATTAACAACAACAAAAAAAACCACAACAACAATAAACACATTTATCAACAATTAAAGAATATAAACTAATAACTAATAACACTGCAATATTGTAGTTAACAAACTGGACGAATACGAATACAAATTCAATCCCAAGGAGATGGACAGATCGGGAGTCTTACTCACAGAATCACTTATGTATTTTGTGATGTTTCTTTTTTTGTTTTGTTTTGGTATAAAGATGTTGCTTTGGGGCTTCAACTGATTTATTCTTTTGATGTTCTTATTATCTGAACATTTTCTACCATTAGTAGATGAGTGGTTTGTATTTAGATGTTTTTCTGTCTATAATATTATTGTTATCGGACATGGCTCTAGTTTCTCTAGACGACGGTCGCCGCGCACATAACTGTAACGCCAAAAGGGGTCTAAGAAACACTTTAGAAAACGTTTGCAGAAAACTCTTGTCTGATTGGTTAAAAAAAAAAGTATTATTTTAACAACATTTTAATGGACCAATCAACAACAAGACATGTATTCACCCCCTACTAGTTCCGGATAGTTCGCCGCTTGCTCGGTGTTTAGCAATAACAAAACGTCACGCGAACTATCGGCAAACGAAGTGTGTTTCTTGGACCGTTTTTGCCGATTTGAGCGAGCGCAACGTAACGTTAGCCCTTGTACAACGGCCCCCTGATCTCACACCGAACTGTCTTAACAGTTCACTGATCACGTGACGCATTGTCATGGCTGCGCTGATCTTCACGTTCACCTTGCTGCTGGCCGTTGCTATGACGACGCTCAAGGTCAAGGGCAACGGAGTGACGGACTTCCTCAAGCTTCGTGCCCACAACGATCACCGTTACTTCTATGACGTCATCTCTGAGGCCAACATGGCGGACATCAAGGCGTCACTGAGCAACTTTACCCTGGACCATAGCTACAAGGTGATGATGATGATGACGATGATGATGATGACGACGACGACGACGATGGTGATGATGATGATGATGATGATGATGACCTCAAAGCATTACTGAGCAACTTTACCCTGGACCATAGCTACAAGGTGGTGGTGATGATGATGATGATGATTTTTACCGTAGACTATACTTATAGCTATAAAGTGATAATGACGATGGTGATGAAGAGGAGTATGAAAAGGAGGAAGAGGACGAAGATCAAAGTCATTATGATAATAATTATAAACAATGGACAAATTGGCGCTATATCATATAGCTACAAGATAATGATAATGATGATTGAGATGATGATATGATAACGATGCTGCTTGCATGTGTGTGTGTGTGTGTGTGTGTTTGGTGCATGTCTGTGCGTGTGTGTGTGTGTGTGTGTGTGTGTGTGTGTGTGTGTGTGTGTGTGTGTGTGTGTGTTTGGTGTGTGTGTGTGTGTGTGTGTGTGTGTGTGTGTGTGTGTGTGTGTGTGTGTGTGTGTGTGTGTGTGTGTGTGCAGGTGGTTGCTGAATCTCGCTATCTTTTCGGTGAGTATACCAAACCTTTGCTGAGACAATAACTTATTTAAACAGTTGATACATTGTTTTTATTACTGGATCAGAAGATTATTTTAATAAAACATATTTATTCGCTACAACAGATCACAAACAGGAGTGCATTCCGCAGTAAAATATTCTCAGACGGACATAAAATAAAGCCAACTGTTTTCTGTTGCACATAGCAATGTTTTTTTGGTTTTTTTTTAATGATGATATTGTAAACTCAGTGAAAATGACAGCGTTTTTGTTGTTGTCTTTTATCTGTATCATTTAAAGCATTGGACTTTAGAGGGGAAGTATTGATTTTTTTATCTTGTTAGTCCCCGAGCCGAAGGTTCGGGGAGCTATTGTTTTTGTCTGGTCCGTCCATCCGGTGTCCGTCCGTCCGGCTATTCGTCCGTTTTTCTCAAAAACTATTCAGTCTATCATCATCAAATTCGGCATACTAGTTTGCCAAGATGCAAGCTATCCACTGATGTATTTAGTTTTACATTAAGGTCAAGGTCGCGCCAGTTACGGGGTTCAAACCCCGAAACACATAATCGCTAGGGGAAGACGGGGTAAAAAGCGCATGGGCGGGTAAGAAGCCCACCCCAATTATTTCATGAAATAAAGAAAATTTCAGTCAAATTTGCCCATGAGACGAATGCTAGACATTAACGCTCGTCTCATGGGCAAAATGAGACTGAAATTTGCTTCATTTCATGAGATAATTGGGGTGGGCTTCTTACCCGCCCATGCGCTTTTTACCCCGTCTTCCCCTAATATCTCGCGAAGTTTTGCATGTATTTTAATGCAGTTTTTTTCCACAATATTTCTTGATGAATGGTCTATAACACAGTTGTCATGATTTTTTCTGTGCGCGCGTGTGCGCATGATCGCGCGCGCTCAAATCACGGGTCCGAACCCCAAGGCTCTATATAAAAAAAACTATTCAGTTACGTGCTGTTTTGATGCGTTTTTATGTACTTACGTACTGTTTTGATGCGTTTTTATGTATGTGTACAGCCGACACATTCCGATTTCGGAGTACCTCGGCGATGCTGCGAGGGGATTTTGCAGCCGCTCGGCGTTGCACTTGTTGATGTTTTACTCCTTTTGTTGCCTGCTTTTTGCTCCTTTTCCTATATTTGCTGTTTGCTGTTTTCTTGTTTGTCTGTGTTGATAAAGGCGCATTCGACGAAATATCCAGTAGCCTTGTTTTGTCTCTTGTGAATAAAATAACGTCACTTTACACTTGTCGTGTAGTTGTTTGTTTGTTGTTTTATCTGTTTGATTATTATAACAAACACAAATTTGTCGAACATCCACGCGTCTGGTGATGTTTTAGGTCCTACCCTTAAACAGGCCTTGCTTGATGAGTATTCTCTATCCCACAATAATATCTGTATTGTTAAAAAAAAAATCGGGACTTTCCTGGTGTTGCACTGCCTCCGGGCATTGCCTCCAGGATCGTACCCACCATCTTTATATCTACTAATGTCCCATATGTGTCTGTTCCAGACCGGAGGACGTTAAACATATTTTCCTTCAAATTATACTCTCTTTTTGGTATAATTATTTGCATTTCCTCTTTTGTACTCAGTCTTCCGAAGCAACGACACGGAAGCTCTACAATCCCTGACCTTTCCCTCGAGGTCACTAGTGACGCAATATCCGGTGGAGACGGGCAAACAGTACTTTGAGACGTTCGGTGTGGGTCCTGAAGACACGGGAACCTGGGACTACCCCGAAAACAGCAATGACAGCAAAGTTCTCTTCTTTGCTGACTGGAGCCTGATCCACTCCAGTAAGACAGAATGTCTCTTCGAATTCCTCTGTCCATCCGTCTGCTCGTGTTTTCTGTCTGTCCGTTGTCTCTATGTGACTGTCTGTCTGTCTCTCTGTGTGGATCAGGCATCAGAATTGTCAGAGGATTAAGAATTTCTGACAGAGGATTGGCTTCTCTTGTCAGAGGCTTTGCCTTTTTATTGAGTATTATCCTATGTGTTAAATAGCATTTTAAAAGTGATTTATCGCTATATATTAAGCCTTTTGGTGGTGTTCAGAACTGATTTCAGTGTTGTCCCTCTTTCGTCGAGGGCCTTGATGGCCCTTTTACCGCAGTTTTCAGAGGATTGGACTTCAGACTATTCTGATGCCTGGTGTATACATGTCCATTGTCTGTCCGTTGAAAGATAGGGCGAATTAAGGACATTGAAATTGTAACGGAAGTCAAAGTCATAAGTTTCTTTATTGTCCATTGGCATTGTACATACAACCCACCGTGTAAAACAAGATGAGATATATCAAAATTGAAAATATGAAATAAAAAGATGAAACATAAAATTGACATTAAAACAAATATGTAACTCTCACACCACACCCAATCATTCATCCGCTCTCCGCTATCTTGCTCACTCATCATGCAACCCACCACCACTTCCGCCTTCATTTTTAACCCTTTTTTTTCTTTTTTCCTTCCTTTCCTCCTTGTTTCCTTCGTCCTTCCATTTTTTTTCTTTTTTCTTTTTTCGTTTTTTTTCTTCTTCTCCCCCCCCCCCCCCCCCCCACCCCTTTTTAAAATTTTATTTTATGTATGCTCCTGGCCGGTCCTGTAATCATGAGCGCGACTAAGACAACTAATCCTGGATGTAAAATGTCAAGTTAGACAAAACTACCGATCGGGTTGGCAGCTTAGACTATTTTGCATTTTTGCATCCTGAATTAATTACATGTCTTTGCTGGGCCTGCTGCCCAAATGGGGGATGAAATAAATTTCTTGCCTTGCCTTGCCTTGCCTTGCAAAGCCACATTGCGAGCTAACGCAGCATGTATGCTACCAGGCTTAAAGAGCCACCAGATCACGTGTCAAAATCACGGTTCTCACGTGTTTTCCCTCTTACAGCTAGTAAGAAATCTTAGGAAACCTTCATAGCATAAAGAGGGAATGTGACACGTGACGTGGGGGGTCTTTAAAGAGCCACCAGATCACGTGTCAAAATCACGGTTTTTCCCTCTTCTAAACTGGAAAGAAATCTTGTTTTGACCAAGTCTGACTCCCATATAATTGGCCCCAAATTCAAACCGAAACATCAGTTTAAAGAGCAGCCTCAATTTGAAGTGGGGGAAATTTGTATGTGGGTCACAGCAACCCAGAAACAAACCAAGGGACTTAATCGTGGTGCGTCACTGGGTTTTTAAGACTGACTAACCAGACATTATTTTTCAATTTTTTGTTGTGCTTCCCACCTCTCACGCTCTGAGAACGGGGGTGGGGGTGGGGGTTGCAACTGGAAACTAGAGAGTGAAACGCTAGTTCAACCAGCCGCGTGACAGTATTTTCAGGTTCAGTGACATTGACCTTTGACCAACGACCTTCATGTTCGAACACGGCTTTGACATCCTACAGGCAAAGGGAAGAGCTTTTTGCTTAGAACAAAGGCAAGAGAAATTGACCCAGTAAGACAGAAAGATAGCATAGATGACAGTAAGCCAATGGAAAAAAGGCAGAGTCAAAGAGAGTGGTTATGTTAGAAGAAGCTATAAGCACAGCATTTCCAGAAGGTGGGGGAACTACTTGTACAAAAGACCCCAGGTGTTCCCAGTTCCCTGGCACACGATGCTCTACACCTGCTAGGGGGAATATAGTTTTATTTATATCATCTTGCTTTAATGTTGTTGTTGTTGTTGTTGTTGTTGTTTTTTCAGAGGATCTGTGCCCTCAGACGTGGGAGATGGAGGTGGCATCGTGGGCTAAGAAGATCAAAGACGATGCTTCCATCTTTCGTGCACAGTTGTTTTCGATCATTGCTACCTACCCACCAAGGGTGAGAGAGAGAGAGAGAGAGAGAGAGAGAGAGAGAGAGAGAGAGAGAGAGAGAGAGAGAGAGAGAGAGAGAGAGAGAGAGAGAGAGAGAGAGAGAGAGAGAGAGAGAGAGAGAGAGAGAGAGAGAGAGAGAGAGAGAGAGAGAGAGAGAGAGAGAGAGAGAGAGAGAGAGATTGCGAATACGAATACGAATGTTTAATGAGGGTAAAGGGATAAGCTCAAGCTTCTTTACACCATGCCCTCGAGGGGAAAAAGAAAAGCCAAATAACAAGAAAAGGAAAACAAAAAGAAAGTATAAAATGCATACAAAGAATAGAAAACAACAACAGGCATGTTCACAGTAAATTGAAGGACATGAGAACAAATTCAAGCTCAAGTGAACCACTCGTTCACGTACTCGCACACACACAAAAAAACATACAGTATACCCTATAACTATACCAAAACATGCATACATAGTCTCTTGTGGTGTGTGCGCGCGCGCGCGCGCGCGCGCGCGCGAGAGAGAGAGAGAGAGAGAGAGAGAGAGAGAGAGAGAGAGAGAGAGAGAGAGAGAGAGAGACAGACAGACAGACAGACAGACAGACAGACAGACAGACAGACAGACAGACAGACAGGAAAATAAGTTTTGTAACAACAAAATTATTGTCCTAAGGATGTTCTAGAAACCCTGTCTGTTTGTCAAACGTTGCCTAGCTATGATGCACATATTCAAGTGTTGTTTACCCACACCCGTCTGCCTACATTCAAATACTGTCTACCCATACATATTTGTCCGTCTGTGTGTCTGTCTGTCTGTCTGTGTCCAAATGCTACATAGCCATACATAATACCTTTCGTTCTGTCCATATTCAACCGCTGTCTTCATTCATATCTGTTTTTCTGTGTTCCGATGCTGTCCATTTTGTCTGTCTGTCTGTCTGTCTGTCTGTCTGTCTATATTCCTGTGTTATCTTTGATCGATGTCTGTCTCCTGCTTTATTTCTCTTGTTTTATGTATGGGGTCGCTGGGGGTGGGGGTGGGGGGCAATGCTATCCAGAACACTACCAGGGAGGGCCGTGCAGTCTTTGGAAGATACAGCAGCCTCAAAGTCAATCCAGGTCTAATTATTAAAATTAAAACAGATTCACGAAAAAAATATTTAAAAAAATTCTTTTAGCAAAATCAGGACTAAAAACATGCGTGTTTGTAAGACACACGTCCATATCACCAGGAAAACACCCTTTACAGAGATTACAACGTTCACTTTGCTCTGGTTTCCTAGAAAACAAACCGTCAAATCGGCGATTCCTCCTTGGCGGAGGTGCTGGAAGTCAAATTATTTCACCCAAAGAGAAGGCGCGTACCGTCTCTTTTTGAATGGCCGCCTGTGTTTAGACCAAATCGTTTGCACGAACATTTCGCAATACAAGCCTTTTAATTTATTTTTTATTTTTTTATAGGCTACAGTTTATCTAAAGGAGTTTCGCTCACAACAAAGGAAATAGTTCCTCTTTTTTTTCTTACTGTCGCTACAAAAAAAGAAAACGCTTCAACCACAATGAGTGACCTCCACCCACCCCATCCAAAATGGCTACTCTCTCCGGCATCTCCGTCAAGGAAAACTCGCCGTTTTGACGGTTTAATTTCTAAGAAACCAGAGCAAAGTGAGTGTTCCGATCCTTGAAAAGGCTGTCTTTCTGGTGATCTCGACGTGTTTCTTGCAAAAAACTCATCCGTCCGAGTCCACCTTTAAGAATTTTGAATTGTAACCGTTGGTAGAATCTTTGTGGCCACTGCGTTGCTTAAAAACACGCTGACGCACCGCGATTAAGTCCCTTGGTTTTTTTTTCCTCGTTAGCTGTGACCCACATACAAATGTCCCCAACTTCAAATTGAGGCTGCTCTTTAAAACGATGTTTCGGTTTGAATTTGGGGCATTTATTTATATGGGAGTCCGACCTGGTCAAAACAAGATTTCTTTCTAGCTGTAATAGGGAAAACACGTGAAACCCGTGATTTTGACACGTGCTCTGGCGGGTCTTTAAAGACCCACCACGTCACGTGTCAAAAATCATGGCTTTCACGTGTTTTCCCTCTGGTAGGAAATCGGTAATTACCAGGAAATCTTATGAACTCTTCCAAGCATAAGAGGGAATGTGACACGTGACGTGGGGGGTCTTTGACGTGCGCCCAGCCTTGATGGTATTCTGACAACTGTGTCTGTGTGTGATCCAGACGCTTTCTTTCTGGGCTTTGGAGGACAACGGTCATCCGAATACGGCAAGGGACGTCCTTAGAAACTTCGGCCGAAATACACCCAGCCACCTGACAGAAAAACGAGTCATCAAAATCTGATTAACGTGATGTTTTTGCCCCTAAATCAAGAATTGTTTGTTTATGACAATCTCTTCAATATTATTTGGGGTTATTGTCAACTTTGATGTAAAAAAACCAATCATTTTCATGCATTTTGATGAAATTAACACCGGTTGCCAATGGTTATGGTGGCCATTTTGAAAATAAACAACCGATTTTCTGTGCAGGCTCATTCTTTATGGGACAGACATATTGACACCAAGTTTGAAACAGTTTAACTTCTGTATTACAACTTTACAGAGTATTTTTTTTATATCTTTACAAATAAAAAAAAGTTACATTTTAAATTTTTGCTGCATTTACACTAACGAAATTGTGTATTTTCATTATTTTGATTGAATATAATTTGGCAAGATGACAAATTACACAAAAAATCCTTTTATAAAGTTGTAAACAAGGGTTTTATCTACATGCATGCTGAATTTCAAGTAGTTGTGATGATTCTGAGAGGAGTAAGAGTGCGCACAGTGTTCTGAATAAAGCAAAAAGAGAAAATTGCGTTGAAAGATGGAACGAGTGTGAGTGAATGAATGTACATATCTGACAAAATACACATTCCAGTTGACAAAAATGCACGCATACAAAAAAATCATGAAAAATCATAACAAATAACGTTATTTTAGGGGCAAAACATCACCTTAATCACCTTAATTCTATACCGAATTTCTTTTCTTTCTTCTTCTTCTTTCTTTTCCTTCTTCTTCTTCTTCTTCTTCCTCTTCTTCTTTCTTCTTCTTCTTCTTCTTCTTCTTCTTCTTCTTCTTCTTTCTTCTTCTTCTTCTTCTTCTTCTCTCT
Source organism: Phymorhynchus buccinoides (assembly GCA_017654935.2). Lineage (NCBI taxonomy): Eukaryota > Metazoa > Mollusca > Gastropoda > Neogastropoda > Raphitomidae > Phymorhynchus > Phymorhynchus buccinoides. Next base: position 5,967,735 of record CM065689.1, read on the forward strand.
CTTCTCTCTTCTTCTTCTTCTCTTCTTCTTCTTCTTCTTCTTCTTCTTCTTCTTCTTCTTCTTCTTCTTCTCTTCTTCTTCTTCTTCTTCTTCTTCTCTTCTTCTTCTTCTTCTTCTTCTCTCTTCTTCTTCTTCTTCTTCTTTCTTCTTCTTCTTCTTCTTCTTCTTCTTCTTCTTCTTCTTCTTCTTCTTCTTCTTCTTCTTCTTTCTTCTTCTTCTTCTTCTTCTTCTTCTTCTTCTTCTTCTTCTTCTTCTTCTTCTTCTTCTTCTTCTTCTTCTTCTTCTTCTTCTTCTTCTCCTTCTTCTTCTTCTTCTTCTTCTTCTTCTTCTTCTTCTTCTTCTTCTTCTTCTTCTTCTTCTTTTCCTCTTCTTTCTTCTTCTTCTTCTTCTTCTTCTTCTTCTTCTTCTTCTTCTTCTTCTTCTCTTCTTCTTCCAGATAAGTGCCCACAATCACTACTTTGATTCATTAGCACTATGCCGGTCGAGGTTCCAAGAAAAGAAATAAAAACAAAACAAAACCCCTAAAAATATATTTTTTACCCAGCCCGTCAGGTCTCCAGGCAGCCAGTCAGTTATGATGTGCATTTTCTTTTAACAGCCTTAACCATTTTGAATTTTAACCATTTAGCCATTTCTTTTTACCGTCATCCAAAACACAAATAAAAGCTGGGACGATATATGTTTCCATTTGTACAATAGTTTCTGACTTCATCTTTGCTAAAAAAGTACTTTTTGCTTCTTTTCAAACAAAATTATTCACATTTCGATGGTTGAATTCCCAAATAATACTACTCTTATTTCCAGTGAAATGCCAAACGGTGTTGTTATAAATCTGCAGATTCAATGCTGCAAAACCACAGTGGAAAGAGATAACAGAACTGTTGGACACTTTTCTCCACATCATTATGTATTATGAAAGACGCCTACCGGGTACAGAAATAATGCCATTGATCGACACACATTTTAATGCATTCATGGAAACTACAGCAGCTGCTGTGGTTATTCCAGGTAGTCGCTTAGTTCTAATGGCTGGTACCCACGTGTCGTCATATCCGGCCACAAGGAGCGTGCCATATTATGGGAGACCGCCATCTTAGTCAGTAACTTTGTTTGAAAAATGCCAGATCGATGCTGCTTACACACAAATCTGACTAAGATGGCGACACTTCCGTTGGATGCGCACGCAGGGTGGGGGGGAGCCATAGTGACAAACATAAAAAGCATTTTGTGAGATTTGCAGTCAGCAACAAACCGAGGGGCGAATGCCAGAACTGCCTATCTGTATTCTTTATTCCTTTTGAGATAGACCGTTCTGACATTCACCCCTCGAAACATTCTATTACCGTTTTGTGGATAAGAACATTTTACGGTTCTAGAAAGAAGCAGATTTGTGAAGTGTGTGACGAAATCAGCAGAAGAAGAAAGTGACATTTCAGGCACAAATGTACAGTGTGTGGTAAAAGGCAGAACAACTTTTGAACTCTGTGGGACAAAATCTGTGTCAGGTTGTTTCCTGAGAGTTGGTGAATAATACCCTAACATTTCCTGTTTCACATGACTACAATTCAGCTGGTAGTGCAGAGAAGATATCTCTGGTGTACTCTTACACTTTGCTTCTGGAGCTGGAGGCTGCTTTATGCAGAGCAACCACGGAGAACATTTCGGTGCTGCCCCTACCATCTCTTCAGAGATAAACTATAACAACACCGTTTGGCATTTCACTGGAAATAAGAGTAGTATATTTTGGAATTCAACCATCGAAATGTGAATAATTTTGTTTGAAAAGAAGCAAAAAGTACTTTTTAGCAAAGATGAAGTGAGAAACTATTGTACAAATGGAAACATATATCGTGCCAGCTTTAATTTGTGTCACCCATAATAAAAAAATAAATAAATTATGTGCTGGGGCAAATTTTGTATATAGACGAAGCACCTTCTGGATTTGGGGCAACGTGCATCCTTCATGAGCTGGACATTCAATTTGTCACAAATGATGGTACAACTGTCCCTTCTATGAATCCCACAATGCAAATATTGAACACCCATCAAAATGCACGCATACTTGTAAAATGCTCGTTTGACTGGGACATAGTTCCAGCGCATCTTAGCGTATGTAGCCTTATCCTTACTTTGACCCTCAGAGGTATTTCTCATCAATTTAATCATTTGGCTAGTTAGACATTTCTGGTAGCACTTTCTAAGATGACCATGAACACGGGAGAAGTGTGCTGGAGGAAACTGAGAGCGAATCTTTGACTGGTTCTTGTATATGTCACAACAAAAAGCCTGATTTGCTGTGCCCTTGTGTTTATTAATATTTGGGTAAAGGTCAAGATGTGCCACCCCCCCCCTACATTTCTCAGTTAATTGTATTTTTCCGTTTTTGCCTTTCTTACCATACATAAAGCTGTATTTTAGGAACCTTTTTAGCTAATAACCTTTTTGGAATACTAGCCCTATCCCTAACCCTAGCCCTAACCCTAACCCTACCCCCCACCCTATAAGACGGAAAAACGCAACGAACCACAACTGTGACAAATCGCGGTGTACTGCAGTACATAGTGGGAGGGTAGGGTTAGGGTTAGGGCTAGGGTTAGGGATAGGGTTAGTATTGAATGATGTAGACAAACTGCCTAGCCGTCTTGTTTTCTTCTGCCTTATCGCAACAACAGCTATAAATATACATCCACCAGGGTCTCTTCTTTTTTTTTACCAACCCAAAGTACGGGTTAGAAACAATTTTGAATGTGCACAGATGGCTTCAGTTAACACGAGTGAGCCAATTGGGTTTTCTTATTTTTCAATAGAGTTTAAACATAAATTCTTTCAGGTGCTTATTTTGTGTGGCCTATTTCCGGCCATATTCAAACGATACCGAGTCTTGTGGCAGATATATGACTGGGGACGGTGACTATCAATGTGCCAAACCGGAAGCGAATCAATTACTTAGGCGCATAACAGCAGTATGATGCAAAACGGGCCTTATAACTCCGCCGGTTTTCAACCGAATCGCGTCAAATTTGCTGTCAGGCTTGCTGTCACCGGGGCAAAGCCTGGCAGCGAATTTGAAGAAAATCGGGAGAGAGCGTCACTCTCAGAGCAGCGCCAACGGGAAACGGGGCCTTATAACTCTGCCGTTTCTTAACGAAATCGCTTCAAATTTGCTGTACTCAGCGTTACCAGTACTTGGCGTTACCGTTACTAGGCGTTACCGTTACTAGGGAGAGCGCATCACTCTCAGAGCAGCGCCAACGCGAAACGGGGCCTTATAACTCCGCCTTTTCTTATCCGAATCGTTTCAAATTTGCTGTACTCAGCGTTACCAGTACTTGGCTTTACCGTTACTAGACGTTACCGTTACTAGGGAGAGCGCATCACTCTCCGAGCAGCGTCAATGGGAAACGGGGCCTTATAACTCCACCGTTTCTTAACCAAATTGCTTCAAATTTGCTGTTCTCAGCGTTACCAGTACTTGGCATTACCGTTACTAGGCGTTACCGTTACTATGCGTTACTGGTACTCGGCGTTGCGCTAGTATATAATAAACATCAACGCAAAGAAGAACAAATTAAGCTTGGTATTTAAAACCCACATCTGTTATCCTTTAGAGAAGGTGAGATTAGCGTCCAATCGGGCGGACGGTCATTATCCTTTCTTTCTTTACTGCTTTATATCAGCGGGCCAAACATTAGTGTGCTTCTCAATAAAAGCATATAAATGAAAGAGAGACAGTCTCCGCGTGTAATCCCCCCCCCCCCCTCTCTCTCTCTCTCTCTCTCTCTCTCCTCTCTCTCTCTCTCTCTCTCTCTCTCTCTCTCTCTCTCTCTCCCCCTCTCTCTCAAGAGCAGCACTTCACCAACTCCCCTACCCTACCAACACAAGAGCAGCCCTTCACCAACTCCCCTGCCCTACCAACTCAAGAGCAGCCCTTCACCAACTCCCCTGCCCTACCAACTCAAGAGCAGCCCTTCACCAACTCCACTGCCCTACCAACACAAGAGCAGCCCTTCACCACCTCCCCTACCCTACCAACACAAGAGCAGCCCTTCACCAACCCCCTGCCCTACCAACACAAGAGCAGCCCTTCACCAGCCCCCCTGCCCTACCAACACAAGAGCAGCCCTTCATCAACTCCCTACCCTACCAACACAAGAGCAGCCCTTCACCAACCCCCCTGCCCTACCAACACAAGAGCAGCCTTCACCAACCCACACCTGCCCTACCAACACAAGAGCAGCCCTTCACCAGCCCCACCTACCCTACCAACACAAGAGCACAACCCTTCACCAGCCCCACCTGCCCTACCAACACAAGAGCAGCCCTTCACCAACCCCACCAACACAAGAGCAACCCTTCACCAGCCCCACCTGCCCTACCGACACAAGCCCTACCAACACAAGAGCAGCCCTTCACCAACCCCCTACCCTACCAACACAAGAGCAGCCCTTCACCAACCCCCTGCCCTACCAACACAAGAGCAGCCCTTCACCAACTCCCTACCCTACCAACACAAGAGCAGCCCTTCCCTACCAACACAAGAGCAGCCCTTCACCAACTCCCCTACCCTACCAACACAAGAGCAGCCCTTCACCAACTCCAACCTACCCTACCAACACAAGAGCAGCCCTTCACCAAGAGCCCCACCTGCCCTACCAACACAAGAGCCCTTCACCAGCCCTTCACCCCTTCACCCCCCACTGCCCTACCAACACAAGAGCAGCCCTTCACCAACCCCCTGCCCTACCAACACAAGAGCAGCCCTTCACCAACCCCCCTACCCTACCAACACAAGAGCAGCCCTTCACCAACCCCACCTGCCTACCCTACCAACACAAGAGCAGCCCTTCACCAACCCCCCTGCCCTACCAACACAAGAGCAGCCCTTCACCAACCCCCTACCCCTACCAACACAAGAGCAGCCCTTCACCAACCCCCTACCCTACCAACACAAGAGCAGCCCTTCACCAACCCCCTGCCCTACCAACACAAGAGCAGCCCTTCACCAACCCCCCTGCCCTACCAACACAAGAGCAGCCCTTCACCAACCCCCCTGCCCTACCAACACAAGAGCAGCCCTTCACCAACCCCCCTACCCTACCAACACAAGAGCAGCCCTTCCAACCAAGAGCAGCCCTTCTTCACCAACCCCCCTGCCCTACCAACACAAGAGCAGCCCTTCTACCAACTACCAAGAGCAGCCCTTCACCAACTCCCCTGCCCTACCAACACAAGAGCAGCCCTTCACCAACTCCCCTACCCTACCAACACAAGAGCAGCCCTTCACCAACTCCCCTGCCCTACCAACACAAGAGCAGCCCTTCACCAGCCCCACCTGCCCTACCAACACAAGAGCAGCCCTTCACCAACTCCCTTGCCCTACCGACACAAGAGCAACCCTTCATCAAGTCCCCTGCCCTACCAACACAAGAGCAATCCTTCAGCCCCCCACCAGCGCTACCAGCCCCTTCTCAGGTTTCTCTCTTCTTTTGCACGCGGGTAGGGAGTTGCTATATCGGGGCCAAGATCAAAAATGAAGGTCGTTGGTCAAAGGTCAAGGTCACAGGAGCCGAAAATGCTGCCGCGCGGCTGGACAGATGGTCTAGCGCCTTAACGTGTTGCTGATGGTATTGTTCTTTGTTTGTTTATTATTCTCACCTTTTTCTGTCACATAAAATATTGATTATGATTCACCGTCATTTCACACGCAGGCCCTATATGACAGCCATTGAATTAATGTTTTGTCACCTTAAAGCACAATTATTAGCCAACATGATTTATTAGTATGAGGGCGATTGAATTAAAACGAAAGCAAATATTGCGTGAGTGCGAAGGTTAACGTGCGTGTGAATATTTATACGTTATGATATCGCGTACAGTCATGTAGGTTTTATATTTTGCTTTATTGCATGTGATATGCATACATCCATATTATACAATATTTTGTTGATTGATGAATGGAGGAATGATGATAGTGTCATTTACATATATATATATGCACAATTATTTATCGCACAGTGCAGACATGTATTACCCATCTCTCTCTCTGTGTCTCTCTCTGTCTCTCTCTCTCTCTCTCTCTCTCTCTCTCTCTCTCTCTCTCTCTCTCTCTCTCTCTCTCTCTCTCTCTCTGTCTCTGTCTCTGTCTCTCTCTCTCTCTCTCTCTCTCTCTCTCTCTCTCTCTCTCTCTCTCTCTCTCTCTCTCTCTCTCTCTCTCTTTCTCATTCTTTCTTTCTCTCTCACACACGCGCACACATACACAGACACACACACACACACACACACGCGCGCGCGCGCGATCGCACATACACACACACACACACACACACACACACACACATTCTTTCTTTCTCTCTCACACACGCGCGCGCACACAGGCACGCATACACACACACACACACACACACACACACACACACGCACACACACAGACATACGCGCACGCGCGCGTGCTCGCACATATGCATACACGTACACACAGACCCGCTCGCACACATGCACACACACACACGCACGCACGCACTCACTCACACACACACACACACACACACATGCACACACACACACATATGCACATACACACACACACACACAGACACACACACACACACAGACACACACACACACACCGCCATACGAATGTAACGTGTGCACTGACTCCGCCCTCATTTTGCATTGTTGTGTGCCGTGTGCACTCACGTGCCCCCCACCTTTCACCCCCCCCCCCCCTCCCCCGCCATCTCCCTTCCGTTTTTAAAATATTTTTTTAAATTTCCTTCACTATAAATCCTAGGCAAAACCTTTCTGCATTCTGTGTCTCTACGGGTGGTTTCTACAACGTCTGTTTCACACATCAGCAAAAAATAAAATAAAAAAATAGCGTTGTCATAGTTTCCACAATCATATTATTTTGGTGAGCTTTACTGCGGAGTTGTGTACTTGTGTGTGTAAAGTTGATGCCATATATAAAAAAAAAAGAAAAAATATGTAAAAATATAAAATGGCCTGACGTAATAAACGCGCCTCACAATGGGAGACTTAGTGGGATGTTTGTCACGCCTGGTGTCGTGACACTCGCTAGGGGCTTATCACGCTATAGTCTTAGTTGGGCGTAGTGAGAGAGAGAGAGAGAGAGAGAGAGAGAGAGAGAGAGAGAGAGAGAGAGAGAGAGAGAGAGAGAGACAGAGAGGGTTGGTCTCCTCTCTATCTCTCGCTCTCTCTTTATCCCCAACTAAGAATATAGAGAGGGATTAGCCCCCTAGCGAGTGTCACGACACCTGGCGTGACAAAACCCCCACTAAGTCTCCCATTTGAATAAGATTCGTCTGTTCGTCTCTCGAGATTTTCTCTTTTTATTGTATTTATTTATTTAAATTTCCCCCTTTTTGTTTGACACAACCACAACTATAAAAAATATATTACCACTAAAATCTTGCGTCTTAGATGGGGTCTTTTGTATAAATAGTTCCCCCACCTTCTGGAAGTTCTGTGCTTGTAACTTCCTCTAATCTGTCACTCCCTTTGACTCTGCTTCAATTCAGTAAACCTCTTCGCAGTTCCTTAATCACGTGACCCGTTGTCATGGCTGCGCTGACCTTCACCTTCACCTTGCTGCTGGCCGTTGCTATGGCGACGCTCAAGGTCAAGGGCAACGGAGTGACGGACTTCCTCAAGCTTCATGCCCACAACGACCACCGTTACTTCTATGACGTCATCTCTGAGGCCAACATGGCGGACCTCAAGGCATCACTGAGCAACTTTACCCTGGACCATAGCTACAAGGTGATGATGATGATGATGATGATGATGATGGTGATGATGATGATGATGATGATGGTGATGATGATGATGATGATGATGACCTCAAGGCATCACTGAGCAACTTTACCCTGGACCATAGCTACAAGGTGATGGTGATGATGATGGTGATGATGATGATGATGATGATGATGATGGTGGTGATGATGATGATGATGATGATGATGATGATGGTGATGATGATGATGATGATGATGATGGTGATGATGATGATGATGATGATGATGATGATGGTGGTGATGATGATGATGATGATGATAATGATGATGATGATGGTGATGATGATGATGATGATGATGATGATGATGATGATGATGATGGTGATGATGATGATGATGATGATGATGGTGATGATGATGATGATGATGATGATGATGATGATGATTATGATGATGATGATGATGACCTCAAGGCATCACTGAGCAACTCTACCCTGAACCATAGCTACAAGGTGGTGATGTTGATCATGACGGCGATGATGATGATGATGATGATGATGATCATGACGACGACGACGACGACGATCGTCGACTACGATGATGATGATGATGATGATGATGGCGGTGATGGTGGTGATGGTGACGACGACGACGACGGCGATGACGATGATATTGATGATTGCGACGACGACGATGATGATGATGATGATAATGACGACGATTACGATGACGACGATGATGATGATGTGTGTATCCAGATGGTTGCTGAAACCCGCTATCTATTCAGTGAGTACACGAAACGTTTGTGACCTATTTAAACTACAGTGCAATTTGTGTCCACGGTTTAAAGAATGTACATAATATTAGTATTTGCTACAACAGAAAACAAACAAGCAGTGTGTTTCGTCGTCCAGTGTTTGCACATGGAACACAACAGATAACGCAAAAGACAGAAGATAATGCAAAAGATAATGCAAAAGATAATGCAAAAGACAAAAGATAATGCAAAAGACAGAAGATAATGCCAAAGATAATGCAAAAGATAATGCAAAAGACAAAAGATAATGCAACAGACAAAAGATAATGCAAAAGATAATGCAAAAGACAACAGATAATGCAAAAGACAAAAGATAATGCAAAAGACAACAGATAATGCAAAAGACAACAGATAATGCAAAAGACAACAGATAACGCAAAAGACAACAGATAATGCAAAAGACAACAGATAATGCAAAAGACAACAGATAATGCAAAAGACAACAGATAACGCAAAAGACAACAGATAATGCAACAGACAACAGATAATGCAAAAGACAACAGATAATGTAAAAGACAAAAGATAATGCAAAAGACAACAGATAATGCAAAAGACAACAGATAATGCAAAAGACAACAGATAATGCAAAAGACAACAGATAATGCAAAAGACAACAGATAATGCAAAAGACAACAGATAATGCAAAAGACAAAAGATAATGCAAAAGACAACAGATAATGCAAAAGACAACAGATAATGCAAAAGATAATGCAAAACACAGAAGATAATGCAAAAGACAAAAGATAATGCAAAAGACAACAGATAATGCAAAAGACAACAGATAATGCAAAAGACAACAGATAATGCAAAAGACAACAGATAATGCAAAAGACAAAAGATAATGCAAAAGACAACAGATAATGCAAAAGACAAAAGATAATGTAAAAGACAAAAGATAATGCAAAAGACAAAAGATAATGCAAAAGACAACAGATAATGCAAAAGACAACAGATAATGCAAAAGACAAAAGATAATGCAAAAGACAACAGATAATGCAAAAGACAACAGATAACGCAAAAGACAACAGATAATGCAAAAGACAAAAGATAATGCAAAAGACAAAAGATAATGCAAAAGACAACAGATAATGCAAAAGATAATGCAAAAGACAAAAGATAATGCAAAAGACAAAAGATAACGCAAAAGACAACAGATAATGCAAAAGACAAAAGATAATGCAAAAGACAACAGATAATGCAAAAGACAACAGATAATGCAAAAGACAACAGATAATGCAAAAGACAAAAGATAACGCAAAAGACAACAGATAACGCAAAAGACAACAGATAATGCAAAAGACAAAAGATAATGCAAAAGATAATGCAAAAGACAAAAGATAATGCAAAAGACAACAGATAATGCAAAAGATAATGCAAAAGACAGAAGATAATGCAAAAGATAATGCAAAAGATAATGCAAAAGACAAAAGATAATGCAAAAGACAAAAGATAATGCAAAAGATAATGCAAAAGACAACAGATAATGCAAAAGACAAAAGATAATGCAAAAGACAACAGATAATGCAAAAGACAAAAGATAATGCAAAAGACAACAGATAATGCAAAAGACAACAGATAATGCAAAAGACAAAAGATAATGCAAAAGACAAAAGATAATGCAAAAGACAAAAGATAATGCAAAAGACAAAAGATAATGCAAAAGACAAAAGATAATGCAAAAGACAAAAGATAATGCAAAAGACAACAGATAATGCAAAAGACAACAGATAATGCAAAAGACAACAGATAATGCAAAAGACAACAGATAATGCAAAAGACAACAGATAATGCAAAAGACAACAGATAATGCAAAAGACAACAGATAATGACAAAAGATAATGCAAAAGACAACAGATAATGCAAAAGACAATGCATAATGCAAAAGACAAAAGATAATGCAAAAGACAACAGATAATGCAAAAGACAACAGATAACGCAAAAGACAACAGATAATGCAAAAGACAAAAGATAACGCAAAAGACAACAGATAATGCAAAAGACAACAGATAATGCAAAAGACAAAAGATAATGCAAAAGATAATGCAAAAGACAACAGATAATGCAAAAGACAACAGATAATGCAAAAGACAAAAGATAATGCAAAAGACAAAAGATAATGCAAAAGACAACAGATAATGCAAAAGATAATGCAAAAGACAGAAGATAATGCAAAAGACAAAAGATAATGCAAAAGACAACAGATAATGCAAAAGACAACAGATAATGCAAAAGACAAAAGATAATGCAAAAGATAATGCAAAAGACAACAGATAATGCAAAAGACAACAGATAATGCAAAAGATAATGCAAAAGACAGAAGATAATGCAAAAGACAAAAGATAATGCAAAAGACAAAAGATAATGCAAAAGACAAAAGATAATGCAAAAGACAACAGATAATGCAAAAGACAACAGATAATGCAAAAGACAAAAGATAATGCAAAAGACAACAGATAATGCAAAAGACAAAAGATAATGCAAAAGACAAAAGATAATGCAAAAGACAAAAGATAATGCAAAAGACAAAAGATAATGCAAAAGACAAAAGATAATGC
>CM065689.1:5986360-5993860 GCA_017654935.2 Phymorhynchus buccinoides
AATTATCTCATGAAATAAAGAAAATTTCAGTCAAAGTTTGCCCATGAGACGAACGCTAAGCATTAACACTCGTCTCATGGGCAAAATGTGACTGAAATTTTCTTCATTTCTTGAGATAATTGGCATGGGCTTCTTACCCGCCCATGGGCTTCTTACCCCGTCTTCCCCTATTATTATTATTAGTATTATTATTATTATTATTATTATTATTATTATTATTACTGTGAAGAAAAAAAACCCTGTGAATCTGTGAAGAAGAAAACAACCGTAAAATTGAAAATAAACGCGAAACAAGGGAATCACAAAAACAACGTATTAAAAGCGATACTATTTCATTAAACGTAATCAGGGAAACCTAAAACGCGACCACATCACAAAGCAAGAAGCTGCGTTTAGACTCAATGAAGGGCCAGCCACACGTGCACTAAAAATCGCACGACTGTACGATGCGATTCGATCACGTGATCTCGATGCGCGCGAATCACATTTTTGTTTCTTTGAGGTCACGTGATCGAATCGTATCGTGCAGTCGTCCTTTAGGGGGGAATGCTGATTTCTGTTCCGGCCTGATTTGCATATTCTGTGGAATTCCGTGTCATTATTATTAATCAGATGTTAATGACTCGTTTTTCTGTCACGTGGCCGGCTGCGTAGCTGCCGAAGCTTCTCTGGGACTGCCTGGCAAGGCTCTGAAAAGCGTTCTCCTCCATTGCCCAGAAAGAGAGCATCTGGACGACACACAAAACATACACTGTAATGAACTGGGGGTGCGCTTGTGTGGCTTTGCCATCTTAGTTATCTTTCCTTTCTTCCTACTACTTCGATTTGTAAGGCCCTTCCTTAAGTTGAGTAGTTTTTTTTTATATATATTTTTATATATTTTTTTTTTGAACAGCATACTCAAGTCTCCTATTTTTTATTTTTTTATTTTTTTCTTTCTTTTTTCCTTGTCAAGAAATAATATTGAACTTGTGCTCACCCTTGCTTTTCTTCTTGTTTGTGGCTCAAGCCACAAACCTATAACTCACTTTGTCGGTCGGTCGGTCTGTCGGTCGGTCCAAAATTGTCGCACATATTTTAAAGGAGAAAAAAATACTTGGACATAAAGTAACATTTCAGTTATCATATCTACATCTACAGTCCTGAATGAATGAAAAATGGTGTTTTACGTCCTCTCGGTCATAGACACATATGGGACATTTGTAAATACAAAGATGGTGGGAACAATACTGGCTGCAATGCCCGGAGGCAGTGCAACACCAATAAAGTCCCGAATTTTAAACAATATAGATAGGTGTAGCGGCCTTGGTTAAACTTCATCGGCTATGATACCGCCACAAGTATTATAGTGCCATCTACAGCCCTGGAAGTTCAGTTTAACGTCGCGTATCGGCTTTCGCCATGTACGACGGGCTGAACAAACCAACCAGGATATAAAGGCAGAGAAGCGATCAGAGTAATTCAATCTACAGCCCTGAATGAATTTTGAAGCTTTACGTCCTCTCGTATCTACAGCCCTGGAAATTTTGGTGTTTTACGTCCTCTCGACCCGTGAAGGCACATATGGGACATGTATCTACAGCCTTTACAGCCCTGAGAATGAAAAATGGTGTTTTACGTCCTCTCGGTCATAGACACATATGGGACATTTGTAAATACAAAGATGGTGGGAACAATACTGGCTGCAATGCCCGGAGGCAGTGCAACACCAGTAAAGTCCCGAGTTTTTAACAATACAGATATGTACTATTAACTTTACAGCCCTGAATGAAAAATGGTGTTTGACGTCCTCTCGGCCATAGACACATATGGGACATTTGTAAATACAAAGATGGTGGGAACAATACTGGCTGCAATGCCCGGAGGCTGTGCAACACCAGTAAAGTCCCGAGTTTTTAACAATATAGATATGTACTATATGTAATTTTACAGCCCTTACGTATGGAAAGAATTATATACTGAACATGCATCGTCATTTTAAAGCGTAGAAAATAATAAACATACGTAATACAGACACTGCAACAGACACGATGAGTATGCGGTGCTTCTTTCGATGAGTATAAGTAGGATAAATAGTTTTAAATGTTTTCCCAAAGATATAAAAAGTTACGAAATGGTGCAGAGATAACATTCTGGTTTACATATTAAAATTATTGAAAAGCCAGAGGAAGCGACTCAGTGTATATAATGATTGCAGTGGTTAAAAATAGACCGCACTTCAAATCGAGGCTGCTCTTTAAAATGTTTCGTTTTCAATTGTCGCACGCCACAAACAATTGCGAATCCGCGCTTGTTTCCCTTTAACGGTACCTTTGAAACTTTTTATCTCATGTCAGTTTTAAACTCATCTTCCTGATGAAGAGATAATAAAAAATCTCGAAAGCTTGAAACCATCGGTGTTGTGTGGTAATTTTGAAATGAGATATACTATGATTGTTTAGATTCAGCGCGTGTTTGATAACCTGCTGACAGCCACAAAGCATATCTAGGGGAAGACGGGGTAAAAAGCGCATGGGCGGGTAAGAAGCCCACCCCAATTATCTCATGAAATAAAGAAAATTTCAGTCAAATTTTGCCAATGAGACGAATGCTAGACATTAACACTCGTCTCATGGGCAAAATGAGACTTAAATTTGCTTCATTTCATGAGATATTGGGGGAAGGCTTCTTACCCGCCCATGCGCTTTTTACCTCGTCTTCCCCTATCAATGGTTCAAATTTACCATTCTCAAAAAAATTGAAATAAATTATACAACGGGACCAAAGCATATCATAATACCAAGAAACTGGGTTTAAACTCGGACAATAACGCAGGTGTTTATTTGCATGTTTCGTGATTTTCTTTTACTTTCATATAGATTGAATTCTAATCACCGAAACGGACGCAAGGTATATACCTAGTACCTAGGTTAAAATCTCTCTCTCACCCTTGGTGGGTAGGTAGCAATGATCGGAAACCACTCTGCATGGATGACGGACGCATCAGCTTTCATCTTTTTAGCCCACGATACGGTCTCCATCTCCCACGCCTGGGGACACATATCCTCTGAAAAACAACAACAAAACAAAACGAGATGAAAGATGGCAAGTCATATAAATAAGCGTAAAGTTATATCCCCCCCCCCCCCCCCTAGCTGGGGTAAAGCATCACTTGCCAAGCCCTAACAACATCAAGTGTTTGAATACAGTACTACAGAGGATCCCCTCCCACCGTGGTATTGAAGGCAATGAGCAGGCTGACACTAATTTGACCCTAAGCCTATCCCTAACCCTAACCCTAACCCTATTACTAGCCCTAGCCCTAACCCTAAACCTATCCATAACTACATGATTTGTCATTCATTTTTCCTTAGTTTTGTTTCCATTTTTCATGCAAGCAAATGTGTTTCTTTGATTGTATTGTGCTTGTACGAGACCACACTGTAATTTCACCTAACGTGATAATAAAGTATTTTTGACTTTGAAATCTATCCATAACTCTTCGCACATGCGCAGACATGTTGAGAACAAATCCATCTTGAGAACACCACACCGGGCATAACTGGAGGGGTAGAGGGAATAACCAGCTGGAGTAGCGTAGAAAGGGGTACCCAGAAGTGAGTGAAATGGCGACTTCGTCTCTGGCTGCAACGCGCTCTCCAGGTGGGAGCAACCCGAATTTCATTCACAGAGACGCCTCTGTGACTATAAAATACCTAATGCCTAATGCAATGGCGGACACACAGACATATTGACAGAGAGACAGACACACTGTCACACAGAGACAACGGACAGACAATGGACATGCACACAGAGAGACAGACACACAGTCACACGGAGACAACGGACAGACAGAAAATGAGCAGACGGACATAATGATGGACACACACAGTCACACAGAGACAACGGACAGACAATGGACATGACACAGAGAGACAGAGCACAGAGAGAGGAGAGAGACACAGAGAGACAGAGAGAGAGAGAGAGAGAGAGAGACAGAGAGAGACAGACAGAGAGACAGACAGACAGACAACGGACAGACAGACAGACAGACAGACATCACACAGTTACACAGAGACAACGGACAGACATAAAACACGAGCAGACGGATGGACAGAGGAATTCGAAGAGACATTCTGTCTTACTGGAGTGGCTCAGGCTCCAGTCAGCAAAGAAGAGAACTTTGCTGTCATTGCTGTTTTCGGGGTAGTCCCAGGTTCCCGTGTCTTCAGGACTCAGACCGAAAGTCTCAAAGTACTGTTCGCCCGTCTCCACCGGATATTGCGTCACTTGTGACCTCGAGGGAAAGGTCAGGAATTGTAGAGCTTCCGTGTCGTTGCTTCGGAAGACTGAGTACAAAAGAGGAAATGCAAATAATTATGCAAAAAGAGAGTATGATTATCAAGCAAGGCCTGTTTTAAGGATTGGGCCTAAAATATCACCAGACGCGTGGATGTTCGACACATTTGTGTTTGTTATAATAATCATACAGATACAAGACACACAAAAACATGCTGTAATTTTCATGGAGTTTACAATATCATCATTAAAAAACACCGACATTGATTATGTGCAACAGAAAAGAGATTGCTTTATTTTATGTCCGTCTGCGAACATTTTACTACGGAATGTATCCCTCTTTCTTTTCTATTGTAGCGAATAAATATGTTTTATTAAAATAATCTTCTGATACAGAAAAATGTATCAACTGTTTAAATAAGTTATTGTCTCAGCAAAGGTTTGGTATACTCACCGAAAAGATAGCGAGATTCAGCAACCACCTGCACACACACACATGCACCAAACACACACACACACACACACACACACACACACACACACACACACACACACACACACACACGCACATGCACACGCACACGCGCACACACACACACAACACATACACACACACACACATGCACCAAACACACACATACACGCACACACACACACATGCACCAAACACACACAAATACATGCACCAAACACACACACACACACACACACACACACGCACACGCACACGCACACGCACACGCACACACACACATACCAGCAGCATCGTTATCATCATCTCAATCATCATTATCATTATCTTGTAGCTATATGATATAGCGCCAATTTGTCTATTGTTTGTCATTATTATCATTATCTTGTAGCTATATGATATAGCGCCAATTTGTCTATTGTTTATAATTAATATCATTATCTTGTAGCTATTTGATATAGCGCCAATTTGTCTATTGTTTGTAATTATTATCATTATCTTGTAGCTATATGATATAGCGCCAATTTGTCTATTGTTTATAATTATTATCATCATGACTTTCATCTTCCTCCTCTTCCTCTTCCTCCTTTTCATACTCCTTCTCTTCATCATCATCGTCATTATCATCATCACTTTGTAGCTATGGTCCAGGGTAAAGTTGATCAGTGATGCCTTGAGATCATCATCATCATCATCATCATCATCATCATCATCATCATCATCATCATCATCACCTTGTAGTTATGGTCCAGGGTAAAGTTGCTCAGTGATGCCTTGAGGTCATCATCATCATCATCATCATCATCATCATCATCATCATCACCATCATCATCACCATCATCATCATCATCATCATCATCATCATCATCATCATCATCATCACCTTGTAGTTATGGTCCAGGGTAAAGTTGCTCAGTGATGCCTTGAGATCATCATCATCATCATCATCATCATCATCATCATCATCATCATCATCATCACCTTGTAGCTATGGTCCAGGGTAAAGTTGCTCAGTGATGCCTTGAGGTCCGCCATGCTGGCCTCAGAGATGACGTCATAGAAATAACGGTGGTCGTTGTGGGCACGAAGCTTCAGGAAGTCCGTCACTCCGTTGCCCTTGACCTTGAGCGTCGCCATAGCAACGGCCAGCAGCAAGGTGAAGGTGAAGGTCAGGGGAGCCATGACAATACGTCACGCGATTAAGGAACTGCGAAGAAGGTTTACTGAATTGAAGCTTGCGATTACTTAATTAATTTTGTTTGTTGATTTTTAAAAGTGCGTTTTATTGGGAACACAAAGGGTTTAATGAAACGTAGAGAGGTTTATCTGTCAGAACAAAACAAAAACAAAATGAAAGAAAAAAAGAATGGCTTGTTATAATAATGTGAAGGAAAAGTCCTGCTTTCATAATAACGAATGACGTCCTCCGGTCTTGAACAAACACATATGGGAAATTAGTAGATATACAGATGGTGGGAACGATCCTGGAGGCAATGCCCGGAGGCAGTGCAACACCAGGAAAGTCCCGAATTTTCATAATAACTAAACTACAAAGCCAAATAATAGACATCAGTCATACATCTGAAACAGACGTCTTTCGATCAGATGAAATATAAACACAGGGATATGTGGAACATTAAAGAAGAACAAAATCCAAGACGCAGGACTTTATCAGTAGTGTTTGATAATATTTGTGGTTGTGTCAAAAAGAGAGAGATAATAATATTAAAAATACCATAACAATAAAAACAGAGAGAAAACCTTAAGATATGAACAGACGAATCGTGGTTTTTTTAATTTTTATTAAAATTGTTTTGCATGTTTTTCATCAACAAATTACAATACACACATAAATAAATGTATGAGTAAATAAACAAATAAATAAAAAGTATAATAAAAAAGATAAATAAATGAGAAAGGAAGGAGACAAAGGAACAATGATGGTAAATAAACAATGCACAGCTAAGGAGTTAATTCATATAAAAAATATTTAAAAAGAATTTTTTAAAAAGTCTACGCCTGTTCGAAACAATGACCAATCGACACGAGTTGAAAATCATGAGCAATACACAATTCTGCACGACATATACTCATACACACAATCATATATATTTAAACACAGAAGTTATCAATATTAATGTTTTTTCCATGGATTTTGGGTTATGCTATTGCAAATCATGTAGTATTACATTATGGCATGATACATATTTCTTGTATGACCAAATTCTTGGAAGCACAACAAAGGCTGGGTAAGCATTCTAAATTATTGATTTAATGTTAATTTGATGAGGATTCACAAAGCAAAGCTTTGATGTAAAATCATGATGTATCATGTTTTTGCGAGCAGTGTACTCTTCTATTTTGAATCGATATTCCAGCTTTGTTTTTTAGCAAACACTTGCAAATAAGGAATATTTTTGTTTAATCTGCATTCATATATATATTGTTTTGCAAGCAAAACAATGAAATAAAACATCGAATCAATGCATATATCTTTATCATATCCAAGTATAACTAAAGGCTCAGTTAACCGCAGATTCGAAATATTAAAACATTTTTCATTCATTAAGTTTGACAGTGTTTGCCCAAACCGCTGAACATGCGTGCATTGCCAGAATATATGTGTAATACTATCTTTAGCTGTGTTGCAGAAATTGCAAAGATCAGTGGGAGATACTCCCATTGGCTTCAAAATGACATTCGTTCCAAGGCTTCTGTGGATAATTCTTAACTGGAACCACTTCATTTTA
>CM065689.1:6006360-6011360 GCA_017654935.2 Phymorhynchus buccinoides
TGTATTGTATAGCGGTACGTCACAATACATTTATCAGTCTTTCGTGGAAGACTATGACTCTCGAACGAAGGACCTTGTACCGGCTCTGGTGCTGCAGCCAAAGGTATGGGTTGGCTTTTGGGGGACCTTCCTCAACGCCAACTCTCGTCCTCAAATCCCTTTTGGCCGAGAGAGTGGGGATGCAACCTGGTGCAAGGCATCTCCGCTATAAACTAATTATCGCCCAGCCCGCCATGAATAGTATCTGTCCTCTCTGCTATCTGGCAGTCATTGTCGGAAACGACAGACAGGCAACAAACAAGGGGTACGTCATAAGCGTTTGCTTGTTATGGGCCCCCCCCCCCCCCCTTAACCTCATTATTGTTGAATTCTTTGTACTGATATTTGAATAAAGTTGTTTAAACCAAGTGTAAAGTAACGCTATTTACATTGACGAGACAACACTGTTTTGTCTCGTCAATAAATAAAACAACGTCACTTATGCACTTGTTGCGTGTTCGGTTAGCATCCTCGTCAGTACATACATCGGCAAAGTTTCTTTAGGATTAGTTCAGTATGTTAAGGTGTGGCGATAGGAACGCATTATTATCCAGAAAGAAATTGGATTTTGATGGGAAAGCGTTTCTTTTTCTTCTTCTTCTTCTTCTGCGTTCCCAAACCATATGGCCATAATTGGTAAGGTACGCATGTGTCCAGTTTTCAGTTTTAACTGGTCTCCCCGCTGCGTACAGTCGACACATTCCGATTTCAGAGGAGCTCAAATGAGAAAAATGACTTTGAAGATTTTTTTGGGGCAAAGGCAGGATAATGGGCCAGTAAGTCAGAAACAGTGATGGAAAGCGAAAGGAAAAGGCAGAGTCAAAGAGAGTGGCAGATTAGGGGAAGTTTCAAGCACAGAACTTCCAGAAGGTGGAGGAACTATTTTTACGAAAGACACCCCCACCACCTCCCGGTATCCCCACAGGGAGAGACTTGTGGATGGGGCGGGGTCGTCCAGCTCCCCGTATGAAGGCACGAGGCATCCACCCACTGCCCCATCATGGAGAACAGTGTTCAGACAAACCAAACTAACTAATAACAGTTTATATCCCGAAAATGCACGATTATGCCACACACTAACCGTACTAAGTCAGATAGAAGTTTGTAGCCCGAAAATGCACGATTATGCAACATACTAGCCGTACTAAGTCAGATAGAAAATGCACGATTATGCAACACACTAGCCGTACTAAGTCAGATAGAAAATGCACGATTATGCAACACACTAGCCGTACTAAGTCAGATAGAAAATGTACGATTATGCAACATACTAGCCGTACTAAGTCAGATAGAAAATGCATGATCATGCAACATACTAGCCGTACTAAGTCAGATAGAAAATGCACGATTATGCAACATACTAGCCATACTAAGACACTTAGACGTTTGTAGCCCGAAAATGCACGATTATGCAACACACTAGCCGTACTAAGTTAGATAGAAAATGCACGATAATGCAACACACTAGCCGTACAAAATCAGATAGAAGTTTGTAGCAAGAAAATGCACAATTTATGCAACAAACTAGCCGTACTAAATCAGATAGAAGTTTGTAGCCCGAAAATGCACGATTATGCAACATACTAGCCGTACTAAGTCAGATAGAAGTTTGTAGCCCGAAAATGCACAATTATGCAACACATTAGCCGTACTAAGTCAGACAGAAGTTTGTAGCCCGAAAATGCAAGATTATGCAACATGCTAGCCGTACTAAGTCAGATAGAAGTTTGTAGCCCGAAAATGCAAGATTATGCAACATGCTAGCCGTACTAAGTCAGATAGAAGTTTGTAGCCTGAAGATGCATGATTATGCAACACACTAGCCGTACTAAATCAGATGGAAGTTTGTAGCCCGAACATGCACGATTATGCAACATACTAGCCGTACTAAATCAGATGGAAGTTTGTAGCCCGAACATGCACGATTATGCAACATACTAGCCGTACTAAATCAGATGGAAGTTTGTAGCCCGAACATGCACGATTATGCAACATACTAGCCGTACTAAATCAGACAGTGAAGACGGACAACTATATTCTCACTTGAATGGCGAAGGGTCCAGTCAGCAAAGAGGAGACCTTTGCTGTCATTGCTGTTTTCGGGGAAGTTCCAGATTCCCGTGTCTTCAGGACCCAGACCGAAAGTCTCAAAGTACTGTTCGCCCGTCTCCACCGGATACTGCGTCACTTGTGACCTCGAGGGAAAGTTCAGGAATTGTAGAGCTTCCGTGTCGTTGCTCCGGAAGGCTGAGAACGAATAGAGAGACCCAAAACAAATTATGACACGCGCACACGCGCGCACACGCACGTACGCATGCACACACACACACACACACACACACACACACACACACACACACACACACACACACACACACACACACACGCACACAAAGATAATTTGCAAGGCCTATTTGATAATAAAACAACATCAAATCCCCCCCCCCCCCTCCCTCCCCTGACTTTTGTTGCTGTTGGTGAGGTTAGGTCAACCCTTTCACCACCAGCCATCTTTGAGCAAAAACTTTCCATTAAACTTACTTGGCTACAGTAAAGATTTCATCTGCAATATTGTGGGATTTCTCTGTGACACATTTAGAATGGGCTCAATCCTTACTACCCGAATTTAGGAACATAATATCATTGAATAATAGACCCTGATTCCAAGAGTTTTAATGACATGGGTGTTGTTAAATCATTGTGGTGCAAAAATGCGACATTGGCGGTGAAAGGGCTAAAGTGCTCGCTCTCGCCAGTCCCCCCACCCCCCACCCCAACCCCCACCCCAACCCCCACCCCGTTGGTGTTTACATCCATAATTGGACCCTGCCAACGCATCGCAACAAGAAAGGTGTGAATTTTAGACAGATTTCATAAGTTTACTACAAACAGCAAGGAATCTGACTTTCCTTTTAACGTCCAGGGCCTGTATTCACGTTGAGATAGCATGAGACTTAGCATGATGCTAACTTAGAAGCTCTTCCAATGTCCTGTAGGATTTAATAGGACTTTTGGAAAAGCTCTTCCAATGTCCTGTAGGATTTAATAGGACTTTTGGAAGAGCTTCTAAGTTGGCATGATGCTAAGTCTCATGCTATCTCAACGTGAATACAGGCCCAGATCTTTTTATGATGACGACACCACACATAGCTCTAAGCTACAAAGAAAAAAACACCCTTCTCTTTTGCGTTATCTTTTGTCTTTTGCATTATCTTTTGTCTTTTGCATTATCTTTTGTCTTTTGCGTTATCTTTTGTCTTTTGCGTTATCTTTCGTCTTTTGCATTATCTGTTGTCTTTTGCATTATCTTTTGCGTTATCTTTTGTCTTTTGCGTTATCTTTTGTCTTTTGCGTTATCTTTTGTCTTTTGCATTATCTGTTGTCTTTTGCATTATCTTTTGTCTTTTGCATTATCTGTTGTCTTTTGCATTATCTTTTGTCTTTTGCGTTATCTTTTGTCTTTTGCATTATCTTTTGTCTTTTGCATTATCTTTTGTCTTTTGCATTATCTTTTGTCTTTTGCGTTATCTTTTGTCTTTTGCATTATCTTTTGTCTTTTGCATTATCTTTTGTCTTTTGCATTATCTGTTGTCTTTTGTATTATCTGTTGTCTTTTGCATTATCTGTTGTCTTTTGCATTATCTTTTGTCTTTTGCATTATCTTTTGTCTTTTGCATTATCTTTTGTCTTTTGCATTATCTTTTGTCTTTTGCGTTATCTTTTGTCTTTTGCATTATCTGTTGTCTTTTGCATTATCTTTTGTCTTTTGCATTATCTTTTGTCTTTTGCATTATCTTTTGTCTTTTGCATTATCTGTTGTCTTTTGCATTATCTTTTGTCTTTTGCATTATCTTTTGTCTTTTGCATTATCTTTTGTCTTTTGCATTATCTTTTGTCTTTTGCATTATCTTTTGTCTTTTGCATTATCTTTTGTCTTTTGTATTATCTTTTGTCTTTTGCATTATCTTTTGTCTTTTGCATTATCTTTTGTCTTTTGCATTATCTTTTGTCTTTTGCATTATCTTTTGTCTTTTGCATTATCTGTTGTCTTTTGCATTATCTGTTGTCTTTTGCATTATCTTTTGTCTTTTGCATTATCTTTTGTCTTTTGTATTATCTTTTGTCTTTTGCATTATCTTTTGTCTTTTGCATTATCTTTTGTCTTTTGCATTATCTTTTGTCTTTTGCATTATCTGTTGTCTTTTGCATTATCTTTTGTCTTTTGCATTATCTTTTGTCTTTTGCATTATCTTTTGTCTTTTGCATTATCTTTTGTCTTTTGCATTATCTTTTGTCTTTTGCGTTATCTTTTGCATTATCTTTTGCATTATCTTTTGTCTTTTGCATTATCTTTTGTCTTTTGCATTATCTTTTGTCTTTTGCATTATCTGTTGTCTTTTGCATTATCTTTTGTCTTTTGTTATCTTTGTCTTTTGCATTATCTGTTGTCTTTTGCATTATCTTTTGTCTTTTGCATTATCTGTTGTCTTTTGCGTTATCTTTTGTCTTTTGCATTATCTTTTGCATTATCTTTTGTCTTTTGCATTATCTTTTGTCTTTTACATTATCTTTTGTCTTTTGCATTATCTGTTGTCTTTTGCGTTATCTTTTGTCTTTTGCGTTATCTTTTGTCTTTTGTCTTTTGCATTATCTTTTGTCTTTTGCATTATCTTTTGTCTTTTGCGTTATCTTTTGTCTTTTGCGTTATCTTTTGTCTTTTGCGTTATCTTTTGTCTTTTGCATTATCTTTTGTCTTTTGCATTATCTTTTGTCTTTTGCATTATCTTTTGTCTTTTGCATTATCTTTTGTCTTTTGCATTATCTTTTGTCTTTTGCATTATCTTTTGTCTTTTGCGTTATCTTTTGTCTTTTGCGTTATCTTTTGTCTTTTGCATTATCTTTTGTCTTTTGCATTATCTTTTGTCTTTTGCATTATCTTTTGTCTTTTGCATTATCTTTTG
>CM065689.1:6021360-6023860 GCA_017654935.2 Phymorhynchus buccinoides
TGTGTGTGTGTGTGTGTGTGTGTGTGTGTGTGTGTGTGTGTGTGTGTGTGTGTGTGTGTGTGTGTTGTGTATTGTGTATTGTGTGTGGTGTGTGGTGTGTGGTGTGTGGTGTGTGTGTGTGTGTGTGTGTATGTATGTATGTATATATGTACAGATAATAAAGATAGGAAGATGATACTTGATGTGCATGTAGGCTAGGTACTGTAGATGTGCCTTTTGGTGTCAAGCTCAATGTCAAGGTCATGACCTTGACGTATGACCTTGAAAACTGAAAATCTATTTGTAGCCATATCTCGGGCACCAGTCAACATATGATGTTGAAACTTGGTATGAAGGTGGTTTAGCTTATGCTCCTTCCGAATATTGTTGACAATCAAGGTCAAAGTCAAGGTCAAGGAGATCGCTGGACCCTGAAAATCGGGGGGTCTGAAAAATGGAGTTTCCAAGATAACAGCATGCAGGAATAAGGATAGGAAGATGAAACTTGATGTGCATGTAGGCTAGGTACTGTAGATGTGCCTTTTGGGGTCAAGGTCAAGGTCATGGCCTTGACGTATGACCTGGAAAACTTAAAAAATTGTTTTTAGCCATATCTCAGGCACCAGTCGACATAGGATGTTGAAACTTGGTATGAAGGTGGTTTGGCTTATGCTCCTTCCGAATATTGTTGACCAATCAAGGTCAAGGTTAAGGTCAAGGAGATCGCTGGACCCTGTAAATCGGGGGGTCGGAAAAATGGAATTCCCAAGATGAAATCAGGTGGGAATGTTGGCTGGGTATTGTAAATGTGCCATTTGGGGTCAAGGTCAAGGTCATGACCTTGACGTGTGACCTTGAAAACTAGCAACGCGGGTGATTCTCGGATGCTTTTATGGGAAATCTACTCAGCAAGATAGGGATAGTCAGCAGCAGAAACAGTAAGATAGTAACAGTATGCAGCAGCAGCAAGATAATCACAGTCATCCTCCGAAGTCGGGGTGTGGCTGCGTAACTCCGCGGGTGATTCTCGAATGCTACATTCGATAACTTTTCAATCTAGTTTAATATAATAATGAGTGACAACCGTATGTAGGTGTAAGTATATTATCGTATTAGGTACTTTATAGTCACACAGGCATCTCTGTGAAATTCGGGTTGCTCCCACCTGGAGAGCGCGTCGCAGCCAGAGGCGCGCCACCTTTTTTTTGTTGCATGCGATTTTTGTGTGACTGATGAGGAAGGAAAGGGGGGGGGGGGGGGGGTAAATTTTGGACCAAATGTAAACTTTTTCGTTGCCTCTGGGATTAACGTATGCTAAGTGCATGCATGGGCACACGGGACCTCGGTTTATCGTTTCATCCGAAAGACTGCAAAGTGAGAGGAAAATCCCCTGTACCCAGGTTCGAACTCGGGTTTACTTGACACGAGGCGAACGCGCTACCACTGTGCCACTGTACACTATTATGCATGCAGCCGTTCATTCTTTGATGAACCAACATTCCTTTGGAGGCTTACCAGTTCGTTCTGCGTTGTGTTTCGTTTATGCGTAACATATAGAGTGGCATAGCCATGCCACTCTTGGATAGATGTTGATTTGTATGTTGTCCTCTCCACCATTGTTGATGTGTACTGTGTGGGTGAAGGGTCATAAAGGCGAACTTGGCACATTCATTTTTTAAAAATTGAGAACGATGCTTTGTTTGCCTCCCTTCGGTTCTGATCCACGCATTGCTAGATGATTGGTAATCGTAATCAACTTTGGTGGAGGGGAGTTAATTAGAAAGAGAGTTCTCCCCCTTTGTTGAATATCGTTATCTCCTCTCTTGGCCTCACTATTTCATTCTTTGATACGTAGACTATATTTGTTTCGTATAATGATGAGTGACAACCGCATGTAGGTGTGAGTATCAATATTACCAGCCTTTAGCGAAGCTGGTAATGTTTTCAGAGAATTCTGTTTGTTCCTGACCATCTATCTGACTATCTATGTTGGCACGATAACGTTTGAACGGAGAGACCTAGGAGACTCCTCGTTATCGGGACTTTACTGGAGTTGCACTGCCTCCGGGCATTGCCTCCAGTATTGTTCCCACCATCTTTGTATCTACAAATGTCTCATATGTGTCTGTTCCAGACCGAGAGGACGTAAAACACCATTTTTCAGACTCCATTTATTTTCAATACAGTCGCGGTACCATAGCCGATGAGGTTTAGCCGAGGCGTGGTTACCGCTACACCTATCTATATTGTTACAAACTCGGGACTTTACTGGTATTGCACTGACTCCGGGCATTGCAGCCAGTATTGTTCCCACCATCTTTGTATTTACAAATGTCCCATATGTGTCTATGACCGAGAGGACGTAAAACATCATTTCATCAGATTTAATAAACGTAGCGGTACCATAGCCAATAAGGTTTAACAGAGGCGTGGTTACTGCTACACTTGTATGTATTGTTAAAAATTCGGGACTTTACTGGTGTTGCACTGTCTCCGGGCATTGCCTCCAGTATCGTTCCCA
>CM065689.1:6031360-6038860 GCA_017654935.2 Phymorhynchus buccinoides
CTCTCTCTCTGATTTGCCATTTCAGGATCTCAGGTTTCAGTTAATACCTCGGAAGTATTACAGCCAACCGTCTTTGTTTAGATTAGGAATGTTAATGTCGTCAACCAATGAACAAGTCGTTAACGTATTTGCAGTATATTTGCATAAAGCCTTTAAAATCAGGTCTACCTTATGCAGTTAGAGGTTGATGATTCCCAAATGTTATGCTTATGTTTTGCTTTGTGTGTACTTATTATGTCTGATTATGCCAGACTATGTTCTATTGTATCACCCCCTCATAAGGGGCTATGGCCTTGATTGATTAAATATCCATCTCTCTCTCTCTCTCTCTCTCTCTCTCTCTCTCTCTCTCTCTCTCTCTCTCTCTCTCTCTCTCTCTCTCTCTCTCTCTCTCTCTCTCTCTCTCTCTCTCTCTCTCTCTCTCTGATTTGCCATTTCAGAATGATTTTTGAAACAACAGTGCACACAAAAGGCAATTTCAATCCGTTAATAATTGTCGGTAAAGTATCGGTATGCTCACTGATAAGGTACTGAGGCTCTGCTATCACCTGCACACACACGCACGCACACGCATGCACACACACACACACACACACACACACACACACACACACACACGCGCGCGCGCGCGCGCGCGCACACACACGCACACACGCCCGCATGCACGCACACACACAATTTAACCACGGTTAATGTAGTGCTGACAATTGCAGTTATATCATCATCATCGTCATCACCATCATCATCATCATCATCATCATCACTATATCATCATCATCATCATCATCATCATCATCACCATCACCATCATCATCATCACCATCATCATCACCATCATCATCATCATCATCATCATCACCATCATCATCATCATCACCATCATCATCATCATCATCATCATCATCATCACCATCATCACCATCATCATCATCATCATCATCATCATCATCATCATCATCATCATCATCATCACCACCATCATCATCATCATCATCATCATCATCATCATCATCACCATCATCATCACCATCATCATCACCATCATCATCATCATCACCATCATCATCATCCCCATCATCATCATCCCCATCATCATCATCATTATCATCATCATCACCATCATCATCACCATCATCATCATCATCATCATCATCATCATCATCGTCATCGTCATCATCACCTTGTAGCTATGGTCCAGGGTAAAGTTGCTCAGTGATGCCTTGAGGTCCGCCATGCTGGCCTCAGAGATGACGTCATAGAAATAAACGTGATCGTTCTGGGCAGGAAGCTCCAGAAAGTCCTTGAGGCCACTGCCCTTGACCTTGACCGTCCTCACAGCAACGACCAGCAGCAAGGTGAAGGCGAAGGTCAGGGGAGCCATGGCAACGTGTCACGTGATCAGTGAACTGTGACGACAAACCAATATGAAGTATGTAAAGATTTATTGTTCAGTATTATTACACTTAGCCATTACGTTACAAGAGCAACAGATATAGGAAAACACAGTGTAAAAAAAAAGTCTTAGAAACGTGAAAGTCGAATCATTCTAATCTTCAAAAACACGAAACAAAATTGAGACAGAAAAGAAATAAATTCAAGGAAAGAATACTTTACTTATGAAACTTTCATTTTAAACAGAATTTTTTATTTTTTTTATTTTTTTATTTTTAATATACTCAACAAAATAATATCAGCATTCAGCACCATCTATCTACTGAAACATTGTGAGTACAGAAGACAAAATTAAAAGCCAAGTGCATGCCAATAAATTCATAGGAGTTTTAAACAAAAAGAATGTAGCCTAATGCTACAGTTTGGATTTTTTAAAAAGTTACGCATACATTAAAAAATAAATATATATTACTGGGTGTCTTGAAACTAATGATATTTCTCGTAGTCTAAGATATTTCTGAGAACGAGCAGAAAAGGTAGGCCTGCAAACTCCAGGGATTTTCAACTTAGAATTTATAGAGGGTTTTGTGCAGTGAAGATGCGGTTTTGCACACGGCACTCTGAAGTGGGCGGAGTCAATGCACACGGCACACAGAAGAAGGAGGAGTTAACCCTTTCGCCGCCAGCTATTTTTCAGCCAAAAAATACCATCAAACTTAACTGGGTAGAGTAACAACAAATCTGCAATACTGGGAATTCTTCTGTGACGTGCATAGCGTTAAGCCTATCTTTAACCCTTTCACCGCCAAAGTCGCATTTTAGCACCACAGTGATTTGACACCTTTGTCACTAAAAAGCATCAAATTGGGGTCTATTATCCAAAGACCCTGTTGTCTTAGTTCTTGGGAAGAGAGAAAATGGAGTTTTACGTCCTCTTGGTCTGAATCAGACACATATGGGACATTTGTAAATACAAATATGGTGGGAACAATACTGGAGGCAATGCCCGGAGGCAGTACGAAACCAGTAAATTCGAGTTCTTGGGAAGTAAGGGTAGACCTTATGTTATATGAAGTCACAGAAGAATCCCCAATACTGCAGATGGTTTTTGTTTGTGGCTCAAGCCACAAACCTATAACTCACTTTGTCTGTCGGTTGGTCGGTCTGTCGGTCTGTCGTTCCAAAATTGTCGCACATTTTGACAAAATTGTCGCACTTCAAATCGAGGCTACACTTCTGGCCGCTCTTTAAAATGATGTATTTTAAAAGCGTACAAAATAATAAACATACGTAATACAGACACTACAACAGACACGACGAGTATGCGGTGCTTCTTTTGATGAGCATAAGTAGGATACATAGTTTTAAATGTTTTCCAAAAGTTATAAAAAGTTACGAAATGGTGCAGAGATAACATTCTGGTTTACAGATTAAAATTATTGAAAATCCAGGGGAGGTGACTCATGATTGGAGTGGTAAAAATAGACCGCGTGCCACAAACTATTGCGATTTCGCGCTTGTTTTTCTCTACCCAGGTAAATTTAATGGACATTTCTTGCTGAAATATGGCTGGCGGTGAAAGGGTTAATCTCCCAAAATTAAGAAAATAGGGTCTTCGGATAACAGGCCCTGATTTGATGCCTGTTAGCGACATGAGTGTTAAACCATTGTGGTGCATAAATGCGACATTGGTGCCCGCGGTGAAAGGGTTAAGAACACCCCGCACGCTCGCGTGATAGTCATTGGCCAATGAAATACGTTCAGTGTCGTGCGCAAAACTGTAATGGAAACGACGTGAAACCATAGACTTATGCGTTGTCATGGTAGAAACGTAGATGTGCGTAATTATGAATTATGTGAAATATTATACAGCCTTATAATTCATGCTTCTTCTTCTGAGTTCCCATGGCCATAATGGGTAAGGTACATATGTGTCCGGTTTTCAGTTTTGACTGGTCTCCCCGCTGTGTACAGCCGACACATTCCGATTTCGGAGGAGCTCAAAGGAGAAACATTATTTGGAAGATTTTTTGGAAAAAAGGCATGAGAATGGGCCGAATAAGTCAGAAAGATAGTAGATGACAGAAAGCAAAGGGAAAAGGCAGAGTCAAAGAGAGTGGCAGATTAGAGGAAGTTACAAGCACAGAACTTCCAGAAGGTGGGGGAACTATTTTACGAAAGACCCCCCGGTATCCCCACGGGGAATAATTCATACAATTATGAATTATGTGAACTTGAAGATGAAGAAGCTAATGTCACTTTTCGACAGCAAGCACCTGAAAACTCTGATAACTATAAAAAAAACCACGTGATTATATCTATATGTAAATATGTATAGATGAAAGAGTGTTATGAATGAAATGTTCTCGTCCAACCTCAAAACTCTTAACTCTTTAAAATAATAATTGCATATGTAGTAGATAAAGGAGTAAATTCCATTTTCTATAAGTACTTCAAATCTCATAACTTTCTGTCCAACGTAATATTTTAGACACAAGCTTGTGTGTGTGTGTGTGTGTGTGTGTGTGTGTGTGTGTGTGTGTGTGTGTGTGTGTGTGTGTGTGTGTCTCTCTCTCTCTCTCTCTCTCTCTCTCTCTCTCTCTCTCTCTCTCTCTCTCTCTCTCTCTATCTCTCTCTCTCTCTCTCTCTCTCTCTCTCTCTCTCTCTCTCTCTCTCTCTCTCTCTGTGTGTGTGTGTGTGTGTGTGTGTGTGTGTGTGTGTGTGTGTGTGTGTGTGTGTGCGTGTGCGTGCGTGCGTGTGCGTGTGCGTGTGTGTGTGTGTGTGTGTGTAAGTGTGTGTGCGTGCGTGCTTGTGTGTGTGTGTGTGTCTGTCAAGTCAAGTCAAGTCAAAATCATCTTTATTGAGGGTTAAAGAATAAGCTTACAAAGCTTTTCTTCTTCTTCTTCTTCTTCTTCTTCTTCTTCTTCTTCTTCTTCTTCTTCTTCTCCTTCTTTCTTTTCTTCACATATAATAATAACATTGACACAAGGCAGAGACGTAGCTGCCTTGGCGGAGGTCTATATTCTCTGAACGCTTATAATGTACAGGCTTATTGATTTGTCCATTTCACACTGCTAAGTGAATTATAAAATGCCAATTTGCCATAACTCATCTTGTTACCCGGCCAGAGGCCGAGGTATTGCGATCGGTTTGTGTGTGTGTGTCTGTGTGTGTGTGTGTGTGTGTGTGTGTGTGTGTGTGTGTGTGTGTGTCTGTGTATCGATTATCTTAAAAACTACTGTTTGGATTTTGATTACAATTGGCAGAGGGGTAGACAGCTTGAAAAGGAAGCTTCCTTGTCGTTAATCAACACCGTGCTGACCTTGACCTTGAAGTTTGACCTTGAAAACCGAAAATCTTTAAGGGGCCATAACTCCCACACCGTTGGTGTTAGTGTCTTCAAATGTGGCATGTAGGTACTTTGGCTTATGCCCGTTCTGATGGTGGCATACCGATCAAGGTCAAGGTCACGGTCCGGGAGATTGGTAGGCCTTGAATGTGGTAGGGGTCTACAAATTGGGTTTTAAGCCATATTTTCCACATTTGTACTTAACAGAAGCGCTTCAGATTGTGTGTGGTACTGTATACCCTAGAGTAGAAAACATCCGAGCATAAATTATAGCCATGATGATCTTGACCTTGAAGTGTGACCTTGAAAACCGAAATTTCCTTCTTTGCGCTATATATTTATTGTCCAAGCTGTATCTCGTGAACTAGAAGACATAAGCTCTTCAAATGTTGTGTCAGGATGTGACACTAACAGTATAAAACATTCGTATATGAATTATCCCCCGGAACTACAATGTTGCCGAGCGGCAGACATGATTCCGGCCTACTACTTTTGAATCGTGTCGTAAACTATGAAGAGAGAGAGAGAGAGAGAGAGAGAGAGAGAGAGAGAGAGAGAGAGAGGAGAGAGAGAGAGAGAGAGGGAGAGATATATTGTTTATTGGGGGGTGGGGGGGGAGGACATAACTTTGGCCGGGTTTGCATTGTCACGTTGCTGCTGCTCGGCGATGCACTTGTTCTTTCTTTCTTGGGGTAGGGTTGCTTTGGGCGATTTATCATTGTTTATAGTACCGATAATGATAATGAATGGGGTCGTGTTAATTAGTAATAAACAATTCGTTTGCATTTCTTCATAATATGTATCATAAGAAGAATGTTATAACAATCTCCCTCAGCTAAAGCATAGGCTTACCTCGGAGCTTTAATTTATGCTATTCTCAAACTCTTTTGATATTTTCTTCGCATTACATATAATAGTGAATGCGTTTACGTAGCTTAACCATTTTTGTGGTGATTTATGCGATCATTATGTAGCCTACAGGACCCTTGATCAAATGGCTTTTATCATTGGTTGACATTAGCCTGCAACCGGGGCCAACAGTAACATGAGAGCTGTACAACAAACGGTTTTCTACAGTAATGAAAAATCAGGGTACAGTTTAGTCTCTTGTGGGGAAGACCATGACTCTCGAACGAGAGGGGCCCTTGCACCGGCTCTGGTGCTGCAGCCAAAGGGATGGGTTGGCCTTTTAGGGGGGCCTTCCCCAACGCCAGCAGTCCTCACCGAATCCCTTTTCACCGAGAGAGTGGGGATGTACCCTGGGCAAGCCCAGCCCGCCGGAATAGCATCTGCCCCCCTCTGCTCTCTGGAAGTCATGGTCGGAAACGACTGACTGGCCTACACTAATCGCAGTTACTGGTCAAACTATATGTCAGGGTCTAGTTTCTCTAGAGAACGGTCGCCGCGCGAATAACGCTTACGACACAAAAGGGCCTAAGAAACACCCTAAACGTTTGCTAAGGTCAGATAACTCTTTAACCCTTTCACCGCCAATGTCGCATTTTTGCACCACAATTGTTAAACACCTATGTCACTAAAAAGCATCAAATCAGGGTCTGTTATCTGAAAACCCTATTTTCGTAGTTTTGGGAGGTAAGGATAGAACTTATTTTATATATGTCACATAAGAATCCCCAATACTGCAGACATATTTTGTTCTCTACCCAGGTAAATTTAATGGACATTTTGGGCAAAAATATGGCTGGCGATGAAGGGGTTAAGCTTACTCTTCATTTTTTTGGAGAGAGAGAAAAGGGTTGCTATCACTATAAGGGAGATAAATCATACCTCTCTGTCAGTTTGTACAAAGTTTTCGATTTCACCCACGTCTATTTGCGTGCAGAAAATTAAATTTGCACTATATTATGCCATCTAACATGATGACAAATTAAGAAAGAGCACTCCAAAACACTCGCGTTTGTTTAATGTGCTAAAATCATCCCGTATTTTTTCACGATAGACTAAAGAATATTTGCTGTGGCAAGCTTGTTGTTTTGGTCTTCCATTTTTAAAGTTCAATTCTCGTCACGCGAGATGTATAAAAAAAAAAGCAAGCCGGAAGTATTGATATTTCCCATGATCCTTCAAATAGTTTGTCGCTTGCTACCTCGATAGCAGCCACAAAACGTGTTCGATAAACGTCGGCAAAAGAGGCGTTTCTTAGTACCGTTTTTGCCGATTTGCTCTCACGCTACGTAACGTTAGCCCTTGTGAAACAGCCCCTAGTTGTTCGTTCAATTTCTTCTGCCACTATGCAACGTACAATGCCACTGACAACTGACAGTAAACTTACAAGCTCTCATCGACGCTGTGCAATTCTCCGCTAAGGGACGTAAATCATGCTAGACTGCCTACTTAAAGACACACTGACCCACCACGATTAAGTCCCTTGGTGTGTTGTTGTTTTTGGCTGGGTAGCTGTGACCCACATGCAAAATGTCCCCCAACTTCAAATTGAGGCTGCTTCTTTAAAATGATGTTTCGTTTTCAATTTGGGGGCATTTGTACGGGAGTCAAACCTGGTCAAAACTAGATTTCTTACCAGCTATAAGATGGAAAACCTGTGAAACCCGTGATTTTGACACGTGATCTGGGGGGGGGGGGGGGGGGGGGGGGCAATCTTTAAAGCTACCTGATGCAACTTTTTAGGCTGTATTGAACATGGACATGCTTGCATCAGCTAATGCTCTGACATTAATTGTTCTGTTTGCTTTAAGACTGTGTCTGAAATGTATCGGCATATCTAGTCCACCCTTTTG
>CM065689.1:6051360-6056360 GCA_017654935.2 Phymorhynchus buccinoides
CGGCTCACAGATTTGATAGTAGAGAGGAAGAGACTCGAGCGTTGATGAGCCATAGAACGAGAGAGCGAGAGCGAGATACGACTTTGAGAGAGAGAGAGAGGAGAGCGAGCCAGAGCTAGAGAGGGATGAGGGAAGAGATCAATAATTTAAAGAACCCAGATACAGCGGCAAATGAGTATCGACAAAAATTACAGAGAGAGAGAGGTGGTACAAAAAATGAGACAGAGAAAGATTAGAGAGCAGAAGAGAGAGATAGATTACGTAGAGAGATGAGAGAGTAGAGAGAGAGAGAGAGAGTTGAGAGAGACAGACAGACAGACAGAACGACAGACAGAAAAACAGACAAAAAGACAGAAGACAGACCGAAGACAGACAGAAGACAGACAGAAGACAGAGATAGTTTTTTTTTCCAGATAAAAATCCCAAATTGAGTTTCCATCACACAGAGAGAGAGAGAGAGAGAGAGTATTGAGATAGACGGAGTTGAGTTGAGTTAACTGAGAGAGAGAAGAGAGTAGATTGAGGAGAGAGAGAGAGAGAGATGGAGAGAGAGAGAGTAGAGAGATTCACAACACCACACACACACTTGACACCTGACCACTTGACTTTGTTTTAATTGCCATTGACAATACAATCTTCATGGCCAAGAGAGAGAAAGAGAAAATTCAGAGCAGGGAGAGATCGGAGAGAGAGCTGGAGCTTGCCGAAGAGAGTCGAAAGAGTCATTTCCTTTCTTTTTTTTTCTCTTCTTTACTTCTTTCGAGATGGTGAGAGAGAGATGGAGAGAGAGAGAGTAGAGAGAGAAGACAGAATCAGATAGACAAACAGAAAGGCAGGCACAGAGAGGGAGAGATGAGACTGGAGAGATGAGAGAGAGAAAGAGATGATAGATTAGTAGAGAGAGAAGAGAGAGAGAGAGAGAGGATATGAAAGACTGGAAGATTGAAAAAAAAATTTATTTCACAAGGATTAAGATTTCTAGGCCAAACAAATCATTCCAATCTGTCCTATTTTTTTAGAGAGAGAGAGAGGAGAGGTAGGAAGAGAGAGAGAGAGAGAGGAGAGAGAAGAGAGATTTTAAAGGAGTATGAGGAGTAGAGAGATGAGAGAGATGATTGAGAGAGAGAGAGTTAAGAGAGAGAAGAGAGAGAGAGTAGATTCACGATTCACGATTCACGATTTTTTATTGAGGGAAAATAGATAAGCTACAAAGCTTCTTTTCACTATGCCCTCACAAAGAAAAGGAAGCTAAAGAAAAAGAAAAAACATATTAATCAAACAAAAAGAAAAATAGGGGATGAGAAAAGAAACAGGGAAAATGTCATTATAAAGAGCATTCAAACACATAAATGTAAATACACAGCAAATGTGCAACAAAATCTAGACATCATCAGTCAAAATCATACTACACTAAAACTGAAATGGCACGTATAAGCACCAGCAAATACATTCAGAAACATACTCTCATAGGTTAGTTGTCTACTAGAGATTAGAGCGATAGTTCGTCAGAGTAGTGAGAGATCGGAGAGAGAGACGAGAGAGAGAGAGATGCGAGAGTTGGCGACGAGATCTGAGGAGAGAGAGAGAGAGAAGAGAGAGAGAGAGAGAGAGAGAGAGAGAGGGGGGGGGGGAGGTGGATGAGTTTATTATGGTATATAATTTGGCATTGCAATAGCGAACACGAAAGAGGCATAACCCTCACAAGTATGGAACAAAAGGGGAACAAATAATTACAACAGATGAAGTAAGTAATCATGATAGCCGCTTTTGAATGATGCCAAGGTACATTTTGTTTTTATGTGATCGGGAATTTCGTTCCAGAGTTTGCCACCTGAATATGTTAGAGATGTCATATATAAATCAGTTCTTGGACGGGGGAGCTGTATTCTACTTTTGTTTCTTATGTTAGTCTCACATTATCTTTTCACACAGATATAGAGGAGCGAGTCCATATAACAATCTTGTAAACGAAAACGGCTTACAAAAAATGGGGGGGGAAATTTTGACATCTTTCCTTAAAGGAAAAGGAAGAATTTTAAGTGTTTTGTAATCAAGATCTTGTAAAGAAGATGATTTTAGAAGTATAAGTTTAACAGAACTCGCCTGTAAATACTTTCTAAAGGTTTAAGGCAGTTTTTACTTGCCAGATCCCAAGTCGTGGAAGCATAATCGAAATCAGGTTGTAAATAGGCGTGAAAAAATAGTTTTCTGGTATGTTGGTCGAGGAAATGTTTTATTCTATTGAATTGAAATAACTTTCTTGATAGTTTACGAATGAGGATAGTAATATGGGGAGACCATGAAAGATTATTGTCAATTACAAGACCAAGCAGTTTATGTGAATCAAACTCGTCTAAAACATTATCATGCACTTTCATTTTAATCAAGTCAGGTTTGATATTCTGGCGTTTCTGTCTTGTAGTAATAATCATTAACTTAGATTTTTGAGGATGAAGAGCCATATGATTAAGATCACTCCATGTTTCTAGTTTGTTGAGATCATTTTGTATATCAGTGAGCACGAGGTCAGTATTCTTATTTTTATTATGTAATGTACTGTCATCAGCAAACAGTTCGCAATCTGACGTGACATGTAAAGGAAGGTCATTTATATATATGGAGAACAGGATTGGCCCCAGGACTGAACCTTGGGGAACACCGTATTTTATCACCTTAAAAGAAGATTTTTTACAGTCCTGATAAACTGATTGCTGTCTGTTAGTTAGAAAAGATGAAATGAGATCCATAGACTCCTGCGATAAACCATACAGTGCCAGTTTTCTTAAAAGGAGATTATGGTCGATTGTGTCGAATGCTTTGGCAAAATCGACAAAGACTGCCCCTGTAATTAGATCATTGTTTATATTTGAATGCCATTGCTCTATAAGGTTTGAAAGTGCAGTGTGACAAGAATGATCTTTTCTGAATCCACTTTGATTTGGATGAAGTAAATTATTTCGATCAACATGCGATTGAATTGAATTTTTTAGATGTTTTTCTAATGGTTTAGATATGACAGATAGAATTGATATTGGTCTATAGTTGGAAGAATTATTTGGGTCGCCAGACTTAAAAAGCGGAAGTACCCTGGCATCCTTAAAAGCTTGAGGAAAGTTATGTTTTTCAATACACAAATTGTAGATGTAGGTCAAATGTTCAGCAATGATTGGTGCTGCCGTTTTAAGTATTCCGTTGTCTATGTCGTCTAATCCACGGGATTTGGATTTACCTAAAGAACACAATTCACAATACACTTCGTGAACACTAACAAACTTAAAATTAAGATAGGATTTTATATGTTTAGATTCACAAAATTCTTTAAGTAATCGTAAATCATTTTGATCAGTGTGGTTAATTTCAATGATTTTATTGCAAACTGATGAAAAATGATTGTTCAAATCTTCAACAGACAAAGTTGTAGAAGGAGTATTTGAAGATTTGTTATGTTTGCCAGATAATTGATTTATTGCCTTCCATATAGATTTAGTGTCAGACTTAGACACAATAAGTTCACTAAAGTATTTCTTTTCAGCGGCCCTTTTCATTGAATTTACCTTGTTTCTCTGCTGTTTAAAATGTTCATCTTTGCCTGTTTCATTAAGCAGTGACTCACGAATAGTAATGGCTGCACTTATTTCATCATTTATCCACGGTGGTTTGCTTGTAAGTTTAACTCGTTTCTTTGTGCATGGTGCATGCTTATTGAACACCACAAGAAACGCATCATACCATGCGCTCAGAGCTGCATCTGGGTCACTATGCTGATAGACCTCTGTAAAGTCTGTATTACACAGATCGGACAAAAACATTTCTGGGTTAAAATCTTTATAACTTCTATAATGAATGTATTTATGGTAGGATCTAGGAATTTTAACACCTTTTTTACACCAGGTTAAACAAATTGGAAAATGATCACTCAGTCCAAAAATAGGTACAGATGTTTCAACAATGTTAGATGTATTAGTAACATAAATATGGTCGATCAATGTTTCTGATGTAGATGTTTTTCGGGTAGGGTTAGTTATTAGTTGGGTTAGGTTGTATGAGTCTATAATCCTTTTCCATGTGTTGCAAGGTTTAAGTAAGTCTATGTTAAAATCACCAAGTAGTATAATTTCACTAGAATAATCTAATACATCGTTCATCATTAACTCAAAACGATCAAACCACTCGACACGTTCTTCTGGGTTTCTGTACAACATTCCTATTAATATTGGTTTGCTCTTTTTAAAACGTACTTCTAACCATATGCATTCTATAGAATGATTATCAAACATATTAAGCTCCTTAAAATTCACTGATTGATGGATGTATGCCACTAAGCCTGTTTCTAATTTGCATGAAGCATCTTTGCGCACTAGTTTATATCCTGGAACACTAACTAAGTGATCAGAAACCACATCAGATAATCTACTTTCAGAAACACCAAACATATGAAAACAATCATCTGAATTAGATAAAATAGAAGGGATGTCTGATAATTTATTTAACAGATTGCAAACATTTAGATATCCTATCTTAAAACCACCTTTTGTCAACCACTTAAGACTATTTGAGTTTTTAGCCATGATGCTAGAAGATAACAATTACGGTGTTTTTCAATGAAGCAAAACAAATATGTAATTTACAATCTGAATTAACATAGAACAAACGAATACACAAGTAATGATTTATCAAAGACACAAGATAACTGAGAGGTATTATGGCTATTCACAGACACACCCGCTACTAGCAGTGCTAGCAACACAACAGCACAATAATTCAATCAAATCTATTAAAAAACAAAAACACTGAGAGATTAAACTTAGTCTGTTACTAGCAGCGCTAGCAACACAACACGTTAATTCAATCAAACCTATCAAAAACCGAGAGATTAAAGTCAAGTAAGCAAAATATCAATGTGAAATAGAGAAAACTAAGCTATGGAGATACCAAAAATCGTTTACAGATTGCCCAAAATCAAAATAATTGACCTCAGTTCAAATGTTTTCAAAAGACCA
>CM065689.1:6085135-6102981 GCA_017654935.2 Phymorhynchus buccinoides
GCAACAATCATTTCTACACCTATAACTTTTTTCTTCTCTTGTGTGCTTAGAGCCCCGTAAGGAGGATAAGCGCTATGAAAATGGTCATTAGGGGAAGACGGGGTAAAAAGGCCCATGGGCGGGTAAGAAGCCCATGCCAATTATCTCATGAAATAAAGCAAATGTTAGTCAAATTTTGCCCATGAGACGAATGCTAAACATTAACACTCGTCTCATGGGCAAAATGTGACTGAAATTGTCTTCATTTCTTGAGATAATTGGCATGGGCTTCTTACCCGCCCATGGGCTTCTTACCCCGTCTTCCCCTATTATTATTATTAGTATTATTATTATTATTATTATTATTATTATTATTATTACTGTGAAGAAAAAAACCCTGTGAAACTGTGAAGAAGAAAACAACCGTAAAATTGAAAAGAAACGCGAAACAAGGGAATCACAAAAACACGTATTAAAAGCGATACTATTTCATTAAACGTAATCAGGGAAACCTAAAACGCGACCACATCACGAAACAAGAGGCTGCGTTTAGACTCAATGAAGGGCCAGCCACACGTGCACTAAAATCGCACGACTGTACGATGCGATTCGATCACGTGATGATCTCGATGCGCGCGAATCACATTTTTGTTTCTTTGAGGTCACGTGATCGAATCGTATCGTGCAGTCGTCCTTTAGGGGGGAATGCTGATTTCTGTTCCGGCCTGATTTGCATATTCTGTGGAATTCCGTGTCATTATTATTAATCAGATGTTAATGACTCGTTTTTCTGTCACGTGGCCGGCTGCGTAGCTGCCGAAGCTTCTCTGGGACTGCCTGGCAAGGCTCTGAAAAGCGTTCTCCTCCATTGCCCAGAAAGAGAGCATCTGGACGACACACAAAACATACACTGTAATGAACTGGGGGTGCGCTTGTGTGGCTTTGCCATCTTAGTTATCTTTCCTTTCTTCCTACTACTTCGATTTGTAAGGCCCTTCCTTAAGTTGAGTAGTTTTTTTTTATATATATTTTTATATATTTTTTTTTTGAACAGCATACTCAAGTCTCCTATTTTTATTTTTTTATTTTTTTCTTTCTTTTTTCCTTGTCAAGAAATAATATTGAACTTGTGCTCACCCTTGCTTTTTTCTTGTTTGTGGCTCAAGCCACAAACCTATAACTCACTTTGTCGGTCGGTCGGTCTGTCGGTCGGTCCAAAATTGTCGCACATATTTTAAAGGAGAAAAAAATACTTGGACATAAAGTAACATTTCAGTTGTCATATCTACATATCTACAGTCCTGAATGAATGAAAAATGGTGTTTTACGTCCTCTCGGTCAACAGACACATATGGGACATTTGTAAATACAAAGATGGTGGGAACAATACTGGCTGCAATGCCCGGAGGCAGTGCAACACCAATAAAGTCCCGAATTTTAAACAATATAGATAGGTGTAGCGGGCCTCGGTTAAACTTCATCGGCTATGGTACCGCCACAAGTATTATAGTGCCATCTACAGCCCTGGAAGTTCAGTTTAACGTCGCGTATCGGCTTTCGCCATGTACGACGTGCTGAACAAACCAACCAGGATATAAAGGCAGAGAAGCGATCAGAGTAATTCAATCTACAGCCCTGAATGAATTTTGAAGCTTTACGTCCTCTCGTATCTACAGCCCTGGAAATTTTGGTGTTTTACGTCCTCTCGACCCGTGAAGGCACATATGGGACATGTATCTACAGCCTTTACAGCCCTGAGAATGAAAAATGGTGTTTTACGTCCTCTCGGTCATAGACACATATGGGACATTTGTAAATTACAAAGATGGTGGGAACAATACTGGCTGCAATGCCCGGAGGCAGTGCAACACCAGTAAAGTCCCGAGTTTTTAACAATATAGATATGTACTATTAACTTTACAGCCCTGAATGAAAAATGGTGTTTGACGTCCTCTCGGCCATAGACACATATGGGACATTTGTAAATACAAAGATGGTGGGAACAATACTGGCTGCAATGCCCGGAGGCAGTGCAACACCAGTAAAGTCCCGATTTTTTAACAATATAGATATGTACTATATGTAATTTTACAGCCCTTACGTATGGAAAGAATTATATACTGAACAGAGCACATGAATCGTCATTTTAAAGCGTACAAAATAATAAACATACGTAATACAGACACTGCAACAGACACGACGAGTATGCGGTGCTTCTTTCGATGAGTATAAGTAGGATAAATAGTTTTAAATGTTTTCCAAAAGATATAAAAAGTTACGAAATGGTGCAGAGATAACATTCTGGTTTACATATTAAAATTATTGAAAAGCCAGGGGAAGCGACTCAGTGTATGTAATGATTGCAGTGGTAAAAATAGACCGCACTTCAAATCGAGGCTGCTCTTTAAAAATGTTTCGTTTTCAATTGTCGCACGCCACAAACAATTGCGAATCCGCGCTTGTTTCCCTTTAACGGTACCTTTGAAACTTTTTATCTCATGTCAGTTTTAAAAAAAACTCATCTTCCTGATGAAGAGATAATAAAAAAATCTCGAAAGCTTGAAACCATTGGTGTTGTGTGGTAATTTTGAAATGAGATATACTATGATTGTTTAGATTCAGCGCGTGTTTGATAACCTGCTGACAGCCACAAAGCATATCTAGGGGAAGACGGGGTAAAAAGCGCATGGGCGGGTAAGAAGCCCACCCCAATTATCTCATGAAATAAAGAAAATTTCAGTCAAATTTGCCCCTGAGACGAATGCTAGACATTAACGCTCGTCTCATGGGCAAAATGAGACTTAAATTTGCTTCATTTCATGAGATAATTGGGGTGGGCTTCTTACCCGCCCATGCGCTTTTTACCTCGTCTTCCCCTATCAATGGTTCAAATTTACCATTCTCAAAAAAATTGAAATAAATTATACAACGGGACCAAAGCATATCATAATACCAAGAAACTGGGTTTAAACTCGGACAATAACGCAGGTGTTTATTTGCATGTTTCGTGATTTTCTTTTACTTTCATATAGATTGAATTCTAATCACCGAAACGGACGCAAGGTATATACCTAGTACCTAGGTTAAAATCTCTCTCTCACCCTTGGT
Source organism: Phymorhynchus buccinoides (assembly GCA_017654935.2). Classification (NCBI taxonomy): domain Eukaryota; kingdom Metazoa; phylum Mollusca; class Gastropoda; order Neogastropoda; family Raphitomidae; genus Phymorhynchus; species Phymorhynchus buccinoides. Next base: position 6,088,223 of record CM065689.1, read on the forward strand.
GGGTAGGTAGCAATGATCGGAAACCACTCTGCATGGATGACGGACGCATCAGCTTTCATCTTTTTAGCCCACGATACGGTCTCCATCTCCCACGCCTGGGGACACATATCCTCTGAAAAACAACAACAAAACAAAACGAGATGAAAGATGGCAAGTCATATAAATAAGCGTATTATATACCCCCCCCCCCCCCCTAGCTGGGGTAAAGCATCACTTGCCAAGCCCTAACAACATCAAGTGTTTGAATACAGTACTACAGAGGATCCCCTCCCACCGTGGTATTGAAGGCAATGAGCAGGCTGACACTAATTTGACCCTAAGCCTATCCCTAACCCTAACCCTAACCCTATTACTAGCCCTAGCCCTAACCCTAAACCTATCCATAACTACATGATTTGTCATTCATTTTTCCTTAGTTTTGTTTCCATTTTTCATGCAAGCAAATGTGTTTCTTTGATTGTATTGTGCTTGTACGAGACCACACTGTAATTTCACCTAACGTGATAATAAAGTATTTTTGACTTTGAAATCTATCCATAACTCTTCGCACATGCGCAGACACGTTGAGAACAAATCCATTTTGAGAACACCACACCGGGCATAACTGGAGGGGTAGAGGGAATAACCAGCTGGAGTAGCGTAGAAAGGGGTACCCAGAAGTGAGTGAAATGGCGACTTCGTCTCTGGCTGCAACGCGCTCTCCAGGTGGGAGCAACCCGAAATTTCACAGATGCCTCTGTGACTATAAAATACCTAATGCCTAATGCAATGGCGGACACACAGACATATTGACAGAGAGACAGACACACTGTCACACGGAGACGACGGACAGACAATGGACATGCACACAGAGAGACAGACACACAGTCACACGGAGACAACGGAGAGACAGAAAATGAGCAGACGGACATAATGATGGACACACACACAGACTGACAGAGAGAGAGAGAGAGAGAGAGAGAGAGAGAGAGAGAGAGAGAGAGAGAGAGAGAGAGAGAGAGAGAGAGAGACAGACAGACAGACAGACAGACAGACAGACAGACAGACATCACACAGTTACACAGAGACAACGGACAGACATAAAACACGAGCAGACGGATGGACAGAGGAATTCGAAGAGACATTCTGTCTTACTGGAGTGGCTCAGGCTCCAGTCAGCAAAGAAGAGAACTTTGCTGTCATTGCTGTTTTCGGGGTAGTCCCAGGTTCCCGTGTCTTCAGGACTCAGACCGAAAGTCTCAAAGTACTGTTCGCCCGTCTCCACCGGATATTGCGTCACTTGTGACCTCGAGGGAAAGGTCAGGAATTGTAGAGCTTCCGTGTCGTTGCTTCGGAAGACTGAGTACAAAAGAGGAAATGCAAATAATTATGCAAAAAGAGAGTATGATTATCAAGCAAGGCCTGTTTTAAGGATTGGGCCTAAAATATCACCAGACGCGTGGATGTTCGACACATTTGTGTTTGTTATAATAATCATACAGATACAAGACACACAAAAACATGCTGTAATTTTCATGGAGTTTACAATATCATCATTAAAAAACACCGACATTGATTATGTGCAACAGAAAAGAGATTGCTTTATTTTATGTCCGTCTGCGAACATTTTACTACGGAATGTATCCCTCTTTCTTTTCTATTGTAGCGAATAAATATGTTTTATTAAAATAATCTTCTGATACAGAAAAATGTATCAACTGTTTAAATAAGTTATTGTCTCAGCAAAGGTTTGGTATACTCACCGAAAAGATAGCGAGATTCAGCAACCACCTGCACACACACACATGCACCAAACACACACACACACACACACACACACACACACACACACACGCACACGCACATGCACACGCACACGCGCACACACACACACAAAAACACATACACACACACACACACATGCACCAAACACACACATACACGCACACACACACACATGCACCAAACACACACAAATACATGCACCAAACACACACACACACACACACACGCACACGCACACGCACACGCACACGCACACACACACATACCAGCAGCATCGTTATCATCATCTCAATCATCATTATCATTATCTTGTAGCTATATGATATAGCGCCAATTTGTCTATTGTTTGTCATTATTATCATTATCTTGTAGCTATATGATATAGCGCCAATTTGTCTATTGTTTATAATTAATATCATTATCTTGTAGCTATTTGATATAGCGCCAATTTGTCTATTGTTTGTAATTATTATCATTATCTTGTAGCTATATGATATAGCGCCAATTTGTCTATTGTTTATAATTATTATCATCATGACTTTCATCTTCCTCCTCTTCCTCTTCCTCCTTTTCATACTCCTTCTCTTCATCATCATCGTCATTATCATCATCACTTTGTAGCTATGGTCCAGGGTAAAGTTGATCAGTGATGCCTTGAGATCATCATCATCATCATCATCATCATCATCATCATCATCATCACCTTGTAGTTATGGTCCAGGGTAAAGTTGCTCAGTGATGCCTTGAGGTCATCATCATCATCATCATCATCATCATCATCATCATCATCATCACCATCATCATCACCATCATCATCATCATCATCATCATCATCATCATCATCATCATCATCACCTTGTAGTTATGGTCCAGGGTAAAGTTGCTCAGTGATGCCTTGAGATCATCATCATCATCATCATCATCATCATCATCATCATCATCATCATCACCTTGTAGCTATGGTCCAGGGTAAAGTTGCTCAGTGATGCCTTGAGGTCCGCCATGCTGGCCTCAGAGATGACGTCATAGAAATAACGGTGGTCGTTGTGGGCACGAAGCTTCAGGAAGTCCGTCACTCCGTTGCCCTTGACCTTGAGCGTCGCCATAGCAACGGCCAGCAGCAAGGTGAAGGTGAAGGTCAGGGGAGCCATGACAATACGTCACGCGATTAAGGAACTGCGAAGAAGGTTTACTGAATTGAAGCTTGCGATTACTTAATTAATTTTGTTTGTTGATTTTTAAAAGTGCGTTTTATTGGGAACACAAAGGGTTTAATGAAACGTAGAGAGGTTTATCTGTCAGAACAAAACAAAAACAAAATGAAAGAAAAAAAGAATGGCTTGTTATAATAATGTGAAGGAAAAGTCCTGCTTTCATAATAACGAATGACGTCCTCCGGTCTTGAACAAACACACAATTATGGGAAATTAGTAGATATAACAGATGGTGGGAACGATTCTGGAGGCAATGCCGGAGGCAGTGCAACACCAGGAAAGTCCCGAATTTTCATAATAACTAAACTACAAAGCCAAATAATAGACATCAGTCATACATCTGAAACAGACGTCTTTCGATCAGATGAAATATAAACACAGGGATATGTGGAACATTAAAGAAGAACAAAATCCAAGACGCAGGACTTTATCAGTAGTGTTTGATAATATTTGTGGTTGTGTCAAAAAGAGAGAGATAATAATATTAAAAATACCATAACAATAAAAACAGAGAGAAAACCTTAAGATATGGACAGACGAATCGTGGTTTTTTTAAATTTTTATTAAAATTGTTTTGCATGTTTTTCATCAACAAATTACAATACACACATAAATAAATGACTGAATATGAGTAAATAAACAAAGAAATAAATAAAAAGTATAATAAAATAGATAAATAAATGTGAAAGGAAGGAGACAAAGGAACAATGATGGTAAATAAACAATGCACAGCTAAGGAGTTAATTCATATAAAAAATATTTAAAAAGAATTTTTTAAAAAGTCTACGCCTGTTCGAAACAATGACCAATCGACACGAGTTGAAAATCATGAGCAATACACAATTCTGCACGACATATACTCATACACACAATCATATATATTTAAACACAGAAGTTATCAATATTAATGTTTTTTCCATGGATTTTGGGTTATGCTATTGCAAATCATGTATTATTACATTATGGCATGATACATAGTTCTTGTATGACCAAATTCTTGGAAGCACAACAAAGGCTGGGTAAGCATTCTAAATTATTGATTTAATGTTAATTTGATGAGGATTCACAAAAGCAAAGCTTTGATGTAAAATCATGATGTATCATGTTTTTGCGAGCAGTGTACTCTTCTATTTTGAATCGATATTCCAGCTTTGTTTTTTAGCAAACACTTGCAAATAAGGAATATTTTTGTTTAATCTGCATTCATATATGTATTGCTTTGCAAGCAAAACAATGAAATAAAACATCGAATCAATGCATATATCTTTATCATATCCAAGTATAACTAAAGGCTCAGTTAACCGCAGATTCGAAATATTAAAACATTTTTCATTCATTAAGTTTGACAGTGTTTGCCGAAACCGCTGAACATGCGTGCATTGCCAGAATATATGTGTAATACTATCTTTAGCTGTGTTGCAGAAATTGCAAAGATCAGTGGGAGATACTCCCATTGGCTTCAAAATGACATTCGTTCCAAGGCTTCTGTGGATAATTCTTAACTGGAACCACTTCATATTAATATCAGAAACCTTAGTTAGATATAGAAAGCATTTTTTCCAATCATTTTCAACCATTAGTTTATCATTCCACTTCAAACAGACTTTTTGACAAATATTGTTATTAATAAGTATATCATAGTATAATTTTGATCCCTTGAATATGGATAGTAACTTTTTTAAAGCATATATGTATTTCTAGATGTTTGTTATTGTTAACTGGAATCTTCGTGTGTTTTTATATATTCGTTTATTGCTGCTTTGTATCCAGAAAAGTTGATGAAATCTACATTGATGTTAACTTTTTGCTTAAATAGTTCGTATGAAATAAACTTTCCATTTTCATCTAAGAAGTGTGCTATGCAGTATGCATTTTTAGTTATCCATCTTTTATTTTCAATAGATTTTCTATCAACTAAAATTCGTTTATTGTAAAACACCTGTTCAACAAGCAGTTCACCTAGATTTTTACAATAACAGACGAATCTTATGGAATTGGGGAGGTGGCCATTTTGTTATAGGGGAAGACGGGGTAAAAAGCACATGGGCGGGTAAGAAGTCCACCCCAATTATCTCATGAAATTAAGCAAATTTCAGTCTCATTTTGCCCATGAGATGAGCGTTAATGTCTAGCATTCGTCTCATGGGCAAATTTGACTGAAATTTTCTTTATTTCATGAGATAATTGGTGTGGGCGTCTTACCCGCCCATGCGCTTTTTACCCCGTCTTCCCCTATCTTAAAAATAAAATGTCATCAACTTTAAATACAAAAGCACATCTAAGTAAGAAATCTCACCCAGTATTATTTTGTATTTAAAGTTGATGACATTTTATTTTTTAAGATAGGGGAAGACGGGTAAAAAAGCGCATGGGCGGGTAAGACGCCCCACCCCAATTATCTAATGAAATAAAGAAATTTCAGTCAAATTTGCCAATGAGACGAATGCTAGACAATAACGCTCATCTCATGGGCAAAATGAGACTTAAATTGGCTTCATTTCATGAGATAATTGGGTTGGCTTCTTACCCGCCCATGTGCTTTTTACCCCGTCCTTCCCTATAACAAAATGGCCACCTCCCCAATTCCATAAGATTCGTCTGTTATTGTAAAAATCTAGGTGAACTGCTTGTTGAACAGGTGTTTTACAATAAACGAATTTTAGTTGATAGAAAATCTATTGATAATAAAAGATGGATAACTAAAAATGCATACTGCTAGCACCTTCTTAGATGAAAGGGAAATTTATTCATCGAACTATTTAAGCAAAAAGTTAACATCAATGTAGATTTCATCAACTTTCTGGAATAACAAAGTCACAATAACATATATAAAACACAACGAGATTCCAGTTAACAGATCACAAACTCTAGAAATACATATATGCTTTTAAAAAGTTACTATCCATATTCACGGATCAAAATTATACTATGATATACTTATTAATAAAATATTTGTCAAAAAGTCTGTTTGCAAGTGGAATGATAAACTAATGGTTGAAATGATTGAAAAAATGCTTCGTATATCTAACTAAGGTTTCTGATATAATATGAAGTGTTCCAGTTAAGAATTATCCACAGAAGCCTGAACGAATTCATTTTGAAGCATGGGAGTATCTCCCCTGACCTTTTGCAATTTTTCTGCAACACAGCTAAAGATAGTATTACACATATATTCTGTCAATGCCCGCATGTTCAGCGTTTCGGCAAACACTGTCAACTTAATGATGAAAAATGTTTTAATATTCGAATCTGCGGTTACTGACCTTTAGGTAATACTGGATATGATAAAGATATATGCATTTGATTCGATGTTTTATTATCATTGTTTTGCTGCAAAACAATATATAATGAATGCAGATTAAACAATATTCCTTATTTGCAGTGGTTTGCTACAAAACAAGCTGGAATATCGATTCATGAAAGATTGCACTGCCTCGCAAAAACATGATACATCATGATTTTACATCAAAGCTTTGCTTTGTGAATCCTCATCAAATTAACATTAAATCAATAAATTTAGAATGCTTACCCAGCCTCTAGTGTGCTTCCAAGACTTGTCATTTGAAAAATATGTATCATGCCATAATGTAAAATTACATTATTAGCAATAGTATACAAAATCCTGGAAAACATTAATATGATAATTCGTGCTTTACATATATAGGATTGTGTGTATGAGTATATGTCGTGCAGAATTGTGTATTGCTCATGTTTTTCAACTCGTGTCGATTGGTCATTGTTTCGAACGGGTGTTGACTTTTTCTTTTTTAAATTTTATATGAATTAACTCCTTAAATGTGCATTGTTTATTTACCATCATTGTTTCTTTGTCTCCTTCCTTTCTCATTTATTTATGTATTTTTATTATACTTTTTATTTATTTATATTTTTTGTTTATTTACTCATACATTTATTTATGTGTGTATTGTAATTTGTTGATGAAAAACATGCAAAACAATTTTAATAAAAATTTAAAAAAACCACGATTCGTCTGTTCATATCTTAAGGTTTTCTCTCTGTTTTTATTGTTATGGTATTTTTAATATTATTATCTCTCTCTTTTTGACACAACCACAAATATTATCAAACACTACTGATAAAGTCCTGCGTCTTGGATTTTGTTCTTCTTTAATGTTCCACATATCCCTGTGTTTATATTTCATCTGATCGAAAGACGTCTGTTTCAGATGTATGACTGATGTCTATTATTTGGCTTTGTAGTTTAGTTATTATGAACTTCCGGGACGTTCCTGGTGTTGCACTGCCTCCGGGCATTGCATTGCCTCCAGGATCGTTCCCACAATATTTATATCTAATAATGTCCCATATGTGTTTGCTCCAAGACCGGAGGACGTCATTCGTTATTATGAAAGCAGGACTTTTCCTTCACATTATTATAACAAGCCATTCTTTTTTTTCTTTCATTTTGTTTTTGTTTTGTTCTGACAGATAAACCTCTCTACGTTTCATTAAACCCTTTGTGTTCCCAATAAAACGCACTTTTAAAAATCAACAAACAAAATTAATTAAGTAATCGCAAGCTTCAATTCAGTAAACCTTCTTCGCAGTTCCTTAATCGCGTGACGTATTGTCATGGCTCCCCTGACCTTCACCTTCACCTTGCTGCTGGCCGTTGCTATGACGACGCTCAAGGTCAAGGGCAACGGAGTGACGGACTTCCTGAAGCTTCGTGCCCACAACGACCACCGTTATTTCTATGTACGTCCTCTCGGAGGCCAGCATGGCGGACCTCAAGGCATCACTGAGCAACTTTACACCCTGGACCATAGCGACAAGCGTGATGAAGATGTTGATGATTATGATGATGATGATGAATGCATGATGATGATCTCAAGGCATCACTGAGCACCTTTACCCTGGACCATAACTAAAAGGTGATGATGATGATTGATGATGATGATGATGATGATGATTATGATGATGGTGATGGATGATGGTGATGATGATGATGATGATGATGATGATGATTGATTATGATTGACCTCAAAGCACTCACTGAGGCACTTTTACCCTGGACCATAACTACAATGTGATGATGATGATTATGATGATGATTATGAGATGATGATGATGATCATCAATGATGATCACTGATAAACTTTACCCTGGACCATAGCTACAAAGTGATGATGATAATGACGATGATGATGAAGAGAAGGAGTATGAAAAGGAGGAAGAGGAAGAGGAGGAAGATGAAAGTCATGATGATAATAATTATAAACAATAGACAAATTGGCGCTATATCATATAGCTACAAGATAATGATAATAATTACAAACAATAGACAAATTGGCGCTATATCAAATAGCTACAAGATAATGATATTAATTATAAACAATAGACAAATTGGCGCTATATCATATAGCTACAAGATAATGATAATAATGACAAACAATAGACAAATTGGCGCTATATCATATAGCTACAAGATAATGATAATGATGATTGAGATTATGATAACCGATGCTGCTGGTGTGTATGTGTGTGTGTGCGTGGGCGTGTGCGTGGTGCGTGCGTGCGTTGTGTGCTGTGTGGTGTGGTTTGGTGTGTGTGTTTGAGCTTTTGTGTGTGTGTGTGTGTGTGTTTGGTGCATGTATTGTGTGGTGTGTTGCGGTACATGTATGTGTGTGTGTATGTGTTCGCGCGTGCGTGCGTGCGTGCGTGTGCGTGTGCATGTGCGTGTGCGTGTTGTTTGTGTGTGTGTGTGTGTGTGTGTGGTGTGGTTTTGGTGCATGTGGTGTGTGTGCAGGTGGTTGCTGAATCTCGCTATCTTTTCGGTGAGTATACCAAACCTTTGCTGAGACAATAACTTATTTAAACAGTTGATACATTTTTCTGTATCAGAAGATTATTTTAATAAAACATATTTATTCGCTACAATAGAAAAGAAAGAGGGATACATTCCGTAGTAAAATGTTCGCAGACGGACATAAAATAAAGCAATCTCTTTTCTGTTGCACATAATCAATGTCGGTGTTTTTTAATGATGATATTGTAAACTCCATGAAAATTACCGCATGTTTTTGGGGGGAGGGGTTGTTTTATCTGTTTGATTATTATAACAAACACAAATTTGTCGAACATCCACGCGTCTGGTGATATTTTAGGCCCAATCCTTAAAACAGGCCTTGCTTGATAATCATACTCTCTTTTTGCATAATTATTTGCATTTCCTCTTTTGTACTCAGTCTTCCGAAGCAACGACACGGAAGCTCTACAATTCCTGAACTTTCCCTCGAGGTCACAAGTGACGCAATATCCGGTGGAGACGGGCGAACAGTACTTTGAGACTTTCGGTCATTGGAGGGGGGGGTTTCACCTGAAGACACGGGAACCTGGGACTACCCCACGAAAACAGGCAAGGACAAGCAAAGTTCTCTTCTTTGCTGACTGGAGCCTGAGCCACTCCAGTAAGACAGAATGTCTCTTCGAAATTCTCTGTCCCTCCGTTCTGCTCGTGTGTTTATGTCTTACCGTTTGGTCTGTCTGTAACTGTCTTTGTCTGGTCTGTCTGTCTGTCTGTCTGTCCCTGTCTGTTCTGTCTCTCTCTCTCTCTATTCTGTCTCTCTCTCGTCTCCTTCTCTCTCTCTCTATCTCTCTCTCTATCTCTGTCTGTCTCCTGTGTGTGTGTCCATCATTATGTCCGTCTGCTCATTTTCTGTCTCTCCGTTGTCTCCGTGTGACTGTGTGTCTGTCTCTCTGTGTGCATGTCCATTGTCTGTCCGTTGTCTCCGTGTGACAGTGTGTCTGTCTCTCTGTCAATATGTCTGTGTGTCCGCCATTGCATTAGGCATTAGGTATTTTATAGTCACAAAGGCATCTCTGTGAAAATCGGATTGCTCCCACCTGGAGAGCGCGTTGCGCCAGAGGGACGAAAGTCGCCATTTCAATCACTTATGGGTACCCCTGTCTACGCTACTACAGCTGGTTATTCCCTCTACCACTCCCAGTTATGCCGGGTGGTCCTTGTGGTGTTCTCAAGATGGATTTGTTCTTCAACATGTTCTGCGCCATGTGCGACGAAGTTATGATAGATTTCAAAAGTCAAAAATACTTTATTTTCCCGTTAGGTGAAATTACAGTGTGGTCTCGTACAAGCACAATACAATCAAAGAAAAACATTTGCATGCATGAAAAATGGAAAAAAAACTAAGGAAAAAATGAATGACAAATCATTGTAGTTATGGATAGGTTTAGGGTTAGGGCTAGGGCTAGTAATAGGGTTAGGGTTAGGGTTAGGGATAGGCTTAGGTTCCAAATTAGTGTCAGCCTTGCTCATTGCCTTCAATACCACCAATGGGAGGGGATCCACTGTAGTACTGTCCTCAAGCACTTGATGCTGTTCAGAGCTTTGGCAAAGTGATGCTTTACCCCAGATAGGGGGGGGTGGGGGGGGGGTATAATACGCTTATTTATATGACTTGCCATCTTTCATCTCGTTTTGTTTTGTTGTTGTTTTTCAGAGGATATGTGTCCCCAGGCGTGGGAGATGGAGACCGTATCGTGGGCTAAAAAGATGAAAGCTGATGCGTCCGTCATCCATGCAGAGTGGTTTCCGATCATTGCTACCTACCCACCAAGGGTGAGAGAGAGATTTTAACCTAGGTACTAGGTATATACCTTGCGTCCGTTTCGTTGATTAGAATTCAATCTATATGAAAGTAACAGAAAATCACGAAACATGCAAAGAAACACCTGCGTTATTGGTCCGAGTTTAAACCCAGTTTCTTGGTATTATTATATGCTTTGGTCCCGTTGTATAATTTATTTCAATTTTTTTGAGAATGGTAAATTTGAACCATGATAGGGGAAGACGTGGTAAAAAGGCGCATGGGCGGGTAAGAAGCCCATCCCAATTATCTCATGAAATGAAGCAATTTTCAGTCTCTTTTTGCCCATGAGACGAGTGTTAATGTCTAGCATTCGTCTCAGGGGCAAATTTAACTGAAATTTTCTTTATTTCATGAGATAATTGGGGGTGGCTTCTTACCCGACAATGAGCTTTTTAACCCAGTCTTCCCCTAGATATGCTTTGTGTGCTGTCAGCAGGTTATCAAACACGCGCTGAATCTAAACAATCATAGTATATCTCATTTCAAAATTACCACACAACACCGATGGTTTCAAGCTTTCGAGATTTTTTATTATCTCTTCATCAAGAAGATGGGTTTAAAACTGACATGAGATTAAAAGTTTCAAAGGTACCGTTAAAGGAGAAACAAGCGCGGATTCGCATTCGTTTGTGGCGTGCGACAATTGAAAACGAAACATCATTTTTAAGAGCAGCCCCGAATTTGAAGTTGGGGTTCTATTTTTAACCAATGCAATCATTATATACACTGAGTCACTTCCCCTGGCTTTTCAATAATATTAATCTGTAAACCAGAATGTTATCTATGCACAATTTCGTAACTTTTTATATCTTTTGGAAAACTTTAAAACTATTTTATCCTACTTATTGCTCATCGAAAGAAGCACCGCATATTCATCGTGTCTGTTGCAGTGTCTGTATTACGTTTATGTTTATTATTTTATTCGTTTTAAAAAGAAGATTCATGTGCTATGTTCAGTATACAATTCTTTCCATACATAAGGGCTTAAAAATTACATATAGTCCATATCTGTATTGGTTAAAAAATCTGGTCTTTACTGGTGTTGCACTGCCTCGGGGCATTGCCTCTAGTATTGTTCCCACCATCCTTTGTATTTACAAATGTCCAATATCTGTCTGTTCCAGACCGAGAGGACGTCAAACACCATTTTTCATTCAGGGCTGTAAAGTTAATAGTACATATCTATATTGTTTAAAAACTCGGGACTTTACTGGTATTGGGGGGGGTTTTTTTTTTGGCACTGCCTCCGGGTATTGCAGCCATGATTGTTACCAACATGTTTGTATTTACAAATGTCCCATAATATGTCTATGACCGAGAGGACGTAAAACACCATTTTTTCAATTCTCAGGGCTGTAAAGGCTGTAGATAACATGTCCATCTGTGCCTTCACGGGTCGAGAGGACGTAAAACACCCAGAAATTTCAGGGCTGTCAGATACGAGAGGACACGTAAATGCGTCAAACTTCATTCAGGGCTGCGCTAGATTGAATCTACTCTTATCGCTTCTGCGACTTTATTATCCTGGTTGGTTGTTCAGCCCGTCGTACATGGGCTAAAGCCGATACGCTGACGTTAAACTGAACTTCCAGCCTGTAGATGGCAACTATAATACTTGTTGGCTGGTATCATAGCCGATGAAGTTTAACCGAGGCGTGGTTACCGGTACACCTATCTATACTTGTTAAAAACTCAGGACTTTACTTGGTGTTGTACTACCTCCGGGCATTGCAGCCAGTATTGTTCCCAAAATCTTTTTTTGTATTTACAAATGTCCCATAGGGTGTCCTTTGACCGAGAGGACGTAAAACACCATTTTTCATTCAATTCAGGACTGTAGATGTAGATATGATAACTGAAATGTTTACTTTATGTCCGAGTAATTTTTTCTCCTTTAAAATATGTGGCGACAATTTTGGACCGCCGACAGACCGACCGACCGACAAAGTGAGTTATATAGGTTTGGTGGACTTGAGCCACAAACAAGAAGAAAAGCAAGGGTGAGCACAAGTTCAATATTATTTCTTGACAAGGAAAAAAGAAAGAAAAAAATTATAAAAAATAAAAAATAGGAGACTTGAGTATGCTGTTCAAAAAAAAAATATCTAAAAATATATATAATAAAAAACTACTCAACTTAAGGAAGGGCCAAACAAATCAAAGTAGTAGGAAGAAAGGAAATATAAATAAGATGGCAAAGCCACACAAGCGCACCCCCAGTTCATTACAGTGTATGTTTTGTGTGTCGTCCAGATGCTCTCTTTCTGGGCAATGGAGGAGAACGCTTTTCAGAGCCTTGCCAGGCAGTCCCAGAGAAGCTTCGGCAGCTACGCAGCCGGCCACGTGACAGAAAAACGAGTCATTAACATCTGATTAATAATAATGACACGGAATTCCACAGAATATGCAAATCAGGCCGGAACAGAAATCAGCATTCCCCCCTAAGATGACGACTGTACGATACGATTCGATCGCACGGTCTTCCAAGAACAATAAAGAGGATTTGGCGCGACATCGAGGATCATCACGTGGATCGAATCGATTCGTTACTGTCGTGCTATTTTAGTGCACGTGTGGCTGGCCCCTTCATTGAGGCTCAAACGCAGCCTCTTGTTTCGTGCTGTGGTCGCGTGGTAGGTTTCTCCTGATTACGTTTAAATGAAAATAGTAATCGCTTGTATACGTGTTTTGTGATTCCCTTGTTTCGCGTTTCCTTTCAATTTACCGGTTGTTTTCCCTCTTCACAGATTCCCAGGGGGGTTGTTTTTTTTTTTTTTTTTTTTTTTTTTTTTTTTTTTGTTTTTTTTTAATAATCACAGTAATAAATATAATAATAATAATAAATAATACTATAATAATAATAATAATAGGGGTAAGACGGGGTAAGAAGCCCATGGGCGGGTAAGAAGCCCATGGCAATTATCTCAAGAAATAAAGACAATTTCAGTCATATTTCCCCCATGAGACGAGTGTTAATGCTTAGCGTTTGTCTCATGGGCAAAATGTGACTAACATTTTCTTTCTTTCATGAGATAATTGGCATGGGCTTCTTACCCGCCCATGGGCCTTTACCCCGTCTTTCCCCTAATGACCATTTTCATAGCGCTTATCCTTACTTACGGGCCTCTAAGCACACAAGAGAAGAAAAAAGTTATAGGTGTAGAAATGATTGTTGCTGTTGATTCTTCATTTTATTATTGCTAATTTTTTTTTTCCACAATAGGTACTGAATTGTTTTAAAATCAGCCGCAAAGTAAAGACTGTTAGACGTCTTTAAAAATCTCACTTTTTGCAGCTCATTGTTCGTGTGTGCCAGTGTATGTATGCACTAAAAGACAAGCCAAAATTGAAGTTCTCGAAAGGGTGTGTGTTTTGTGTGTGTAGTGTGTGCGTGTGTTTGTGTGTGTGTGTGTGTGAGTGGTGTGTGTGTTTTGTGCGTATGCGTGCGGCGTGCGTGCGTGCGTGTGTGTGTGTGTGTGTGCGTGTGTACGTGTGTGGTTGCGCGCACGCGCGTGTGTGTGTGTGTGTGTGTGTGGTGTTGTCTGTGTGTGTGTGTGTGTGACTGAATGTTGTGTGAAAAGTCAATGTCAAAGTCAATTGTTTTCTATTTCAGATGGTTCATTGAATAAGCAATAATATTTGCTCTTTTTTTCTACATCAAGCCATCTATAACACAAATAAATAAATAAGTGACGAGAAATTTGCATGCAATAAAAGAAAAACACACAACAAAGCGCAAACAAACAATATGCTTGCAAATATGCCCGCGCTCACACAATATGCACCTAAAACTCTCTCTCTCTTTCCCTCCTCTCTCTCTCTCTCTCTCTCTCTCTCTCGCTCTCTCATCTCTCTCTCCTTCTCTCTCTCTCTCTCTCACAGCACACACGCACATATGCATCCTAATTCATATACATCATATACAATAGCATAAAAGATATCACAGGGCTATGCTTGTGTGTGTGTGTGTGTGTTTGTGTGTGTTTGTGTGTGTGTGTGTGGTGTTGGTGTGTGTGGTGCGTGTGTATGTATGTGTGAGAGGGGGGGAGGAGAGAGAATCAAAAAAAAAAAAAACCACAAAAAAAGGAACCCCCCTCAAAGCAAAAGCGGTTTTTATTCCATTAGCATACTACCTTTATGCAAGGGG
>CM065689.1:6103481-6105981 GCA_017654935.2 Phymorhynchus buccinoides
TGAACGTCTCTCCGGTATCTTGCCTCTACCCCCCCCCCCCCCCCCCCTTTGCCCCCCCCCCCATCTTTTTTCTCCCTCCCGTCCGCCGCCCCCCCCCCCCCCCGCTCTTTCTCTTTCTTTTTTTTTTGTTTTTTTTTTTTTGTTCTTCTGCTGCAACTCTACACCTGTAATGTGATCTGTCTAATCATTATTGTCATTTATATGTTGATTCATCGCCTTTACTAAGGCAAAATATTCATAGTATGCATATAATGTGATATGACAATACACAATCGCTTACATAGTAAAGTCGTATTCATATTCACATACATACGACGATTGCACAGAATTCAATCGCACTTGATATATTAATGACTATTTGATGGGCATTCAATATTTGTGCTTTAATATGGCAAAAACTGTATTTAATCGCTGCCATGTGAGTGTTGTGTGAGTCATAAATAATCGCTCTGCTAGGTATTTTATGTACACAAACACAAAATGCTACACACACTCGCGCGCGCATGGCGCCGCTCACATACACACACACTCGCAGGCGCAGACCATACTCACACCACACACTCGCCATCGCAAGCAACATACTCACACACGCACTCCACTCACTCACTCGCACGCACGCACGCACGCACGCACGTGTGTGTGTGTGTGTGCTGGTGTGTGGTGTGTGTGTGTGTGTGCACACGTGTGTCGTGTGCGTGTGGGCCGTGTCTGCGTGCGCGCGTTCCGGTGCGTGCGTCGGTGCGTATGTGCCAGTTGCGTGCGTGCCGTGCAGTGCGTTGCGTGCGTGCGTTTGTGTGGCTCTTTCTGTCTTTTCTCTCCTTCTCTCTCTGTCTTCATATCTCTCTTTCTCTCTATCGTCTCTCTCTCTCTACTTTTTTTCTCTGTCTCATCTGTCTTGTCTCTGTCTCTATCTCTCAAGAGTGTGTGTGTTTAGGCGTTATCTTTTGTCTTTTGCGTTATCTGTTGTTTTTTGCATTATCTTTTGTCTTTTGCATTATCTTTTGTCTTTTGCATTATCTTTTGTCTTTTGCATTATCTTTTGTCTTTTGCATTATCTTCTGTCTTTTGCAATTATCTTTTGTCTTTTGGGCATTATCTTTTGTCTTTTACTATTATCTTTTGTCTTTTGCATTATCTTTTGTCTTTTGCGTTATCTTTCGTCTTTTGCATTATCTTTTGTCTTTTACATTATCTTTTGTCTTTTACATTATCTTTTGCATTTAGATTATCTTTTGTCTTTTGCATTATCTTTTGTCTTTTGCATTATCTTTTGTCTTTTGCATTATCTTTTGTCTTTTGCGTTATCTTTTGCATTATCTTTTGTCTTTTGCATTATCTTTTGTCTTTTGCATTATCTTCTGTCTTTTTCATTATCTGTTGTCTTTTGCATTATCTTTTGTCTTTTGCGTTATCTTTTGTCTTTTGCATTATCTTTTGTCTTTTGCATTATCTTTTGTCTTTTACATTATCTTTTGTCTTTTATTATCTTTTGTCTTTTGCATTATCTTTTGTTATCTTTTACATTATCTTTTGTCTTTTGTCATTATCTTTTGTCTTTTGTCATTATCTTTTGTCTTTTTCTATTATCTTTTGTCTTTTTCTTTATCTTTTGTCTTTTGCCATTATCTTTTGCATTATCTTTTTATTTTTCTTTTGCATTATCTTTTGTCTTTTGCATTATCTTTTGTCTTTCGCATTTTCTTTTGTCTTTTACATTATCTTTTGTCTTTTACATTATCTTTTGTCTTTTACATTATCTTTTGTCTTTTGCGTTCCATCATTATCTTTGAATTTTTGTCTTTTGCATTATCTGTTGTCTTTTGCGTTATCTTTTGTCTTTTGCATTATCTTTTGTCTTTTGCGTTATCTTTTGTCTTTTGCCCCCTTTGCCCCCGCTTTTGTCTTTTGCATTATCTTTTGTGCTTTTGCATATATCTTTTGTCTTTTTGTCGCATTATAATTTTGTCTTTTGCATTATCTGTTGTCTTTTGCATTATCTTTTGTCTTTTGCATTATCTTTTGTCTTTTGCGTTATCTTTTGCATTATCTTTTGTCTTTTGCATTATCTTTTGTCTTTTGCGTTATCTTTTGTCTTTTGCATTATCTTTTGTCTTTTGCATTATCTTTTGTCTTTTGCATTATCTTTTGTCTTTTGCATTATCTTTTGCATTATCTTTTGTCTTTTGCATTATCTTTTGTCTTTTGCATTATCTTTTGTCTTTTGCGTTATCTTTTGTCTTTTGCATTATCTTTTGTCTTTTGCATTATCTTTTGTCTTTTGCGTTATCTTTTGCATTATCTTTTGTCTTTTGCATTATCTTTGTCTTTTGCATTATCTTTTGCATTATCTTTTGTCTTTTGCATTATCTTTTGCATTATCTTTTGTCTTTTGCATTATCTTTTGTCTTTTGCATTATCTTTTGCATTATCTTTTGTCTTTTGCATTATCTTTTGCATTATCTTTTGTCTTTTGCATTATCTTTTGCATTATCTTTTGTCT
>CM065689.1:6113481-6135981 GCA_017654935.2 Phymorhynchus buccinoides
TCTTGTGTTGGTAGGGCAGGTGTTGGTGAAGGGCTGCTCTTGTGTTGGTAGGGCAGGTGGGGCTGGTGAAGGGCTGCTCTTGTGTTGGTAGGGCAGGTGGGGGCTGGTGAAGGGCTGCTCTTGTGTTGGTAGGGCAGGGGGTGGGAAGTGCTCTTGAAGGGCTGCTCTTTGTGTTGGTAGGGTAGGGAGTTGATGAAGGGCTGCTCTTGTGTTGGTAGGGCAGGGGGGGCTGGTGAAGGGCTGCTCTTGTGTTGGTAGGGCAGGGGTTGGTGAAGGGCTGCTCTTGTGTTGGTAGGGTAGGGGAGTTGGTGAAGGGCTGCTCTTGTGTTGGTAGGGGAGTTGGTGAAGGGCTGCTCTTGTGTTGGTAGGGGAGTTGGTGAAGGGCTGCTCTTGAGTTGGTAGGGCAGGGGAGTTGGTGAAGGGTGCTCTTGAGTTGGTAGGAGCAGGGAGTTGGTGAAGGGCTGCTCTTGTGTTGGTAGGGTAGGGGAGTTGGTGAAGTGCTGCTCTTGAGAGAGGGGGGAGAGAGAGAGAGAGAGAGAGAGAGAGAGGAATTGAGAGAGTGAGAGAGAGAGAGGAGAGGAGAGAGAGAGAGAGAGAGAGGAGGAGAGAGAGAGGGGGGGGGGGGATTACACGCGGAGAACTGTCTCTCTTTCATTTATATGCTTTTATTGAGAAGCACACTAATGTTTGGCCCGCTGATATAAAGCAGTAAAGAAAGAAAGGATAATGACCGTCCGCCCGATTGGACGCTAATCTCACCTTCTCTAAAGGATAACAGATGTGGGTTTTAAATACCAAGCTTAATTTGTTCTTCTTTGCGTTGATGTTTATTATATACTAGCGCAACGCCGAGTACCAGTAACGCATACAGTAGTAACGGTAACGCCTAGTAACGGTAATGCCAAGTACTGGTAACGCTGAGTACAGCAAATTTGAAGCGATTTGGTTAAGAAACGGTGGAGTTATAAGGCCCCGTTTCCCATTGACGCTGCTCGGAGAGTGATGCGCTCTCCCTAGTAACGGTAACGTCTAGTAACGGTAAAGCCAAGTACTGGTAACGCTGAGTACAGCAAATTTGAAACGATTCGGATAAGAAAAGGCGGAGTTATAAGGCCCCGTTTCGCGTTGGCGCTGCTCTGAGAGTGATGCGCTCTCCCTAGTAACGGTAACGCCTAGTAACGGTAACGCCAAGTACTGGTAACGCTGAGTACAGCAAATTTGAAGCGATTTCGTTAAGAAACGGCAGAGTTATAAGGCCCCGTTTCCCGTTGGCGCTGCTCTGAGAGTGACGCTCTCTCCCGATTTTCTTCAAATTTGCTGCCAGGCTTTGCCCCGGTGACAGCAAGCCTGACAGCAAATTTGACGCGATTCGGTTGAAAAACCGGCGGAGTTATAAGGCCCGTTTTGCATCATACTGCTGTTATGCGCCTAAGTAATTGATTCGCTTCCGGTTTGGCACATTGATAGTCACCGTCCCCAGTCATATATCTGCCACAAGACTCGGTATCGTTTGAATATGGCCGGAAATAGGCCACACAAAATAAGCACCTGAAAGAATTTATGTTTAAACTCTATTGAAAAATAAGAAAACCCAATTGGCTCACTCGTGTTAACTGAAGCCATCTGTGCACATTCAAAATTGTTTCTAACCCGTATTTTGGGTTGGTAAAAAAAAAGAAGAGACCCTGGTGGATGTATATTTATAGCTGTTGTTGCGATAAGGCAGAAGAAAACAAGACGGCTAGGCAGTTTGTCTACATCATTCAATACTAACCCTATCCCTAACCCTAGCCCTAAACCTAACCCTACCTCCCACTATGTACTGCAGTACACCGCGATTTGTCACAGTTGTGGTTCGTTGCGTTTTCTCCGTCTTATAGGGTGGGGGTAGGGTTAGGGTTAGGGTTAGGGCTAGGGTTAGGGATAGGGCTAGTATTCCAAAAAAGGTTATTAGCTAAAAAGGTTCCTAAAATACAGCTTTATGTATGGTAAGAAAGGCAAAAAACGGAAAAAAATACAATTAACCGAGAAATGTAGGGGGGGGGGGGTGTGCACATCTTGACCTTTACCCAAATATTAATAAACACAAGGGCACAGCAAATCAGGCTTTTTGTTGTGACATATACAAGAACCAGTCAAAGATTCGCTCTCAGTTTCCTCCAGCACACTTCTCCCGTGTTCATGGTCATCTTAGAAAGTGCTACCAGAAATGTCTAACTAGCCAAATGATTAAATTGATGAGAAATACCTCTGAGGGTCAAAGTAAGGATAAGGCTACATACGCTAAGATGCGCTGGAACTATGTCCCAGTCAAACGAGCATTTTACAACTATGCGTGCATTTTGATGGGTGTTCAATATTTGCATTGTGGGATTCATAGTGACACCATCATTTGTGACAAATTGAATGTCCAGCTCATGAAGGATGCACGTTGCCCCAAATCCAGAAGGTGCTTCGTCTATATACAAAATTTGCCCCAACACATAATTTATTTATTTTTTTATTATGGGTGACACAAATTAAAGCTGGGACGATATATGTTTCCATTTGTACAATAGTTTCTGACTTCATCTTTGCTAAAAAGTACTTTTTGCTTCTTTTCAAACAAAATTATTCACATTTCGATGGTTGAATTCCAAAATATACTACTCTTATTTCCAGTGAAATGCCAAACGGTGTTGTTATAGTTTATCTCTGAAGAGATGGTAGGGGCAGCACCGAAATGTTCTCCGTGGTTGCTCTGCATAAAGCAGCCTCCAGCTCCAGAAGCAAAGTGTAAGAGTACACCAGAGATTATCTTCTCTGCACTACCAGCTGAATTGTAGTCATGTGAAACAGGAAATGTTAGGGTATTATTCACCAACTCTCAGGAAACAACCTGACACAGATTTTGTCCCACAGAGTTCAAAAGTTGTTCTGCCTTTTACCACACACTGTACATTTGTGCCTGAAATGTCACTTTCTTCTTCTGCTGATTTCGTCACACACTTCACAAATCTGCTTCTTTCTAGAACCGTAAAATGTTCTTATCCACAAAACGGTAATAGAATGTTTCGAGGGGTGAATGTCAGAACGGTCTATCTCAAAAGGAATAAAGAATACAGATAGGCAGTTCTGGCATTCGCCCCTCGGTTTGTTGCTGACTGCAAATCTCACAAAATGCTTTTTATGTTTGTCACTATGGCTCCCCCCCACCTGCGTGCGCATCCAACGGAAGTGTCGCCATCTTAGTCAGATTTGTGTGTAAGCAGCATCGATCTGGCATTTTTCAAACAAAGTTACTGACTAAGATGGCGGTCTCCCATAATATGGCACGCTCCTTGTGGCCGGATATGACGACACGTGGGTACCAGCCATTAGAACTAAGCGACTACCTGGAATAACCACAGCAGCTGCTGTAGTTTCCATGAATGCATTAAAATGTGTGTCGATCAATGGCATTATTTCTGTACCCGGTAGGCGTCTTTCATAATACATAATGATGTGGAGAAAAGTGTCCAACAGTTCTGTTATCTCTTTCCACTGTGGTTTTGCAGCATTGAATCTGCAGATTTAAACAACACCGTTTGGCATTTCACTGGAAATAAGAGTAGTATTTTTTGGAATTCAACCATCGAAATGTGAATAATTTTGTTTGAAAAGAAGCAAAAAGTACTTTTTTAGCAAAGATGAAGTCAGAAACTATTGTACAAATGGAAACATATATCGTCCCAGCTTTATTTTGTGTTTTGGATGACGGTAAAAAGAAATGGCTAAATGGTTAAAATTCAAAATGGTTAAGGCTGTTAAAAGAAAATGCACATCATAACTGACTGGCAGCCTGGAGACCTGACGGGCTGGGTAAAAAATATATTTTTAGGGGTTTTGTTTTGTTTTTATTTCTTTTCTTGGAACCTCGACCGGCATAGTGCTAATGAATCAAAGTAGTGATTGTGGGCACTTATCTGGAAGAAGAAGAGAAGACGAAGAAGAAGAAGAAGAAGAAGAAGAAGAAGAAGAAGGAGAAGAAGAAGAAGAAGAAGAAGAAGTAAGAAGAAGAAGAAAGAAGAAGAAGAAGAAGAAGAAGAAGAAGAAGAAGAAGAAGAAGAAGAAGAAGAAGAAGAAGAGAAGAAGAAGAAGAAGAAGAAGAAGAAGAAGAAGAAGAAGAAGAAGAAGAAGAAGAAGAAGAAGAAGAAGAAGAAGAAGAAGAAGAAGAAGAAGAAGAAAGAAGAAGAAGAAGAAGAAGAAGAGAGAAGAAGAAGAAGAAGAAGAAGAAGAAGAAGAAGAAGAAAGAAGAAGAAGAAGAATAAGAAGAAGAAGAAGAAGAAGAAGAAGAAGAAGAGAAGAAGAAGAAGAAAGAAGAAGAAGAAGAAGAAGAAGAAGAAAGAAGAAGAAGGAAGAAGAAGAAGAAGAAAAGAAGAAGAAGAAGAAGAGAAAGAAGAAGAAAGAGAAGAAGAAGAAGAAGAAGAAGAAGAAGAAAGAAGAAGGAGAAGAGAAGAAGAAGAGAAGAAGAAGAAGAAAGAGAAGAAGAGGAGAAGGAGAAGAAGAAGAAGAAGAAGAAGAAGAAGAAATTCGGTATAATTAAGGTGATGTTTTGCCCCTAAAATAACGTTATTTGTTATGATTTTTCATGATTTTTTTGTATGCGTGCATTTTTGTCAACTGGAATGTGTATTTTGTCAGATATGTACATTCATTCACTCACACTCGTTCCATCTTTGAACGCAATTTTCTCTTTTTGCTTTATTCAGAACACTGTGCGCACTCTTACTCCTCTCAGAATCATCACAACTACTTGAAATTCAGCATGCATGTAGATAAAACCCTTGTTTACAACTTTATAAAAGGATTTTTTGTGTAATTTGTCATCTTGCCAAATTATATTCAATCAAAATAATGAAAATACACAATTTCGTTAGTGTAAATGCAGCAAAAATTTAAAATGTAACTTTTTTTTATTTGTAAAGATATAAAAAAAATACTCTGTAAAGTTGTAATACAGAAGTTAAACTGTTTCAAACTTGGTGTCAATATGTCTGTCCCATAAAGAATGAGCCTGCACAGAAAATCGGTTGTTTATTTTCAAAATGGCCACCATAACCATTGGCAACCGGTGTTAATTTCATCAAAATGCATGAAAATGATTGGTTTTTTTACATCAAAGTTGACAATAACCCCAAATAATATTGAAGAGATTGTCATAAACAAACAATTCTTGATTTAGGGGCAAAAACATCACGTTAATCAGATTTTGATGACTCGTTTTTCTGTCAGGTGGCTGGGTGTATTTCGGCCGAAGTTTCTAAGGACGTCCCTTGCCGTATTCGGATGACCGTTGTCCTCCAAAGCCCAGAAAGAAAGCGTCTGGATCACACACAGACACAGTTGTCAGAATACCATCAAGGCTGGGCGCACGTCAAAGACCCCCCACGTCACGTGTCACATTCCCTCTTATGCTTGGAAGAGTTCATAAGATTTCCTGGTAATTACCGATTTCCTACCAGAGGGAAAACACGTGAAAGCCATGATTTTTGACACGTGACGTGGTGGGTCTTTAAAGACCCACCAGAGCACGTGTCAAAATCACGGGTTTCACGTGTTTTCCCTCTTATAGCTAGAAAGAAATCTTGTTTTGACCAGGTCGGACTCCCATATAAATAAATGCCCCCAAATTCAAACCGAAACATCGTTTTAAAGAGCAGCCTCAATTTGAAGTTGGGGACATTTGTATGTGGGTCACAGCTAACGAGGAAAAAAAAAACCAAGGGACTTAATCGCGGTGCGTCAGCGTGTTTTTAAGCAACGCAGTGGCCACAAAGATTCTACCAACGGTTACAATTCAAAATTCTTAAAGGTGGACTCGGACGGATGAGTTTTTTTTTTGCAAGAAACACGTCGAGATCACCAGAAAGACAGCCTTTTCAAGGATCGGAACACTCACTTTGCTCTGGTTTCTTAGAAATTAAACCGTCAAAACGGCGATTTTTCCTTGGACGGAGATGCCGGAGAGAGTAGCCATTTTGGATGGGGTGGGTGGAGGTCACTCATTGTGGTTGAAGCGTTTTCTTTTTTTGTAGCGCAGTAAGAAAAAAAAGAGGAACTATTTCCTTTGTTGTGAGCGAAACTCCTTTAGATAAACTGTAGCCTATATAAAAAAATAAAAAATAAATAAAAAGGCTTGTATTGCGAAATGTTCGTGCAAACGATTTGGTCTAAACACAGGCGGCCATTCAAAAAAGAGACGGTACGCGCCTTCTCTTTGGGTGAAAGAATTTGACTTCCAGCACCTCCGCCAAGGAGGAATCGCCGATTTGACGGTTTGTTTTCTAGGAAACCAGAGCAAAGTGAACGTTGTAATCTCTGTAAAGGGTGTTTTCCTGGTGATATGGACGTGTGTCTTACAAACACGCATGTTTTTAGTCCTGATTTTGCTAAAAGAATTTTTTTAAATATTTTTTTCGTGAATCTGTTTTAATTTTAATAATTAGACCTGGATTGACTTTGAGGCTGCTGTATCTTCCAAAGACTGCACGGCCCTCCCTGGTAGTGTTCTGGATAGCATTGCCCCCCACCCCCACCCCCAGCGACCCCATACATAAAACAAGAGAAATAAAGCAGGAGACAGACATCGATCAAAGATAACACAGGAATATAGACAGACAGACAGACAGACAGACAGACAGACAAAATGGACAGCATCGGAACACAGAAAAACAGATATGAATGAAGACAGCGGTTGAATATGGACAGAACGAAAGGTATTATGTATGGCTATGTAGCATTTGGACACAGACAGACAGACAGACACACAGACGGACAAATATGTATGGGTAGACAGTATTTGAATGTAGGCAGACGGGTGTGGGTAAACAACACTTGAATATGTGCATCATAGCTAGGCAACGTTTGACAAACAGACAGGGTTTCTAGAACATCCTTAGGACAATAATTTTGTTGTTACAAAACTTATTTTCCTGTCTGTCTGTCTGTCTGTCTGTCTGTCTGTCTGTCTGTCTGTCTGTCTGTCTGTCTGTCTGTCTGTCTGTCTGTCTGTCTGGTCTCTCTCTCTCTCTCTCTCTCTCTCTCTCTCTCTCTCTCTCTCTCTCTCTCTCTCTCTCTCTCTCGCGCGCGCGCGCGCGCGCGCGCGCGCGCGCGCGCACACACCACAAGAGACTATGTATGCATGTTTTGGTATAGTTATAAGGTATATTGTATGTTTTTGTGTGTGTGCGAGTACGTGAACGAGTGGTTCACTTGAGCTTGAATTTGTTCTCATGTCCTTCAATTTACTGTGAACATGCCTGTTGTTGTTTTCTATTCTTTGTATGCATTTTATACTTTCTTTTTGTTTTCCTTTTCTTGTTATTTGGCTTTTCTTTTTCCCCTCGAGGGCATGGTGTAAAGAAGCTTGAGCTTATCCCTTTACCCTCATTAAACATTCGTATTCGTATTCGCAATCTCTCTCTCTCTCTCTCTCTCTCTCTCTCTCTCTCTCTCTCTCTCTCTCTCTCTCTCTCTCTCTCTCTCTCTCTCTCTCTCTCTCTCTCTCTCTCTCTCTCTCTCTCTCTCTCTCTCTCTCTCTCTCTCTCTCTCTCTCTCTCTCTCTCTCTCTCTCTCTCTCTCACCCTTGGTGGGTAGGTAGCAATGATCGAAAACAACTGTGCACGAAAGATGGAAGCATCGTCTTTGATCTTCTTAGCCCACGATGCCACCTCCATCTCCCACGTCTGAGGGCACAGATCCTCTGAAAAAACAACAACAACAACAACAACAACATAAAGCAAGATGATATAAATAAAACTATATTCCCCCTAGCAGGTGTAGAGCATCGTGTGCCAGGGAACTGGGAACACCTGGGGTCTTTTGTACAAGTAGTTCCCCCACCTTCTGGAAGTGCTGTGCTTATAGCTTCTTCTAACATAACCACTCTCTTTGACTCTGCCTTTTTTCCATTGGCTTACTGTCATCTATGCTATCTTTCTGTCTTACTGGGTCAATTTCTCTTGCCTTTGTTCTAAGCAAAAAGCTCTTCCCTTTGCCTGTAGGATGTCAAAGCCGTGTTCGAACATGAAGGTCGTTGGTCAAAGGTCAATGTCACTGAACCTGAAAATACTGTCACGCGGCTGGTTGAACTAGCGTTTCACTCTCTAGTTTCCAGTTGCAACCCCCACCCCCACCCCCGTTCTCAGAGCGTGAGAGGTGGGAAGCACAACAAAAAATTGAAAAATAATGTCTGGTTAGTCAGTCTTAAAGACCCAGTGACGCACCACGATTAAGTCCCTTGGGTTTTTTTTTGGGTTGCTGTGACCCACATACAAATTTCCCCCACTTCAAATTGAGGCTGCTCTTTAAAACTGATGTTTCGGTTTGAATTTGGGGCCATTTATATGGGAGTCAGACTTGGTCAAAACAAGATTTCTTTCCAGTTTAGAAGAGGGGAAAAACCGTGATTTTGACACGTGATCTGGTGGCTCTTTAAAGACCCCCCACGTCACGTGTCACATTCCCTCTTTATGCTATGAAGGTTTCCTAAGATTTCTTACTAGCTATAAGAGGGAAAACACGTGAAAACCGTGATTTTGACACGTGATCTGGTGGCTCTTTAAGCCTGGTAGCATACATGCTGCGTTAGCTCGCAATGTGGCTTTGCAAGGCAAGGCAAGGCAAGGCAAGAAATTTATTTCATCCCCCATTTGGGCAGCAGGCCCAGCAAAGACATGTAATTAATTCAGGATGCAAAAATGCAAAATAGTCTAAGCTGCCAACCCGATCGGTAGTTTTGTCTAACTTGACATTTTACATCCAGGATTAGTTGTCTTAGTCGCGCTCATGATTACAGGACCGGCCAGGAGCATACATAAAATAAAATTTTAAAAAGGGGGTGGGGGGGGGGGGGGGGGAGAAGAAGAAAAAAACGAAAAAAAAAAAAAAGAAAAAATGGAAGACGAAAACAAGGAGGAAAGGAAGGAAAAAAGAAAAAAGGGTTAAAAATGAAGGCGGAAGTGGTGGTGGGTTGCATGATGAGTGAGCAAGATAGCGGAGAGCGGATGAATGATTGGGTGTGGTGTGAGAGTTACATATTTGTTTTAATGTAAATTTATGTTTCATATTTTTATTTCATATTTTCAATTTTGATATATCTCATCTTGTTTTACACGGTGGGTTGTATGTACAATGCCAATGGACAATAAAGAAACTTATGACTTTGACTTCCGTTACAATTTCAATGTCCTTAATTCGCCCTATCTTTCAACGGACAGACAATGGACATGTATACACCAGGCATCAGAATAGTCTGAAGTCCAATCCTCTGAAAACTGCGGTAAAAGGGCCATCAAGGCCCTCGACGAAAGAGGGACAACACTGAAATCAGTTCTGAACACCACCAAAAGGCTTAATATATAAGTGATAAATCACTTTAAAATGCTATTTAACACATAGGATAATACTCAATAAAAAGGCAAAGCCTCTGACAAGAGAAGCCAATCCTCTGTCAGAAATTCTTAATCCTCTGACAATTCTGATGCCTGATCCACACAGAGAGACAGACAGACAGTCACATAGAGACAACGGACAGACAGAAAACACGAGCAGACGGATGGACAGAGGAATTCGAAGAGACATTCTGTCTTACTGGAGTGGATCAGGCTCCAGTCAGCAAAGAAGAGAACTTTGCTGTCATTGCTGTTTTCGGGGTAGTCCCAGGTTCCCGTGTCTTCAGGACCCACACCGAACGTCTCAAAGTACTGTTTGCCCGTCTCCACCGGATATTGCGTCACTAGTGACCTCGAGGGAAAGGTCAGGGATTGTAGAGCTTCCGTGTCGTTGCTTCGGAAGACTGAGTACAAAAGAGGAAATGCAAATAATTATACCAAAAAGAGAGTATAATTTGAAGGAAAATATGTTTAACGTCCTCCGGTCTGGAACAGACACATATGGGAAATTAGTAGATATAAAGATGGTGGGTACGATCCTGGAGGCAATTCCCGGAGGCAGTGCAACACCAGGAAAGTCCCGAATTTTTAACAATACAGATATTATTGTGGGATAGAGAATACTCATCAAGCAAGGCCTGTTTAAGGGTAGGACCTAAAACATCACCAGACGCGTGGATGTTCGACAAATTTGTGTTTGTTTATAATAATCAAACAGATAAAACAACAAAACAAACAACTACACGACAAGTGTAAAGTGACGTTATTTTATTCACAAGAGACAAAACAAGACTACTGGATATTTCGTCGAATGCGCCTTTATCAACACAGACAAACAAGAAAACAGCAAACAGCAAATATAGGAAAAGGAGCAAAAAGCAGGCAACAAAAGGAGTAAAACATCAACAAGTGCAACGCCGAGCGGCTGCAAAATCCCCTCGCAGCATCGCCGAGGTACTCCGAAATCGGAATGTGTCGGCTGTACACATACATAAAAACGCATCAAAACAGCACGTAACTACATAAAAACGCATCAAAAACAGCACGTAACTGAATAGTTTTTTTTATATATAGCCTTGGGGTTCGGACCCGTGATTTGAGCGCGCGCGATCATGCGCACACGCGCGCACAGAAAAAATCATGACAACTGTGTTATAGACCATTCATCAAGAAATATTGTGGAAAAAAACTGCATTAAAAAATACATGCAAAACTTCGCGAGATATTAGGGGAAGACGGGGTAAAAAGCGCATGGGCGGGTAAGAAGCCCACCCCAATTATCTCATGAAATGAAGCAAATTTCAGTCTCATTTTGCCCATGAGACGAGCGTTAATGTCTAGCATTCGTCTCATGGGCAAATTTGACTGAAATTTTCTTTATTTCATGAAATAATTGGGGTGGGCTTCTTACCCGCCCATGCGCTTTTTACCCCGTCTTCCCCTAGCGATTATGTGTTTCGGGGTTTGAACCCCGTAACTGGCGCGACCTTGACCTTAATGTAAAACTAAATACATCAGTGGATAGCTTGCATCTTGGCAAACTAGTATGCCGAATTTGATGATGATAGACTGAATAGTTTTTTTTTTGAGAAAAACGGACGAATAGCCGGACGGACGGACGGACGGGACGGACGGACAGACAGACAAAAACAATAGCTCCCCGAACCTTCGGCTCGGGGACTAACAAGATAAAAAAATCAATACTTCCCCTCTAAAGTCCAATGCTTTAAATGATACAGATAAAAGACAACAACAAAAACGCTGTCATTTTCACTGAGTTTACAATATCATCATTAAAAAAAAACCAAAAAAACATTGCTATGTGCAACAGAAAACAGTTGGCTTTATTTTATGTCCGTCTGAGAATATTTTACTGCGGAATGCACTCCTGTTTGTGATCTGTTGTAGCGAATAAATATGTTTTATTAAAATAATCTTCTGATCCAGTAATAAAAACAATGTATCAACTGTTTAAATAAGTTATTGTCTCAGCAAAGGTTTGGTATACTCACCGAAAAGATAGCGAGATTCAGCAACCACCTGCACACACACACACACACACACACACACACACACACACACACACACACACACACACACACACACACACACACACAAAACACACACACACACACACACACACACACACACACACACACACACACACACACACACGCACAGACATGCACCAAACACACACACACACACACACACATGCAAGCAGGCATCGTTATCATATCATCATCTCAATCATCATTATCATTATCTTGTAGCTATATGATATAGCGCCAATTTGTCCATTGTTTATAATTATTATCATAATGACTTTGATCTTCGTCCTCTTCCTCCTTTTCATACTCCTCTTCATCACCATCGTCATTATCACTTTATAGCTATAAGTATAGTCTACGGTAAAAATCATCATCATCATCATCACCACCACCTTGTAGCTATGGTCCAGGGTAAAGTTGCTCAGTAATGCTTTGAGGTCATCATCATCATCATCATCATCATCACCATCGTCGTCGTCATCGTCATCATCATCATCGTCATCATCATCATCACCTTGTAGCTATGGTCCAGGGTAAAGTTGCTCAGTGACGCCTTGATGTCCGCCATGTTGGCCTCAGAGATGACGTCATAGAAGTAACGGTGATCGTTGTGGGCACGAAGCTTGAGGAAGTCCGTCACTCCGTTGCCCTTGACCTTGAGCGTCGTCATAGCAACGGCCAGCAGCAAGGTGAACGTGAAGATCAGCGCAGCCATGACAATGCGTCACGTGATCAGTGAACTGTTAAGACAGTTCGGTGTGAGATCAGGGGGCCGTTGTACAAGGGCTAACGTTACGTTGCGCTCGCTCAAATCGGCAAAAACGGTCCAAGAAACACACTTCGTTTGCCGATAGTTCGCGTGACGTTTTGTTATTGCTAAACACCGAGCAAGCGGCGAACTATCCGGAACTAGTAGGGGGTGAATACATGTCTTGTTGTTGATTGGTCCATTAAAGGGTTGGTTAAAATAATACTTTTTTTTTTAAACCAATCAGACAAGAGCTTTTCTGCAAACGTTTTCTAAAGTGTTTCTTAGACCCCTTTTGGCGTTACAGTTATGTGCGCGGCGACCGTCGTCTAGAGAAACTAGAGCCATGTCCGATAACAATAATATTATAGACAGAAAAACATCTAAATACAAACCACTCATCTACTAATGGTAGAAAATGTTCAGATAATAAGAACATCAAAAGAATAAATCAGTTGAAGCCCCAAAGCAACATCTTTATACCAAAACAAAACAAAAAAAGAAACATCACAAAATACATAAGTGATTCTGTGAGTAAGACTCCCGATCTGTCCATCTCCTTGGGATTGAATTTCTATTCGTATTCGTCCAGTTTGTTAACTACAATATTGCAGTGTTATTAGTTATTAGTTTATATTTCTTTAATTGTTGATAAATGTGTTTATTGTTGTTGTGGTTTTTGTTGTTGTTAATAAATGTGTTTATTGTTGCTGTTTTTCTTATGTGCACCTGGCTGCAATTTCTCAGTTATGAGATAATAAAGATGATTTGATTTGATTTGATCTTTAACAATTACTGGTGCAAGAAATATAAGACAAGCGTGTGTTTTTATTAACTTGTGTATTATATTCCTATTAAAGAAAATTCTTGAGACAAAATTACTTTTAGAGATAGATTACAGTTAAACGAGTGTGTCCTGCCATGTTACTATTATCAAAGTCTTTGCTATTACGTCGGTGAAATTCAAAAACCTCGTATATCAATTTTGGTAGTTAAAAATTAACCGCGTTGACCACAATTGATTAACTATGATGAATAATGATGTTGTTCAAGACATTGCGAGTTTAGTCCTGCATTTTGTTAAAATTACTTTAAAAACAAATTAGACTTGAAAAGAACGAATAATTGATTGTAAAGCGCTTTGGGCTCATTTGAGGTAAAGCGCTATATAAATGTACTATTATTATTATTATTATTATTATTATTATTATTGAACAAAAGTCACTTCTTGTTGTTGTTTGTTTGTTGCTTTATTTCCTTTTTTATGTTTTACTGTAGGCCTATTTATGTAATACAACAAATTTTATAATAACATCACCAGAAAAAATCTCAACTTTTTTTTTTTTTTTTTTTTTTTTTTTGTTATTCGAGTTGGGGTGTTAGAGATTTCGAATTTAAAAAAAAGTAGACAAAAACATATAAAGCATATAAAACATCTCACCAGCAGTTCTGGAAACTAGTAGAAGGAGGCTTGTTGTTGTCGTGTGGAACTATTAGCAGAGGAGACACACCATGACGGCAGTGTTCACTGACATTTTATAGAAACCCAGTTGAAAGGAGAGATGCGCAAGGGTGGAGCGGGGGGGATGGGGGTGGGGGGGGGGGGGGAGGGTAGTAATAAATCACTGCACACGACACTCAAGTTGGAAAAGTCAGTGCACACGGCACGTTAAAGTGAGAGGAGTCAATTTCAGTGCACACGCTGTCAGTTATATAGTACCGTGTGCAAAATGGCTCAGCTAGTAACGTTGCGTCAGATGAATTGGTATCTGGGAAAGGGTATCTTATGTTCTGTGTTTGGGCAAAAAGCCTGAATATACAAAGAGCTCGCACTCTGCAGCTGAATGAAGCCGGGTTTTTTTTCTTCTTCTATACTCCCATCCTTTCACCTACAGGTCAGAGAAGGTCAGAGAATGAGGACAACTAGGCCTCGCGGCCTCTTAATGTGTCCTTTCTGATTATTTGTATTCTTTTTCATGATTGGCATGACTAGGACGCTTTTAGATGTGTTAATCATATACACATTTCAATGGTTGATTCTTGGGGTCTTTATCGAGGAGGTTTTTGAACTGATTAAGGTTAGGTGCCAATTTGATATGTGCTGGAAGAGAATTCCAGTATTTAGTGACTCTGTTACTAAAGAAATTCTTTCTAATGTTAGTTCTGCTGTATTGGGAATCATTATTCCTAGTTTTTGAGTAGTTAGAAAGTTGTAGCAAATGTTTGTTAGCAATATCAGAACTGTGAAATATTTTATAAACATTTATCAAATCACCACGTAGTCGCCGATATTTTAGGGATGGTAAATTCAGTTTATCTAACCTGTCACCATAATCTAAATTTCGTAATGCTTTTACTAGTTTGGTTGCTCTCCAACACTACAGTTCGGGATGATTGTGAACTCACTCACTGCCTACAACACTAGACACACTTCCCACCTTCCACCTTTTCACCTTCCAGGTGGGAAGTGAGAAAGTTGGCTTCATATTCTTGGCAAGGTTTGTAGGCTGCGAAGTTATCACTCTTTGTAACATTTAGACATTTTTGGTTATGGTCAGCCTTAGGGCATTATTAAAAGCTAGCCCCACATTTTTTTTAACGTTTTCTGAAACAAAAAACAAAAAACAAAAAAAACCCACCTTCCACAGTCAAAAATCAAAGAAGCCATAGAGGTAAGGGAAAGGAGGCCAAGTTCTATCTACAGTCCCCTCCTGAACAGTACTCACCCACAAATGACAGCTCAGTGGACAACACCAACAGCTCCCACCACAGCCAGTCAGACAAGGTTGAAAAAGACAAGCAGTAGCTTGTTGAAAATTACCAAAGGTAGTTTTCTTGATTTAAATGACTGTGTGTGTGTGTGTGTGTGTGTGTGTGTGTGTGTGTGTGTGTTATGTGCGCGCGCGCGCGCGCGTGTGTGTGTGTGTGTGTGTGTGTGTGTGTGTGAAGAAAAACAAAACACTTACCGGGTACTGTTAACGGAATCGACAACCAGTCAATAGTTTTCTTCTTCTTCTGCTGTCAAAAATGGGTGGCCTAAGAATCCACCTCTTCTTCTTCTGAACAAGTTCCACACAAGAGAGACAACGTGGTCTGTACTGTCTAAAATGATCACGTCACGTGATTGGCATGTGACTCGCACGTGATTGAAAAGCTTATTAATGAAACTGCTCGAAAAGTACACATATGCAGCTGTAACAGCGATTATAGACCTTCGGTAGAAAATTATTTCTGTTCTTAAAGAAAATATATAACGGAAAACGCACCTACTATGGTTTGAAACCAAAAACAAACCAACAAAATGCGGTCTCTGATTCTGTATCAACTTTAACAAGGGCGTCGCCGAGCGGCAGACATGTCCGTCACCAGCAATACCACGCACTTGCGACACCCCGTAAAGTGTCACATCCTGACACAAAATTGGAAGGGATTCTGTCTTCTAGTTCCCGAGATACAGCTTGAAGAAGAAACATATAGCGCAAAGAAGGAAATTTCGGTTTTCAAGGTCACACTTCAAGGTCAAGGTCAGCATGGTGATAATTTATGCTCGGATGTTTTCTTCTCTAGGGTTTACAGTACCACACACAATCTGAAGCGCTTCTGTCAAGTACCAATGTGGAAAATATGGCTTAAAACCCAATGTGTAGACCCCTACCACTTTCAAGGCCTACTGATCGCCCGGACCGTGACCTTGACTTGATCGGTATGCCACCATCAGAACGGGCATAAGCCAACGTACCTACATGCCAAATTTGAAGACTCTAACCCTAACGGTGTGGGAGTTATGGCCCCTGAAAGATTTTCGGTTTTCAAGGTCGTACGTCAAGGTCAAGGTCACGACGGCAAAATGGTTTGCGCGGATGCCTTCCTCTCATAGTGACACACCAGCACACAAAAATTGACGCGATTCGGTCAACCCGTTCGAAAGATATCCTTGGGACAGACAGAAGGAGAAAAAAATGACCCTCCGATTTTCAGGCTCCAGCGATCTTTTTGACCTTGCCCTTGACCTTGATCGGTATGCCATCATCAGAACGGGCATAAGCCAAACCACCTTCATACCAAGTTTCAACATCCTATGTCGATCGGTGCCCGAGATATGGCTAAAAATAGATTTTCGGTTTTCAAGGTCATACGTCAAGGTCAAGGTCACGACGGCAAAATGGTTTGCGCCGATCTCTTCCTATTAAGGAGGCACACCTTCACACAAAATTTGACGCGATTCGGTCAAGCGGTTCGGGAGATATCCTTGGGACAGACAGAACAAACAAAAAACAAAAAAACAAAAAAAATACAAACCAGCCCATCGCAATAGTCCGATCACCTTGGTGACGGCAAGGTGATCGGACTAAAAACAAGGTCGTACGTCAAGGTCAAGGTCACGACGGCAAAATGGTTTGCGCCGATCTCTTCCTATTAAGGAGGCACACCTTCACACAAAATTTGACGCGATTCGGTCAAGCGGTTCGGGAGATATCCTTGGGACAGACAGAAAACAAAACAAAAAACAAACAAACAAACAAAACATAAAAAAACCAGATGACCACAAAGTCCGATCACCTATGGTGACGGACAAAAACAAAAATACAAACCAGACACTGCAAAGTCCGATCACTATGGTGACAGACAATTATGCTACGGGGTGTCGCAAGTGCGTGGCATTGCTGGTGACGGACATGTTTGCCACTCGGCGACGCCCTTGTTTGTTTGTTTGTTTGGTTGTTCTTTTCTGTCTGTCCCAAGGATGTTAATAAAAAGAGTTGGGTTTTTTGCTTACAAAGATTAATACAAGAGAGAGAGAGAGAGAGAGAGAGAGAGAGAGAGAGAGAGAGATGAGCGAGAGAGAGAGATGAGAGAGAGAGAGGTGAGAGAGATTGGAGAGGTGAGAGAGAGAGAGAGAGAGAGAGAGAGAGAGAGAGAGAGAGATGAGAGAGAGAGAGAGAGAGAGAGACTCGAAGAGAATCCGGAAAGGGTATAGTTGGGGGGGGTAAAACGGGAACGTTCCTCTTCCGCGTGCCGTAACTTACGGTTCCTTTGATCTTCTGTCGCAGCTTTGCTGTGGGTGGCGCTCTCAGTGTATGTTTGTCTGTCTGTGTCTCTCTCTCTCCCTTTCTGTCTCTGTCCCCCCCCCCCCTCTCTCTCTGTGTCTTTGTCTATCTCTCTCTATGTTGTCTCATGTCTCTGTATGCCTATGTGTGTGCCTCTCTCTCTGTCTGTCTCTCTCTCCCTCTGTCTGTCTATCTGTCTCTGTCTCTCTCTCTCTCTCTCTCTCTCTCTCTCTCTCTCTCTCTCTCTCTCTCTCTCTCTCTCTCATCTCTGCCTCTGTGCCTGCTCCCGGGCGGAGGACGTTAAACAAAATTTCATTCATCCAACTGGAACAGCAGTTGTCCTCTTTGCTCTCTGTGTATGTCTCTCTGTCTGTCTTTCTTTGTGTGTGTTTGTGTCTGTCTGTCTGTCTGTCTCTCTCTCTCTCTCTCTCTCTCTCTCTCTCTCTCTCTCTCTCTCTCTCTCTCTCTCTCTCTCTCTCCTCTCCCTCCCCCCCCCCCCTCTCTCTCTCTCTGGAGGACGTTAAACAAATTTTCATTCATCCACATCCTGACACAACATTTGAAGAGCTTATGTCTTGTAGTTCATGAGATACAGCTTGGACAATAATATATAACGCAAAGAAGGAAATTTCGGTTTTCAAGGTCACACTTCAAGGTGAAGGTCAGCATGGCGATAATTTATGCTCGGGTGTTTTCTACTCTAGGGTATACAGTGCCAGACACAATATGAAGCGCTTCTGTTAAGTACAAATGTGGAAAATATGTCTGAAAACCCAATTTGTAGACCCCTACCACTTTCAAGGCCTACCGATCTCCCGGACCGTGACCTTGACCTTGATCGGTATGCCACTGTCAAAACGGGCATAAGCCAAAGTACCTACGTGCCAAATTTGAAGACTCTAACCCTAACGGTGTGGGAGTTATGGCCCCTGAAAGATTTTCGGTTTTCAAGGTCGTACGTCAAGGTCAAGGTCACGACGGCAAAATGGTTTGCGCGGATGCCTTCCTCTCATAGTGACACACCAGCACACAAACATTGACGCGATTCGGTCAACCCGTTCGAAAGATATCCTTGGGACAGACAGAAGGAGAAAAAAATGACCCTCCGATTTTCAGGCTCCAGCGATCTTTTTGACCTTGACCTTGACCTTGATCGGTATGCCATCATCAGAACGGGCATAAGCCAAACCACCTTCATACCAAGTTTCAACATCCTATGTCGATCGGTGCCCGAGATATGGCTAAAAATAGATTTTCGGTTTTCAAGGTCTTACGTCAAGGTCAAGGTCACGACGGCAAAATGGTTTGCGCCGATCTCTTCCTATTAAGGAGGCACACCTTCACACAAAATTTGACGCGATTCGGTCAAGCGGTTCGGGAGATTTCCTTGGGACAGACAGAAAGAAAAAACCCAACAAAAAACAAACCCAGACAAACCAGCCCATCGCAAAGTCCGTTACCTTCGGTGACGGACAATTACTCACACTGTTTTAATACTCTCCATTATCTCTGTATTATATCTGATCTATCCCTCTTACATCCTTTCGGACAATTAGTTTCACCCCCAACTTTTCACGAGATCACCCATTTCGTATTAGGCCCAACGTGTTAAAGACACACTGACCCACCACGATTAAGTCCCTTGGTTTTGTTTTCTGCGTAGCTGCAACCCACATACAAATGCCCCCAACTTAAATTGAGGCTGCTCTTTAGAATGATGCTTCGTTTTTAATTTGGGGGCCTTTGTATGGGAGTCAAACGTGGTCAAAACAAGATTTCTTACCAGCTATATATATAAGAGGGAAAACCCGTGAAAACCGTGATTTTGATACGTGATCTGGTGGGTCTTTAATACACCCCCCCCCCCCCCCCCCCCGCGTCATCGCCAAGATACTAATTCGTTTCTTTCACGTGTTTATGAAACTTCGCCTAATTTGTTTTTCTTGGACATGCAACAACTTTTTGAACAATATAACGATTATAAAGAGAAACAGTCAAGAGCTCCCTCGGCGGAGATTTGCTCTTTGAATGTATTGATGTTGTTGTGTGGGTTTTTTCAGTGTTGGTTAAAAAAACACCACATTAACTCATATCAGTGCTTCTGAAAACAATGCCCAAACGAAAAAATCATCTGTATTGTTAAACTTGAAAAAAATCGGGACTTTCCTGGTGTTGCACTGCCTTCGGGCATTGCCTCCAGGATCGTTCCCACCATCTTTATCTCTATAAATGTCCCATATGTGTCTGTTCCCAGACCGGAGGACGTTAAATGAATTTTCATTCATTCATGCCCAAACGAATACCATACATTCACACATGATATTCTATGCTACCATTATACATTCATAGTAGTGATGGCGCGTTGAATTTTTTGTTATAAATGCACGCGGGTAATGCTAATTATAAACCTCTATTTTTCTCTCTCTCTCTCTAATTATTCATTAATGTAACAAATGAATAGTAATAATCTTTGTGAATAATGAGCAGTCGATCGTGTACACAGGTGCACGCGACTTATGCTAAATCATCCATGGTTTGATACTTTATTCGCATCTTAGTTTATTGAACGCTTGGCAGTGAACACTGTCATGTCAAATTCAATGAGATATGAGGCGCGAACTCAAGAGTCTTTGGTTCTTTACTGAATGTCTTTTATCATTGGTTCACATCAGCCTGGTTATCCATAGCTAAAGAACATTGATTTACTGCTTTTGTTGATCGGTCTACTAATCCGTGAAAGTTTCTAGATTTGATGACCAAAAGAATTTCCCGAAAGCTATTTTTGTCAAATGACGTAGACGTCATGTGATTACCTCCACCTTCTCCACTTCTCTGCATAGCGAAAGTCCGGGAAACAATCCTCATTTTCCGTCAGATTCCGAGTGAATCTGACGCCTCTGCATCCAACTGACATTCTTCCAGTTTAGCTGATCAAAGTGAGTATATTATCATCTTTAATTTATGAGCATATTTGGCATAATGCAAACGATAAATTATTCCATATTGGGGTTTGTTTACATTCACTGATTCAGACACGAGACAGGTGTTATGGAAAAATGGCTGCGGTGTCGCCAGACGAAAGTCCTACGTTGAGTAATGTTTTCGCAATTTGTCCTGTAATCTCGCGACTTTCAGAGGATAGCTGGTTAATTGGGCATTCTGATATAATATGTGTCGCAAGAAGAACAAGATAAAGAGGAATTAATTATTATTTGTTGGTAATATTTTGTTATTGCAGCGGACTGGTGCAATATCCGGTTTGCAGCCAAAAGGGGGATTCCCCTACTACAAACCCATGGCCTGCAGTTTTATAACATGATGTTACTCAGCAAGGCAACTTTTGCAGTTTTCAGGTTCACCCCTTTTTACAAAATGAAAATCATGAATAAAAATCCTTTTCAGACATTGGTTCAATTTGTTCAGTTTCTGTGGTTAGATCTAAGTTCTTGTGGTTTAAAAAAGAAAGAAAAAGGAATTGTTTGGAAATAATTAAGTGGAGTAATGTCATGGTCTTGATCTTGATGGGAGTGATCTTGCCTAATTCAATCGGTCAAACAGGGGAAGTTACTCTACCATCAGGTAGATCCCCAGCCCTCGCTTCATGTGTTTGAGGAGACACACAGCATGTAGAACGCAGTGCATCATTCTAAAATTGATGTCATTTATACGTCACAGTTTGCAAGTTCTTTTTTTGTTGTTGTTGCTGTCCCATCTTCTGGGCCGTACAGTGGCGTTGCTCCCACGCCGCTCTTTCCGAATCCCAATTCGCAGCCACACCTCCGCTTGTTCAGGTCGCAGAATCCGAGACCAACAGTCCAAGGGGAGCAAATCTATGTTAGGCCGTCAGGAGGCAACCAACCGAGGAGACACTGCACTGCTGCTGAGTCACTTCGGTGGAGTTCAGTAGAGCCTGTTCAGGACGCCACCTACTTAGCCCCTTGCAAGTTCTATCACTTTGTAGCAACTGGCCACTCCTTATTTTTCTATAAAAAAAAATGCTTGCAAGTTGCTGACTGGCATCCTGCGGTTTCAAGCTTTGCCGCCATGGTTGCCGTGGTTTTGACCGAGTAAGTCGAGGTAATCAACTCTAATTTTCAAGAAGTGCTCTCCCCTAGTTTTTTTCTGAAAATCATCTATTGCCATTTGTGAAGTTTGCAAAATGTGTTTCTGTTTTTACTAAAGCAATGATTATACAGTGGATTCCTGATAACTCAAAAACAGTGGATAACTCACAATAATTTTTGGGTCCCAGTTTAATAACCTTTATGTTGAAAAGTCTTTTTAAGTTTAACTCAAAATATTGGCAATCTCAAATTAAAATGTCAGTCCCTTCAATTTTGACTTTTAAGCGATTTTCACTGTATGTTTGTGTTCTTACTTCGCTCAAATGGCTTTTATCATTGGTTGACATCAGCCTGTAGTAGGGGCCAACAGTAACATGAGAGCTGTACAATAGATGATTTTCTACAGTGATGGAAAATCACGGTACAGTTTAGTCTCTTGTGGAAGACTATGACTCTCAAACGAGGGAGGCCTTGGCACCGGCTCTGGTGCTGCAGCAAAAGGGATGGGTTGGCCTTTGGGGACCTTCCTCAATGCCAGCTGTTCTCAAATCCCTTTGGACGAGAGAGTGGGGATGTACCCTGGGCAAGGCATCTCCACTATAAACAAATTC
Organism: Phymorhynchus buccinoides; assembly: GCA_017654935.2. NCBI lineage: Eukaryota > Metazoa > Mollusca > Gastropoda > Neogastropoda > Raphitomidae > Phymorhynchus > Phymorhynchus buccinoides. The sequence continues at coordinate 6,135,417 of CM065689.1, forward strand.
TCGCCCAGCCCACCAGAATAGCATCTGCCCCCTCTGCTATCTGGCAGTCGTGGTCAGAAACGACAGACTAGCATAGTAGGGTATTACGTATTAGGTACTTTATTGTCACAGAGGCATCTCTGTGAAATTCGGGTTGCTCCCACCTGGAGAGAGCATCGCAGTCAGAGGCGCGCCACGCATTTAAAAAAAAATAATGTGCATGCGATTTTTTGTGTGATCGATGAGGAGGGGTAAATTTTGACCAAATGCCAACTTTTTCGTTGACACTGAGTTTAACATACATGTGCTAAGTGCATGGGCACACAGGACCTCGGTTTATCGTCTCATCCGAAAGACTCCACATTCAGACCGTAAGGCCTAGTGCAAAGTGAGAGGAAAAATCCCCTGTACCCAGGTTCGAACCCGGGTTTACTTGACACGAAGCGAACGCGTTACCTCTGTGCCACTCTACAACAGACAGACATTTTTATAACATAGTGTATGTCTGTTTATTGGATGCATTAGCATTTCTTTCAGTGTGTATGAGAAGGGGGTGGGTGGGATGGTGTGTGTGTGTGTGTGTGAA